>JAVFWQ010000036.1:0-276134 GCA_032727855.1 Quercus ilex subsp. ballota
AGACATTGCTTCTATTGCTGTCATCCCAAGAACCACTGGAGGGCAGGTATAAATAAATCTCTGGTTCCTAAATGCTGTTTTCCAACTTCTTGTTAACTGTTATTTCTTGAAGCTTCAAAAAGTAAATGAGATATCTTTATTGATTTACCATTCAAGATACCACTAAGAATCCGTTAAAAACCCCCTTTCCATCGCCTTTGATATTAGATGGCTTAGTGCTTCCATCACGAACAAATAGAAGTGGAGAGAGATGATCTCCCTGTCATAAACCTCCTGAGCTTCCAAAAAAGCCAATTGCCATTCCATTGACTAGAATCGAGAATCAAACTGTGGAAATATAATATGAAATCCAGGTTTCTTTATTTTTCCCCTAAACCTCATCTCTTCCACATGTATAGCAAGAAAACCCAATTTACTTGATCATATGTCTTTTTCAAATCCAACTTACCTATTAGACCTGGTATATCAGCTTTCAATCTACAATCCAAACATTCATTTGCTATTAAGGCGGAATCCAGAATTTTCCTTCCACATATAAGAATATTTTGTGTATCTGAAATCACTGCTCCCAATACTATCTTCAGTCTACTGGCCAAAGCTTTTGCCACACTCTTGTTGACACCACCGATGAGGCTAATAGGTCTAAAATCTTCAAGACTTTGATGTCTACAGCCCCTTATTTTTTACTAATGAGTGAGATGAAAGTGGCATTTGGGCTTCTTTCAAACATACCTCTGTCTCCCTTACCGGATAAGCGTATTTCCCGGCAAGATAGACCTATTAATGGGTCTTTTTTTTTTTTTTTTCTTCGGTGGATAATCTAGGCAGGCAGGCTAAGCCCCCAACTTAAGATTCCATTCATAAGGGTAATTTTCTGTTGTCGTGACGGTTCTCATAGAAATGTTGAAAAACCTTCA
This sequence comes from Quercus ilex subsp. ballota, assembly GCA_032727855.1. Lineage (NCBI taxonomy): Eukaryota > Viridiplantae > Streptophyta > Magnoliopsida > Fagales > Fagaceae > Quercus > Quercus ilex. The sequence goes on from JAVFWQ010000036.1 coordinate 918, forward strand.
TAATATCCTCTTTTACCACCCCCAACATTTTTGAAAAAAGGCAATAGTAACACCATCTGCCCTTGGCAATTTATCCCGATCCATATTTCTTTTAACTCTTGCAAAACTTCCTCTTCATCAAATGGTCTTTCCAATTTTTTTGCATCCACTAATGTAATTGTATAATACCCATAAAGTTAAAGGGAAAATCTCTTAGAATTGATTTAAAAAAAAAAAAAAAAAATTATAAGGACATCTTATTGGAAAAAGAAAAGACTACTTCATCTGAAGAACACAAAGAAGTCTAAAGAATTACAAAGACTACGTAATCATGTCATGTCCATGCTTGATGCCAAAAGTTGGGTGCTTCCCTAGGCAAGGTTGTGCTTTTAAGATATGTTTATGATGAATTTGTTTTACTTATTTTTTATGGAGAACATTGTGGCATTGTTGTTATAAAATGGATATGAAGCAGAAGCCAGATATAATGGTTACTATTTTGCAGAACACATTTTTTTCCCCCTTATACTTTCTCCACCATCCAAATGATTGCTGAAAGATGCAAAACAATTGTGTATTATCATAGTTTTCAGGCTGTTTATGCATCTTATATATTGTTCTAGTAGACATTATGCATTTAAGTTTTATTCCTTGTATTTTGGGCTGGCTTCAGGTTTATTTGCTTTTCACTTTTTCAGGTATATTATTATTACCCCTTCTCGGCTGTTTCTGATCCTGCGAAACTTTACAATGATCTTAGATGGAACGTGACAAGGCCTCAAGGTTTTGAGGCAGTGATGCGAGTGAGATGCGGCCAGGTACTCTCTTTTGGGCTACTTATATTTTTGTGGCCTCTTCTCTTGCCTGGTATATGATGATTGCTTTTACAGTCTTATAATTTCCTCTATGCTAGTACATTAATTTTGTTTTCATTTTTTATAGGGTATCCAGGTTCTAGAATACGATGGAAACTTCTGCAAACGCATGCCAACTGATGTTGACCTTCCTGGGGTTTGTACATCCTCTACATAAATATTTGTTATGTAACACACACATACACGCTTATCTTCCATGAATGTTGTCACTGACTGCAGTTTATGTGACTTAGACTGACACTGAATTATTGATTGAAGTTTTAATCTCGATTAGGAATAGTCAAGAGCCTTGTACCTTAACTAGTCGGTCTCTCCTAATATTTCCAATGGAGACATCCAGGGTTCAAATCCTCTCTCCCCCATTGTAACTATTAAATTATAAAAAATAGAGTGATTCCCATTGCATGTATAGGCTATTATACTGAGATTAGTTCACTGTTGTTGATTCTTCAATTGTTTTTGTAATCTAAATTCTAGCAATGGACTTGAGTCGAATAACCATCACTTGGTAATATGTTACTGCCAACAGAAGAGAGCCCAAAAAAACTCTTTCCTATCACAAGCAACTAGGCATGCTTTTTATTTTTAGCTTAATTTTTATTTAGTGTTTCTTTATTTTGGTATTACTCTTGCTAAAACTGATTTTCATTGTTGCTATTTTACCTTTCCTTTTACTAGTTTTCTCTCTCTTATTGTTTTTTTTTTTTTTTTTTTTTTTTTAATTTAATTAATTAATTTTAATAATTGGGACTGAACATATTTGGTTGCTATGATACATTTGTGCAAACTTCAACTGATCATCATTTTGTTGTGCAGATTGACTGTGACAAAACCATTATGGTGACCTTAAAACATGATGATAAATTGAAGGATGGCTCAGAATGTGCTTTTCAGGTACTAACTAATTTTATATTGCCTGCCAGGGAGTTTTTAATCTGCATATTGCTTCACTATATGTGAACTTTTTTGTATTCTATCAATTGGAAAATATAACTGTTCCTTTCCGTTTTGTTATGCTGTTCTTTTCTTTATCCAGTGTGCCCTTCTTTACACCACCGTCAATGGACAAAGACGAATTCGAGTTAATACATTATCTCTGCCATGCACAAGTATACTAAGTAATCTTTTCCGCTTGGCTGACTTGGATACTCAATTTGCATGTTTCTTGAAGCAAGGTATTTTGATTGCATATGTACCAACTGTTTTGTATTCAGAAATCTGTGATGTGCTTTTGCCCATACTGCAACATCCAATTTTCTCATTCTTAATTAATAGATTTCAACTTCGAATGTATTTGCTATATTTGTTCTGCCTTGCCTCCCATGGCATTGTCATTAATGGTTCGTTTGGATAAATGAATTTAAAGAGAAGGATTTGGATTTCAATCTTTAGTTTAAATAACTTGAATAGTGTATTAAACAATAATTTTTATCTATTGATGAAATTTTTGGATGAATTTAAGTTTTATTAATGTGGATTTCAAATTATTTGGTGTAAGATGTCATTTCAAATCCATCATATCACGTGTTTTTTAAAGTGAAATCTCCAAAGTTGACATATCGTGTGTTGATAAATTTATATCAAGCAATTTATACTATTCTTGTTCTTCAACCCCTTGATTTTATACCCTCAAATCCAAACGCAACATTCTGGAATTTTTAGAATGCATGATATCATTTTTGTAATTTTCTGTTTTTTGAATGAAGACTAACATTTTCTCATTTTATTTTACTTTCTGAAGCGGCAAGTGAAATCCCTTCCAGGCCACTTTTTCTTGTCAAGGATCGAATGACAAACCTTTGCATCAACATTCTGCTTTCTTATCGTAAATTTTGTGCTACAGTGACATCTTCTGGACAACTTATTCTTCCTGAGGCACTTAAGCTTCTGCCTCTGTACACCCTTGGTATTGTTCTTTCTGCTATAATTTGGAAGTGAATTATATGAATGTATAATACTATGTTGAAAGTGCAAACTTCTGTGACAGTTTTTTTTTTTTGAAAAGTAACTTCTGTTAAACACTTCTTACAACTTACTGTGTTTATGGCTTATGTAATAATTCTTTTTCCTGGTGTTGATGCTAGATTCCTCAATCCTCAGTTATCAAGTTTTATATTATTAGAAGGCTAGACACTTTCTTCAGATCTAGTTACTTAAGATGACATGTTAGTTTTGAAAGCTCTGCCAGTTGGCAATGTTAAGTATCACATATTTTGTATAAGCAAAATGAGTGTGAATGAAGTTTCACATTGTTGCTTAGACCAAACAAGGATTCACTTTGTTTCCCAGTAAAGAAAAAGACCAAAAGGATTAAAAAAATATCACTTTTCTTATCTTTTCCTTGATTTTCAATGTTTAAGATAGATTTATTTGGTATAACTTGAGAGTTGAGATTTATTGTATTTCCTGTTACTATTGGTCAATGTTGGAGTCTTGGGAAGTATATGCTTCATCTTTTTATAAAGAAGTTCAGTAAAATGAGTTAATGACTTTCTTTCTTTTGCTGCTTTGCAGCATTAATTAAGAGTAAGGGATTACGAACTGATGGGAGAATAGATGAACGATCATTCTGGATCAACTATTTGTCATCCATTTCTACTCCATTGGCAATTCCATTTGTGCACCCCAGGATGGTGGCTATCCATGACCTTAATTCAAAGGTTTGAACTCTGCCATAATTAATTGTCCGGTACTGAACTAAAAAAAATAATTCAAAACAAGTGGTACCTTTTTGCTAATTCACAGGAGGGTGATCAATCTCTTGTTCCTCCTGTGATTTCGCTTTCTACTGAACACGTGAATGATGGAGGAATTTATCTTCTTGAGAATGGTGAGGATTGTTTAATATATATTGGGAACTCAGTGGATTCAGATATCTTGCGACAGCTATTTTGCATTTCCTCAGTTGATGAAATTCCAGCTCAGGTAATTATAATCTTCTTTTCCCCTTAAGTGGTGATTTTTGCCAAATATTATTATTTTGTTGATTCTTAAGAACTTCAACCTGATACCTGAACCTGAGGTTTTGGGCACGTGAACTTTACTTTTGGCAACATAACTGGGTTTAATATCTACCAGTAGACGGGCCTAGTGGATGAATTTGTATAGTTTGTTGGTTATCCTCCTTTACGTTTCTTTTCCAAGAGAAATTTCCTATTTAAGGCAGAATAAGATGGTCCAGAGCACCTAAAAAAGATAGTATTTATTTTGGGTTTGACTTCTTCTTTTTTTTTCTTTTTTTTAATAAATAGCCATATGTAATACCTTAAAAGGTGCCTTGTAGAGGTCAAAGCATTATTATTTACTCCTTCTACAATCACTATTAATGGGAATTTTGGGTTACATGATTGCTGGTTGAAAAAGCAGAGACTAACTTGTAAGGAATGTGTAGAAAACTAGAAATTCATTTATGGTGATGTCTTTCCATTCATGCAACTCATTATTGTAGCTGATACCTTCTCTTGACCAGTTTGTGCTGCAGCAATATGACAATCCATTATCAAAGAAGCTAAATGATTTGGTAAACGAGATACGGCGCCAAAGATGTTCCTACCTCTGGTATGACTGATGTTGGTTCCGTTAGTTTTTCTTGTCTTTAAAACAAATTGTAGCATGCTTGAAATTATTATTCGAGACATATTTACTATTTCAATCTTTGATGCCTCAATTTAGTTAAAATGTTAAGAATCTTTTCCATTTCCTGCAGCTTGAAATTGTGCAAGAAAGGAGATCAATCAGGTCAGTACATTAGGATAACCCTTAAACAAATAAGGGATCTAACTATTTGTGCTACTAGACAAGTATTTCATATGAAATGAGCCAACCAAAACAGCATCAATTTTATTTCCTTCACGTCTCACATGATTCGTTTTTGCTTTCTACATAAGTGTAAGCATATTTGTCCAATGTTTTCTTTTCATCCTAATCTAATGGATACTTATCCTCTGGAGTTTAGAGAGGGAGATTATAAAGATACTTTAAATTCCTTTGAGATGTTATCATGTGTATACTCATCATAGCTGTTATGGAAATCAAACCCCCCCGCCCCACAGTTCCTTTTCTCACAACACTTTGTCAAGAATTTCTGGCCTCACCAAAAATTAGGACTTGACTACAAAGCCTGCTAGAAGACAACTATACTGTGTTTTCAATTGTAATTTATCCAATATCATGTCTATCGAAAAAAAATTTTGTTTTGATTATCTCAATTTTAGAGTGATATTATCATATTGTCATTTTAGCATTTGTTGTTAACGTAACTTTTAGTCATGATGATGACTTGTATGCATCCTTTTTCTATTTGTGCATTCTAGTGCCCATGCAAAGCAATAGTCTTTTATAGAGAGTAGATTTGGATTTGTCAAATTCCACATGGAATCTGGAACTGTGTACAAATATTTGCAAAAAGTTTAACTAAAAGAGCTGATATATCTTTTAGAAGTTAAACATGTGTCACCATCAATCACTTATTCCTCATTGTATATGTACTTTTCTCTGTCATGGACTGGGTTGTGCGACATTAACATGCAAATGAATTGCCAATAACCATCACTTGTCAATGGTGCCAATAGTCTTCTGACCTGTAGCATTTTCTCCCCATAGAAACAAGGGGTGGAAGGTGAGGTTGCTTTGATTCCATCCCATAGGGTGTGAGTTCTGTTTGCCTATTCGGAGGAAAGAGAGAGAGAGAGAAAGAGACAGAGATGATGAAAAATTTAGAGAACAGCAAATTGATGTTATCCCTTGATTATTTTCTCACTGTCCAATGGATGGTTGAGGGGAGAATTATCATGGCAAGAAATTCCATATAAAATAGTTTCAGTTGATTTTACTCAAATCTCTACTTATCTGTTTTGTAGGTATGCTGTTCTTTTCATATATGATAGAAGACAAGAGCTCAAGTGGCCTCTCCTATGTTGAGTTTCTAGTACATGTCCACCGACAAATTCAACTTAAAATGTCATCATGATCTTACTTTGCACCTTTCAGTTTAATTTAGATGTTTCAATCACCTTCCTCAAATACACAGTACAGATAACATTCAACAAAATATCAGATCCTTGCTACACATACTGTCCAATTGCCCTGCCAAGCAAGCTGCATTGACTTTTTGCGTTTACGGAGTGTTAAAAGTGTACAGTTTTAATGGTGGTAATAAATTCCCCTTCATATATTTAGTTTTTTTACTCCACTTTCCTAACTTTTGTTTTTTGGGTACCATAAGAGCCCTTCATAAATGGGGAAAATGTATGAACAGATGATTGAAAATGTAAGATCCCCTCAAGAAGAGGTGAAAGATGTATGAACAGTTGGTTGATTTAGAAATGGATAAGTTTAAGTTGATGATGGTGTCTCTACACAAAGTTAACCCCCATTGCATATCTAGATCCAACCTTGTAGTTCTACTTCTCAAAGATTTCTTCCACACCTCAAATAGCAGTTAGCTTTGCTATGATAGGCTCCATGATGGGGCATGATTTTTGGAAGTGCCCTAGACTGCCGCATTGATGGAATAAATTGGGCAGCCTCTCAAATTTAAAATGAATCCACACATCTGACTTGTTTGGTCTTTAGAGGTCAAAGCCTTCTTCTTGTGGTTGATCAACCCTTTGATTTTAGGAAATTTGCTAATTTGCAAAAAGGGCGGGCATCTGTAAGAAATTATGTTAATTTGTATGGTTAACTTAGAACTCTTCATTAATTAACATCTTCTATTGTTTTAGAAGGCCAAAAATGCAAAGATTACAATAAGACTTTTCGTTTACCTCAGCTGTTCAATGGGTGCCCCATATGTCTTTTCGGTCGCTGGGTGGCTTTTCAATTGCTAAATAATCATTGCTTACTCTTTGGTTCAATCACTTATGATGGATGGATGGAACACCAATCTCTACTAGCCCATATAATCATTACCTCCCAATCTCTCTACACACGTTAGCAGCACTTTTTCGTAGGTGTATTTATTTGCACCTTGACAAATACTACAATAACATGTGCATGAGCATGGATGATGTTAAATCCTGTGCATGGATGATACTTTCCTATGTTATCATATCCTTAACATATGGATGATGTTAAATCCTTAGAAAGGATGACTTTAAAAAAAAAAAAAAAAAAAAAAAAAAAAAAAAAACCCTTAGAATGGATGACTTTAATTTATACAAGCTTAGGAATAGGATTTGAAAAAGGCGAAAAGCACATTTTCGTCTCTACATTTTCACACGATTTCTATTTTGGTCCCTAACTTTTTTTTTTTATCGCTTTTAGTCCCTATCCTGAAAAACGCCTATTGTTTTAGTCCTTACCGTCAGCCAACTAACGGAAAAAGCTGAGGTGGCAGACGGAAGATTCTATTAGTTGATGTGGCGCTGATGAGGCGATTAAAATATTGTTAAAAAAATATTATTTGGCATTTTTATATGCCACATCAGCATTTTAATTTTGTATATATAAAAAGCCACGTCAGAAAATTTAAACAAAAAAAAATAAATTAAAAAACAAAACTTAATTTTTTTTTTTTTCAATTATTTTTTCCTAAGAACTGAAGATGTTCTTCGTGTTCTTCCTAAATCCATGAAATAATCCAATCTCCAGCAAACCCCAAATCCAAATCCAAATCCAGCAACCAAATCTACTCCATCAAATCCAGAAAAACAAGAAATAAATCCAGGAAACCAAACCAAACCATAAATAAATCAAAGAAATAAACCCATAAACCCAAATCTAAACAAAATTCGTCACTCAAGTCTCAAACAAACCCAGATACCCACTCGTCCAAGTTTCAAGCAAACCCAGATACCCACTTGTGCAACAATGGATTCTCTTCTCGATGCATGCCACGGCCACCACCTCCAAACCCCATCCTCCACCGAAACCTCCATCCAAACACCATCCTCCACCGAAACCTCCAACAAATCAAACCCATAAACCTAGAAAAATCATCAAACCCACAAAAAAACAAACCCAGAAATTTAAAACAAAACCAACACCCAAATGGACTGGCATGGGGATGTCGAAGAGGAAACCAGTGGCGATGTTGTAGAGGGAGGTGAAGATGAGAGTTGTGCCGAGGTCGAGGTGGGAGACGAGGGTGAGGGTTAGGACGATGGGGATGTAGGTGCCGAGGTCACCCACGGCGCCTGAGAGCTCAGAAAAGAGGGAGGTTTTGAGGCGGAGACGGTGGCGCCATGGGGTTGAGAGGAGAGGTGTGGTGGTCGTGGTGGATTGGTCCATGGTGGTGAGAGGTGCTTTGAGAATCGGATCTGCCTTTTATTCTTGTGTTTGTGTTTTTTGGGTTGTTCTGGGGACTGTGTTGTGGACTCTTTGGATTTGTGTTTGTGTTTTTTTGGCTTGTTGCTGGTTTTGCTGAAGAAGGATTGATGGGTTTGTGTGCTGGATTTGTCAGCATTTGTGTTTGTGTTTGTGTTCGTGCTCTTACTGGATTTCTGTTTGTGTTGTTGCTTAATCTTGTGTTTGTTTTCTAAGGAAAAAAAGAAAAAGAAAATGTCAAATAAAGGAAAATATTCTTGTTCTTAAATATGTATTTGTGTTCTTACTGTTCTTGCTTTTAGATCTCAATTTATGTGATTTTTTTGTTTTTAATTTTGTTTTTAATTTTTTTTATTTAGTTAAAATTAATAAATTAATTTTTTTAAATTTAAATGCTGATGTGGCATTTTTTAATGCCAAAATAAATTTTTTAATTATTATTTTAATGTGCCGTTAGCCACCTCAGCTTTTTTCGTTAGTTGGCTGACAGTAAGGACTAAAACAATAGGCGTTTTCCAGGATAGGGACTAAAAGCGGTAAAAAAAAAAGTTAGGGACCAAAATGGAAATCGTGTGAAAATGTAGGGACGAAAATGTGCTTTTCGCCTTTGAAAAAATACAAAAAAATATCAGTATATATGCTCCTATAAAAAACTGTCTTGTGCCACTTTTAATGTATGTGACACAAGATTAGTTAAAAGCCATCTATAAAATTAGCTGGTAAGCATGGGCCTTAAATTTTTTAGTAGTAACTAAGTTATCATCATGTGATCAGCAATTTACAAAAAATTCCTGTGAACTACAGTACATTTTTCTATTTGGTTCAGCACATCAAGGAAATCCTTTCCTTCCTCAAGCTGCAAAAACAAAGTTACAAACACAAAAAAAATTATTTTAACATTACACACCAACCTTAAAGCTGCAATTTGGTATACATTTCCATACGAAAATCAATACACCTCTGACATGGCCAGCCATTTCAAATGTCTGAAACTGTTTGGAAACCACACATATCCGTCTCTAATTTCTAAGAAATGCGAGGTGCATGTGTAGAGTAACTATTTATAGACTAGTTAATGATTTACAATGCACTTTTGCTCAAGATACATGTTACCCATATTTATAACCTGATCATAAAAGAACAAGCCAATCATTTTTGCCACGTGCATAATTATGTTCCAGTCAAATAGATTCACAAGTTGATAATTGAAAGCACTCATGATAAGTTTTTCAAAACTTTGGATACAAGTATGTCATATACAGTGACAATGTTCTCATCAGCAGATTATAACCAAGAAATCTCTGAGTGCAAGATCTTTTCAGGATGAGAAAATCAACAACACAGTGATCCATCCAGTTGTTAACAGAACTTTTTCATCCTATTGGTCAACATTCCATGGAAGATAAAGCATGGTAGTGATACTCTAGAATTAAGCAGTAAATGAAATTTACAATTCTTGATAGCAGGAGTCAAAAAGTTAATGTTATCGGTTCACTAGCACCTACCTTTTTCTTTGTAATCAAATAGTCAAAATCCACCAGTGTGAGGTAAACTAGCTCACTTGTTTCAGGGAGCCGAGTAAGCTTCAACTTTGTGGTCTTCACAGATCCTTCAAGATACAATATCCCACTCAGTTGGGTGATGTTTCCATCTTGGTCCTTCTCTATTAGCTTTACCCCAATCCATCAAGGTTATCTCCTCATCAGGTAAGCAGCACACGTCCTTCCTCAATGACAGCAGTATGCCTGGGTCACACTGGATCAATGATCTTTTTATTTACGGTCCATAGTTTATCCCACTCCATGAGATTGAGATTTTTAGATGCTCCCTGAAACAGAATAACACAGAGATAATGGATAACCTTTTCATGGAAACGAATTTAAGAATAACTGTCTTGTACAATAAATGAGTGCAAATCTATGAACAAAAAGTTTCACTAGCAAGAACTGACACAATGGTAAGAAACTTTAGACTAATATAAAAGGTTTTGAATCCGAATTTGACACAAACAGTTTGTTTTTTGTTTTTTTATTTTATTTTATATAAATTGGGCTAGTTTTAACCCAACCCATAAACCATGGCCCATGGATTGTCCATGTTATCTAATAAGTAAGTTTAAATTTAAACTAATTGATATTGATATAAGGAGTAATTCTACGGTACCCCCAAAAAAAGGGGGGAGTACGATACCCACTAGTAAGTAACCTGCTACACTAGGTTACTTCTTTCTCACATTTGACGGTTTCATCCTCACATTGTGCAGTTCTAACATCACATGTGACAGTTCTTTCTCACATTTGGTGGTTCCCTTACTTTTTTCTCACATTTGACGATTTCATCCTCACATTGTGCAGTTCTAACATCACATATGACAATTTTTTCTCACATTTGGTGGTTTCCTTACTTTTTTTTCTCACATTTGACGGTTTCATACTCATATTGTGCAGTTCTAATATCATATATGACATTTTTTTGTCACATTGGGTGGTTCCCTTAATTTTTTCTCACACTTGACGGTTCTATATTCACATTGTGCGATTCCAACATCACATATGACAGTTCTTTTGTCACATTGGGTGGTTTCCTTACTTTTTTCTCACACTTAACGATTTCATCCTTACATTGTGCGGTTCTAACAACACATATGATAGTTCTTTTCTCACATTGGGTGGTTCTCTTACTTTTTTCTCACACTTGACAGTTTCATCCTCACATTGTGCAGTTTCAACATCACATATGACAGTTTTTTTCTCACATTTGGTGGTTCCCTTACTTTTTTTCTCACATTTGACAGTTTCATCCTCACATTGTGCAGTTCTAGCATCACATATGACAGTTTTTTTGTCACATTGGGTAGTTCCCTTACTTTTTTCTTACACTTGACAATTTCATCCTCACATTGTGCGATTCCAACATCACATATGACAGTTCTTTTCTCAAATTTGGTGATCCCCTTACTTTTTTCTCACATTTGATGGTTTCATCCTCACATTGTGCAGTTCCAATATCACATGTGACAGTTCTTTTCTCATATTTGGTGGTTCCCTTACTTTTTTCTTACATTTGACGGCTCCATCCTTATATTGTGCAGTTCCAACATCACATGTAACAATTTTTTTCTCACATTTGGTGGTTCCCTTACTATTTTTTCTCACATTTGATGGTTTCTTCCTCATATTGTGCGGTTCCAACATCACATATGACAATTTTTTTGTCAAATTGGGTGGTTTACTTATTTTTTTCTCACATTTGACGGTTCTATCCTCGCATTGTGCGGTTCCAACATCACATGTGACAATTCTTTTCTTACAGTTGGTGGTTCCCTTACTTTTTTCTCACATTTGACGGTTCTATCCTCACATTGTGCAATTCCAACATCACATGTGACAGATTTTTTCTCATATTTGGTGGTTCCATACTCACATTGTGCGGTTCCAATATCATATATGACAGTTCTTTTGTCACATTGTGTGGTTCCCTTACTTTTTTCTCACACTTGACGGTTCCATCCTCACATTGTACAGTTCCAATATCACATGTGACAGATCTTTTCTCACATTTGGTTGTTCCCTTACTTTTTTCTCACATTTGACGGTTTCATCCTCACATTGTACAATTCCAACATTACTTGTGATAGTTTTTTTTTTCACATTTGGTGGTTCCCTTACTTTTTTTTCTCACATTTAAAGGTTTCATCCCATATTGTGCGGTTCCAACGTCACATATGACAGTTTTTTTGTCACATTGGGCAGTTCCCTTACTTTTTTCTCACACTTGACGGTTCTATCCTCACATTGTGCTGTTTTAACATTACATATGATAGTTCTTTTGTCATATTGGGTGGTTCTCTTATTTTTTTCTCACACTTGACAGTTTCATCCTCACATTGTGCAGTTCCAATATCATATGTGACAATTTTTTCTCACATTTGGTGGTTCCCTTACTCTTTTTCTTCTCACATTTAACGGTTTCATCCTCACATTATGCGGTTCCAAAATCACATGTGACAGTTCTTTTCTCACATTTGGTAGTTCCTTTACTTTTTTCTCACATTTAACGCTTTCATCCTCACATTATGTAGTTCTAACATCACGTGTGACAGTTTTTTCTCACATTTAATGGTTCCCTTACTTTTTTTCTCACATTTGACGATTCTATCCTCATATTGTGCGATTCCAACATCACATATGACAGTTCTTTTGTCACATTAGGTGGTTCCCTTACTTTTTTCTCACACTTAACAGTTTCATCCTCACATTGTGCAATTCCAACATCACATGTGACTGTTTTTTTCTCACATTTGGTGGTTTCATTACTTTTTTTTTTCACATTTGACAGTTCCATCCTCACATTGTGCGGTTTCAAAATCACATGTGACAGTTTTTTCTCATATTTGGCGGTTCTCTTACTTTTTTCTCACATTTGATGGTTTCATCCTCACATTGTGTAGTTCTAACATCACGTGTGACAATTTTTTCTCACATTTAGTGGTTCCCTTACTTTTTTTCTCATATTTGACGATTCTATTCTCACATTGTGCTATTCTAACATCACATATGACAGTTCTTTTGTCACATTGGGTGGTTCTCTTACTTTTTCTCACACTTGACAGTTCCATTTTCACATTATACAGTTCCAACATCACATGTTGCAGTTCTTTTGTCACATTTGGTGGTTTTCTTACTTTTTTTTTCACATTTGACGGTTCCATCTTCACATTGTGCAATTTTAACATCACATGTGACAGTTTTTTTCTCACATTTGGTGGTTCCTTTACTTTTTTCTCTCACATTTGATGGTTTCATCCTCACATTATGCGGTTCCAACATCACATGTGATAGTTTTTTTTCTCACATTTGGTGGTCCCCTTACTTTTTTCTCACATTTGACGGTTTCATCTTCAAATTGTGCAGTTCCAACATCACATGTGTCAGTTCTTTTATCACATTTGGTGGTTCCCTTATTTTTTTTCTCACATTTGACGGTTCAATTCTCACATTGTGTAGTTCCAACATCACATTTGACAGTTCTTTTCTCACATTTAGTGGTTCCCTTTTTTTTTCTCACATTTGATGGATCCATCCTCACATTGTATTGTTTCAATATTACATGTGACAGTTCCTTTTTTTACATTTGGTGGTTCTTACTTTTTTTTTCTCATATTTGATGGTTCCATCCTCATATTGTGTAATTCCAACATCACATGTGACAGTTCTTTTCTCACATTTGGTAGTTCCCTTACTTTTTTCTCACATTTGATGGTTTTATTGTCACATTAAGTAGTACCAACATTGCATCTGACTCTATTTTTGTCACATTCAGTGGTACCCTATTTTTTTATTCTCAAATTTGATCGTTCCATTATTACATTAGGCAGTATCAACATTACTTCTGACAATATTTTTGTCACATTCAATGGTACCCTATTTTTTTCCTTACAATTGATAGTTCAATTGTCACCGTAAGCACTACCAATATCACATCTGACCATAATTTTACATTTAGGCTTATCACTGAGGTCACTTTTTTACTTACTAATAACCGCTCATCACAATAGTAATTTTTTTAAAGTTATTAAAAATTTTAGATCTAAAATTGAAAACCAAAAAAAAAAAAAAATCCCATGAAATTAGCCCAACCACAATAATTACTCTTGTTCACAAAAAAAATCAGCTGGAATTATCTTGGTTTCTTTCACAAATATTTGAATATACCAATTAACTTTCTACGTATCTCCCTTGGTAGCTTCCATCACATTCAGGGGCATACCTCCCTATAAAATAACATAGTTGAGGTTATTTTCTTGATGTTTATATTTTTATTATTTATATATGATGGTGAACCAAAAATTAGACTATCTCCAATTCATCCATAGTGTCGTTCAAGACTAGAAAGGTCATCCAAGTGCAAGAAGGTTGTCCAGCATGTAGTCACCTAGACGACTGCCAAACACTTAGAAATTTTTGGAGTAAATATATATCCAAAAGCTTATGATTCATACCACGTTCTACTATTCTAAAGTATGAGCAAAATTCTCATTTACCGCTCTAACTTCTCACTAAGTTTTTAACTTCTAATGACCGTTGCAATTTTATTTTTTTGAATTTTCAATTTTCGGTCCATAAGCTGAAAAGCCCACAAGATCCTACACCCAAGAAAAACCCTAGTTCATCCCAAATCTTCTTTCCTTCAATGTCGGTGATAACAGCCACTGATTTTCCTCTCTTTCTCTGCCTTTTTGTTCGAAGTCTCCACCGTTTCTCGTCACTAAAATCTCAGTACATCTCATCCTTATTCTTTAGTTTTCCATCTGGGTTTTTTACCGTTTGGCTTTTGTATTGCTGAATTGTTATTAATTTTGTTTTGTTTTTGTTTTCCTATTGGTTTCGCAAGGCCAGGGACAGACACAGGTGCGGCCCGGGATCCCCTGGCCCCTTTTTTTTTTTTTTTTTTTTTAAGTAGGTTAATTTTCAAAAAAAAAAAAAAAAGACTTGGGCCCCCTTACAAAAAGCTTGGCTCCACTCTGAAATTGTAAACCATTAACCCAGTGTCCCAGCCGACCAGCCCACATGTTAAAAAAAAAAAAAAAGTTTCGAGATCACATTTGAATATATAATACAGCTTTTTTCCAATTTCTTTTTCATGGTGAATAATGATTCAAGTCATTTGACTAAATTTGGTTAACTTTGTCAATTGAGAGTCAGGGTAAAGGTGTGGGTCTCCAATCCAACTGCTCCTGCCATCTACAATTCTTGGCATATTTTGGATGGATTTGTCTTTTGCAATATCCTGATTTACTTGATTTGAGGTCTAATTAAGCGAATTATTGTGCACCACCGATGCTTTTAATGCTTCACTTGCTTTCAATTTTGGCCGTGTCTCTCATCAATTTAAGATCCACAGGAAATCTATAAGCCAAATGTTATAAAAAGAGCTCAATATTGGAATGAGTGTGCACCGGAAACGTGGGTTGATGCAGATTATCTTTTAGGGATATTAAAAGATGAACATTTCTGGTGTGATAAAAAGTATTTAGGGAGTAGATGGAATAATAAGTTAGAAGGTTGCAAAATCTTATTGACTGACTGCTAAGAAGTTTCAAAATTTTGGACACTAGGAATCAAACGGACGCCTAAGCCAAACATCTATCTTCTTCTTTTCTTTTTCTTCTTTGGGTTGGTGAAGCCAACCAAACATCTATTTACTTAAAATAAAAGAGCCATGGCCAAAATGTCATATAGTCTGCCAAGCAGATTGTCCAAACTCAACATCTCCAAACAATTGATAGTGCTGAATGCATGTACTAGCTATTATCTCATCATTCAGCATTACTTCACATAACAAATACAGTGCTGGAAACTTTTTTTTTGGGTAAAGCAGCACAAGTACTGGAAACTAGTTGGTAGGGGCAGAAGCATCAAATACATGTTAAAATGCACAATTTTGTGTTCATGACAAGAAGATTCCCGATTCTATTTTCCAAGCAGTGATTGCAGATTCCTGGTATAGACAATACACATTGTCTTTCAATGGTACACTAGTGGAGATCACCATTCCATGGTGAGGTGTAATAGAACCAGTACAAAAATATGAGAACGAATTTTTATTCTTACCCCAAAAATGAATCTCACAGCACCTCAAATATCTTGTATATAATCATTATCCAGAGAAAATTATATAATAAACAACAGTATTTACAGGTAAAGCATTTTCAGAAGCTGAGTATTGTCATGTAAAAGCCCTTTCGGCATCACTTGCGTCTCTATGATTATGCAGGTTGTCAGTCCCCCCCAACCATTCCTCCAATTTGGATTCTTTATCAACCTTGAAATCATCAAAGTTTTCTGAAACTAAAACTAAATTTTTACTCGATAGGCTGACATCATTCTGTTCTTCTTCTTGCAGTGGATCATCTTCAAACAACATAAATTGATATCTAAAAACATGCAGCGCAACTCACATAAACAAGGATAGTGCAACTCACGAAATTCAATCTCCCTGTCAATTAAAAATAAAATTCACTAAATTGCAGCATTTTCCAAAAAATTCAGTTATCACATTATACAAATCACTGTCATTCCAGTGATCGAAAAATATCTTGTAGTGGAGTATTTCTAGCATTTTCTATTATTTTTGAATGTTGTTCATTTTCCTTTGAAAGCACTAGATTTGATGCCAACTTGTATTGAATACATTCCGACCAGCTCTCCTGAAAAAAGTAGACATTGTTGATGAATAAGAAGCTTAAGCAAATTATGCAAAAACTGTAAAATACACTTCCAATAAATATATTACCATCAAAGTTAGATTTTGTTTGATAATTTTTGTATGCATGTGCTTAATAACATACATGCTGCAATCATACTTGAAATATAGCGGATTTTATTCTGTAATCCTAAAGCTTGGGGCACATCATGAGACTTGGACAGAAGGCACGGCATTAACTACCCTATATATGACCTTCCATCACCCTGCACTCCTATATATAAAGCTGCCACTTCGAGACACAAGCCTTACTCATTGCCTAAACTCACTGGAAATGGCAACTAGAGTGTTATGGGTTCCCTTTGCCTCAATTTGCAATGCTCCTATCGGTGGTAATGTCTGACTCTGTTTGGAGTTATGTGCACTCACCTATACCAACTACATCTCCTAATACAGGCACTGGAAATGGTGTCTCTGCTGCTGCTGATTTGTCTCCTCATTTTCTCACAACAACGTTATTTGCCTCCATAGCCTTGTTATTACCTTTCTGCCTCTCTTTCTTTTGCTAGTAATTTGGAAGCAGTGAATGCTTAGATCAGTGGTTGTGGTTTGCTGTGTTTTTTGTCTTAGGGTGCACGGTTGAGAATATTTTTTTGGTTGGGATTATTTAGTTGTTGGAAGTGTAAAACATACTTTCTAGGTAAATGAAGTTTAATCATGTGAGGAGTTCATGAAGTAAATAAACTTGCATGTAAGTTAAGATAAATGAAAAAAATTTATTAAGAGAGTGAATGAAGGCTATTTAAATTCATGTATTGTTCCATTTGTAACCAAGCGAGTAACAAAATACAAAGTAGTTATTCTCTTCCTCAGTAGTTCATCTTCACTTTCCACTTTTTTCCCTTTGTGTTTGTGTGTATAAGCCCTCTAATTTCTAAGAGATTGAAACATTTACCCTTCACAACAAAGACAGAAGGAAAAGGTTGGGGAAGGGAGGGAGAGTAACATGCAGAGTATGTGTATTGTGTAACAAATTCTTATCAATTTCCTAACCTACTTCAGAAAGTTGCACCTAAGTAACATAAAGAGGTTGCATTCATGACATGAAATTTGAAATCTACCAGAATGGGGGGAAACTAGCGGTGGTTTCCAAAGAAATCTAAAATCTACTCCAAAGATGGAAAGGAGCCTCCCCTCCCTTTTTCTATATTGTTTTATAACTCGAATGGGATAGGATACTAGACTCTAAACTTTAAAGGGAATTGCAAAGAGGAAACAAAAGGACCATTTTCAAACTGCTGGTATAAGCACTTTATAATGAAATTAAAATCAATAGGCAACCCGCAATTTAAGTTGACAAATAAAGAACCTTCCTCAAATCTGCATACAGTATGGTACCAATATCAAAAAAAGGAAAAAGCTCAATCCAAGGGTAAACCTATTCAGAAAGCAAAAAGAGAAAAATGCATTTGTTGAGTCTGCCTTAGGACTACAGATGGTGGCAAGGTTAACAAAAAGACCAGACAGAGTTACACACTCTGTCTTTGCTGTTGGGGTGTACAATACATGCAGCTAAACATTTCCAGCTCTACAATTTGTATCCATGGTTCATTTCTTTTTCTGGGCTGAGTAACTGATTTCTTAAATGTCAAATTGTTACTTTAGCTTGTATTTTATGAAGAAAATATATCACATATTTATTGAAGCACTTTCTAGGGTCGTGGTTTATATTATTGTTATGAAGAGCATATCACAGATATGTATCATGGGACATGGGTTAATAAAAGACCTTGAAACTCCCATGGATAAATCTACTTCCGTGCTTATATTTTGGCCAAAAATCAGCTTATGTTTAGTCAAGGGTCTTACTCTTACCATTCCAATTGTTAAACATAACTCAGTTATCCTCATTCAAAGATTACCCTTGTAACATAGAGTAACTATCAACTTGACACAAAGGTTTAGGATATTAAACATAGTTATTAGTTATATGTGTACATAACCATGTGAGAGCCGAACCACTATATCGTATCTCCAACCTTCATGGCTTGCCAGACATTGAAACTTTCACAACCCAGACCCAGTAGACTATAGTTTCCCAGGACCCAGTAATCACATTGTACAGATATTTAGAAGCAACAACAATCTTCTTCGGCCCAAAGTAGAGCAACACACACTAATTATCCAAACTTACATTCTGGTTAGATACTGGAAAAAGATCAGCTTCCAACGTAAAACTTGGCAGAATATACAATCACATAGCTTCAAAAGTCCAAATCACCACTGCTTCACAAATATACTTCAAATAACCAACACAAAGACTAAACCTATGGTAGTCACCTGTACTTTAATTGCCATTCATCACTTTCATTCAACTGGTGATCATGACCCAACAACCTTTTCAGCTGCATCGACCTCAAACTTCTGATACGATGATGCTCACACAAAGCATACAAGTCGCCACTCAAGGTTCTTCCTGGCATTGCTGCAAAGTCTCTCACAAAATTAGGCCTAGATGCATGATAGGAGTGTCTTAAATCATTATTGGTTCCTCCAAATGCTTCTGTGTGCCCGTCCATCATCCTAAGGAATGGATTTCCAGCGCTGCTTCTTAATGGCATACTCACTTGATGTGAAATTTGTTCCACATTTGTCAAGTGACCTGCCCGAGAACTGAAATTAATTTAAGGTGACCACCGCTGCATTTGAATAGATGAATATCAGGCCTTGGCATATGTCAGGAGTGTCTTAAATCATGATTGGTTCCTCCAAATGTTACTGTAGGATTGATCAAGTGCCCATCAATCATCCTAGAGAAACCAACTCTAAAATATAGCACAAACCAACACTAAAATTGGTGTTCTTACTGCCAAGGTGGTTGGAAAAAAAAAAAAATCTCCTAAGTCCATAGGTTCATAGTATCTTGTCCTCCCCACACTCCCAACCAAATCTAATCTTATCCCAACTTATGGATAAGGGTTCCCACGTCTCACTCAAGTTTCACGTCTCTCATCCCAAACTCAAAAGTGTAAAGAATATTTGTGTTTTTTCTTTTTTTTGAGAAACCAATTTGTGAGACAGACCGATACTTTTATTAAAACATAAGAAAACTGTGAACATCAAATAGAGCAAGGGGGATAATGTCCCCAGGTAAGTCTTCAACCCAAACCTGAAGTTCTAGCCCAACCCCAGATTTCTTTGCCAAAGCATCGGCAATCTTATTAAAATTTCGTTTCACGTGGCAGTAGTGATCCAAGCAATCAATGGTGGACTGTCAAGCCCTTCGGTGTAAAGATTAATTTGTCAAATATATAAGAACCGAAACTCAAACAAAACAATAAGCATAAACCCACAAAGTTTAGAGAAATAATATAAACCCATATCAGCGTTAATCATATGTAAAGAGAGAACCTGAAGATTGTGGGTGGTTCCGCCGATTTAGAATGGCAGAAAAGAAGCGCTGCCGAGTCATACGGGAAGAGTTGAAGCGCCGCTGAGTTGGATTGGATATAAGTGCGCTGCCGATTTGAGGATGGATTGGAAGATACGAAATTAGAGAGCGGCACCGATGAGTTGGATTGGATGAGAAGAAGCGCCGCCGTTTTGAGGTTGTGGGTGTGCGGATGTCTGGTTCTTGTATGGTTTTAGCTGTGATATGAGGGTTTTGTTTAGCGAGGCAAATTGAGACAGAGCAAGCAGAGGTAGAGAAGCAAATGGGTGAGGAGAAAAGGGAGATTTTTTAAGAAAATAACTATAAAACTCATACTATATTATTAGTTAGGCAACGTTTTAAACTAATTTGGTTTATAGACAAATTGAGTCTAGAGGACTCGATTTTGCTCACTAGAAATCGAGTCCAGAGGACTCGACTTCCAAACTCGAGTGTGAGACACTTGACTTCCAATGCAATTTTGCACAGCAAAATCGAGTATTTTGAACTCGATTTGTTAAAAACCAAATTAGTTTGAAATATTGCCTAACTAATAATATAGTCTAAGTTTTATAGTTATTTTCTTAAAAAATCCGAGAAAAGGTTGATGAACGTTATAAGTTTTGGTTTATATATAAAACCTGCTTAACTGGTAACCAAAACCTTTTTTCTTTTTCTTTTTTTGATGGGAAATACTGAACTTTTATTAACAAGCAAAGAGGCCAAATACAAGTTTGTCCTGAGCACACACGTGCTCTAAGATGCTAGGACACTCCTCCAACCAGGCTACATAGTCCACAACATCTTTTGCGTGTTGAGCCAACACATGGGCAGGGACATTTCCTTGCCTTTTGGTATGAGAAAACTTCCATTGTCTGAAGGATGAAACTTGGTTCAAGAGCCCCGCTAACACATTTGCCACTGAAACCGGCAGAGATGCCAACCCTTGAACTGCATTATAGACCTCAAGCGAGTCAGTCTCAAAACCTATTAAAATTACATCAATGGTCAAGATTAAAAAAATAGTAAATGGAAGGCTCAAATTTAGGGAGTACGGTAAAATGACCCTTTGATTACTAGAAGATCCAAAAAGGGGAAAAAATTAATAATAATAAAACTTGTCAGATAGGTTACAAAGTGATGCGACAAAATGGTTGGATCACATCACATAAAGATGTAAAAATGTATCAAAGTAAGTGTCAAATTTTTTTTGGGCAAAGAATGAAATTAATGTTGATTGAATTTTTTTTTTCACGTGGTTTATTATAATTCATATGAAGAGGGTTCCATTTAAAATGTCAACAACCGACCACAAAATTGAGATTATTCATTATTAGCAATGAATTTTTTATTATTATTCAGTTTCAAGTTCAAGCATTACTTTCTCAAAAAAAAAAAGTTCAGGCATTAAGAGAAGAAATAGATTTGGGAGGTGATAATATGAGGCCAAATTTTAAGGAAACGTGGAAGAGGTTGAGAAAGATCTAGTCTTATCATCATAAGTTGAAGAATTATGTGTAAAAGAAAATAATTAGCTAAAATGCAAAACTCACTATCTAAGTTTCACTAGAATTTATTTCAGTTTTCTAACTTTTCTTTCATTCATTTTAGTTATCTAAGTTTCAAGTTTATTCAATTAAGGTCTCTTAATCTCTGTCAACTTTCTTTAAATTTTTTAATAAAAAAAATTTTGGAAAAAAATTTTTGATCATTAATTAATTGAATTTTTTTAATTTAAAAATTTTGAAGAAAAAATTTAAAATTTTGGACAATTAACCATGGCATTCAACAAAAGTTTATGGAAATGTCTTAATTGAATAAACTTAAAACTTTGAAACTTAGATGATTGAAACGAACGAAAACAAAGATAAATGACTGAAATGAATTCTAGTGAAATATAGAGAGTGGGTTTTACATTTTAGCCAAAATAATTTGTATGAAAATTATTCTAGAGTCAAAGAGTAGGTGGATGGTCTTGAGAAAATTGAAGAATATTATAGTAAAGTTAAGAGATCATCAGGTAGAAATTATAGAAAAAATTGTTACCCGAGGATAAATCTCAAAATTCTATCATTTTAGTGGAAAACAATTCACTAATTAAGTCTATTGATTTTATTGGGATTGAAATATTTGATTGAGACGTCGATTATTAATTTGGTCAATGTTCTTAATAATAGGAAAACTAAGAAAAAAGAAATCAAGTTGCTATATTAGTTCAATGTTGAATTCCAAGCATCGAAAGAAGATAAACGGATTGAAGTATTCAAAATATTTGTTCTCTTGGTATTGAATTCTAGATCCGAATAAGGAGTTTTCCTCCCAAGATGAGGAGTCTAATGTAAGATGTTATCATACACATAATTGGAAGATTTTTTTTTTTTTTTCAAAACTCTCTGCAATAGTTTTTATTAGGAGTATTTAAGTAAAAAATTAATCTTTTTATTAAAAAAAAAAAGGGTCAAAAATGAATCTTTATATGGTAGGATATTAATCAAGATCAGCCTAAGAATATTTTTTCTTGAAAATTAAATTTATTAGAACCTTTAAATTAAGTTCTATCAATAAACAACATTATAGTATTTTGTTCTACTTTTTTGGTAGATTCTAGATCCCTACCCTTTGTATGTTATCATGCTACATCAATGTAAAACAAATTAACCAAACGTCTAGTGGCGTTTCTGACTCTCTGTGGCACTCTCCAAAGGGTTGGCCTTGGCTTCAACCACTAGCTTCTACGTGGAGCGATTTCAATTTTCAAGTCACGATTCAAAGTTTGAAATTTCATGTGTGTGTAAGTTTGTGTGAAAGAGTGTCTGTGTATTGTGTAATAGAATTTACCCTTATTATTATTTTGGGTAACATTTTCTCGTAAATTTGTAATATATCTCTTGTATTAGGGTAGATCTTACAAGTGTGAAACCCACCTGCACATAAGAGAAATATTACATGCAACGTTTACATATACTATCACCCATGGGCGGAGTTTGGGGGGCCGAGGAGAAAATTGCCCTCTGGCCCGCCAAAAAAAATCAAAGGCCACACTTCATTTGCTTTGAGTTAATTTCTATTGCTCTTTGTATACAGTACACACTAATTGCCTGTTTGGATGGAGGGGAGAAGAAAAGGGAGTGGAGGGGAATAGAGTAAAGTTAGCTAAAAATAAGCTAATTTTATACTAAATCTATTCTACTCTACTGACTACTCTACTCCCCCTCCCTCTCTCTCAATTCAAACGGACCATAAGTTGGAGACTCTATGGACTATAGGTGGAAAAAAAATCAGAAGCAGGGAATGATTTGTGAACTGCACATAGAGAGGTCTGTTAGGTATCTCTATTTTATTTAATTTTTCAAGGATTAGATTTTTTTTTTTATAGGATATGGCTTGATCGATGTTGATTAATAAAGTAGACTGAATAAATAATATTGAGTGAGTTGGTTCATAACAAGGTCTTTATGAATTATGAGGGCTTTTGGTCTACTAAAGATTGTAGTGGTGCTGAGCAATAACAAGATACATGTCAGGGGTGTGAAGCTTATCAAAAAATTAAAAAAAAAAAAAAAAAAACAAGATACATGCGTGCTTTAATAAACTCGACATGGCTCGGCAACAAGAGTATAGCATTGTAAATTGATTTTTATTAATGTACTCATTTTATGTAATAATAAGTGATAACTATAATTAAGAAGACATTATTATCTCTTTTATATTGATCTCGAATTTATATATAGTACTGCTACCACCTCGTGTGGGGGTGAGCTTGATCTTCTCTAATAAAATAAAAGAAGAGTTCAAAACAAAATAGTACTCCAAATTAGCTATTTCTCTAAAGTTAGTTTGTGTGATATTCTGAATCCTTGTTAGGAAAAGATGTTGAAGAAGATTTGAAGCCTTTAGTTCTTTATAAAAATATATAATTATATATTAAAAGAGTACTCCAATATGCGAACCTAGCTAGGTGTTCCCTAATACCAGACACGGACAGTAAGGATCATAGTCTATAATCATAACACTGTGCACTGTTTTCTTCTCTTTATAAGCTGAGGTCAATTAAGGATCATAGTCTATAATCATGTTTATCTTGACCTTCAACTCAGCCACTGGAGCTTGTCCTGAACATCTCTACTGCATGTTTCGCACCACCCATCTCTTCTGTCTGCTTTGTTATTAACTAAATTATCTTTGAAAAACTTATATTGCTAGTAACACTTGATAAATTCCAATTACCAACCACATTCTCTTCAAAATGCTTTCCTAAAACTTGTGACAAATTCCAAAGATTAAAAAAAAAAAAAAATTTAATTAATTAATTAATTAAAAAAAAAAAAAAAACAACAACAACAACTAGAGTATGGATTTGCCATATGGACCTGCCGTAAATGATTTTGCTTATTATCTCATTTGGTAAGTTGAAACTGAAAATAATCAAAACTGGGTAATGTGCATAGCAGAAATATGCATTTGTTTTCTATTAGTTTGGTTCTCATTCTCATGCTTTCTTGTTCATCTATCCTACCTTACTTTGCTTGTGCATGATACACTTTTCAGTTTCTTTTTCTATAAACATTCAAAGATATTGCCTACCTTGTTTATAACTCTTGAAATATGTTAGATTTTCTTTTTTATGGCAAGTCAAATACCAAACTGAACAAGCCTTGCAAAAGCAACCTTAAAGTTGGGGAAGAAATGGTCTTAGGTCTCTTCATCACTCCTGACGTTTTGAACTGAATACTACCTATGATTTCTTGGTGCTTGCTTCATTAATTTTTAAAGTATCTCCACCTCTTACATTGCTTATATATGCAAGCATATACACACATTTTTCTTTATATTCTTAGATTGTACGTCAAAGCTATGGCTTCCATAGAGGAAGAAAGAGCACTTTCGGTTCTGGAAGATGATTACACACAGGTTATAACAATTTTGTGTATTTGTATGTGCGTTTTTGTTTGTGACTGTGGTATTGTAGTAGAACTACAGTGTATTAGGCAGAGACAATTTTTCAAATTGATAAACTGACTTGGTTCTCATCTTCTCTCTAATGGCTCAGCTTTTCAAGGATAATAGTAGTTTATCATAGGAAGTCAATGGAGTTGTTCTGTATTATTGCCTTTTCTTTTTCATTTTTTCAGATATTAATAAAGGTTCTTTGTTTTGGCCAGATAATTCCTACTTTTTTTTGCTTTCGAACACAGTAAGATGGAATTCATCTAGTTGTTAAAATCTATATTCTCTTAGAATTCTTTACTAAAGGCCATGGATAGATTACCAAGTCCCAAATTGATAACCTAATTGAGTTCGGTCTTGATCTAAAGATTGATATGGCTAAATAAGTTTTATGATAACATGTCATATTTTTATCTCCTTTTCAAAAGTAGTATGAAAGCAATGAACTCTACACAGGAGACAGCTCAGTTGACTTTAAAGGAAATCCTGTTCTAAGGAAGAATACTGGACTGTGGAAAGCATGCCCCTTTATTCTAGGTGGCATATTGTTCTATACATTGCTCTCATACATGTCATAATATATTTAATTTTTGACAGTTTATAACATTACAGGTTTTGGAGTCTGTGAACGCATGGCATACTATGGGATTTCCAGCAATCTTGTTAATTATCTAACAGACAAACTCAATGAAGCAAATGTTTCTGCTGCAAGAAACGTTAACACTTGGCAAGGAACTGCCTATTTTATACCCCTCATTAGTGGTTTCATTGCTGATACTTTCTTAGGAAGATACTGGACTATCGGTGTCTTCTCTGTATTACTTATTGGTGAGTATGGAATGATGTATCATTTCCTCTTTTTAGACAGGACAGCTTCCCTTAGGATAACATTCTTTTTCATATGGTTCTTTCATAATTCTAAAGAGAAAAATTCAGAAACAAAGATTATGTTGACGGTATACTTTATACTGTAACCTCAAATTCTTAAATGAACTTTGAACTCCAATAATTCCTTTCCAGTTACTTTCCTTGCAAGGGCTATAAAAAGAAAGATTCTAGAACCCAATATTTGTTGTTCAGCAGTTGACAGCGTTCATATTCCAGAACCCTGTATTTGTTGTTAAGGCAAAGGTGTCAGTATGGCTTCCAAATTTCCTACTAGCTATATATCTGCATTGATTACTTACTGTCTACATTCCTTTTGTTTTGCATAGGGATACTGTACTTTGACACTTTTGGCATCAATTTCTGCATTAATGCCTGCAGAATGTGTGGGTTCCATATGCCCTTCGGCCACACCAGGTCAATATGCAGTATTCTTCATTGGACTCTATCTGGTTGCGCTAGGGACTGGTGGAGTCAAACCATGTATTTGGCCCTTTGGACCAGATCAATTTGATGATACCAACCCAAACGAAAGGGCAAAGAAGGGAGCCTTCTTCAACTGGTTTTACTTTTCTAACAACGTTGGTGCTCTTGTAGCAAGTAGTTTTCGGGTATGGGTTCAAGACAATGCTGGGTGGAGTTTAGGATTTGGCATTCCTTTTTTGGTCATGGGAATTGGTATTGTGAGTTTCTTTTCAGGAACAGCCTCCTACAGATTTCAAAAACCAGGAGGAAGCCCTCTTACAAGAATTTTCCAGTTTTGGTTGCGTCATTCCATAAGTGGAATGTGGTTGTCCCGAAGGATAGTAGTCTCCTCTATGAAACACAAGACAAAACCTCTGCAATTAAAAGGCAGTCGTAAACTGGAGCACAGCGATGGTTTGAAGTAATTTTCTTCAATGAAACATTTTAGTTTTTTTTTTTTTCTCCCTAAAATGAAATGTTTAACTAGAACTTAAAATTGGTTTTCTTTGGCTATTACTAATGCCTTGATAAGATATATATGTATATGGAAATATCACAGCAAATATATTATTAGGTGTCCATTACATCCCATATAAAATGAACGTTTTCCATTTTGTTTTGCATTTTAAGCACAAGATGGTCAGTTAAACCATCATTGGCCGGGCACCAGGCTAAGACAGATCCAATTGGGGGTGGGGCAGCTTGTCTAAATAAATTTTGGATGAGAGAATTATTTTGTTTGGGTGGAATTTCATATGCCAAATGCCTTGTCTATCTTTAGTTTTTCTTTCTTGGTGTGAATCGTTAACAGATGAAAGCACTTATTTATCAGTTTTGTCAATGTCATGCTCAAGAAAATTCTTCCTTCTTGTTCGATTTTACATAATCTGTTCCTTTTCCCTATATATGTTATGTAGGAACTTACTAAAATTTTCATGATTCATCATTCATGAAACCTGAAGTGGAAGACTGTTCTATGTATGTATGAGGAGAAGATTTGGTGGACATATTGGAAGCTGTTAGCAAATGTGTAGTGTTGTTTAATCTCCTACTTCTTGTTTTTATTTTTCCCTCTAGTCTGTTGTAGAAAGATTTTCATACTTATAGAAAGATTTTCAATATTTGGAAAAGTGGTTTGGAAAAAAATAAGTTTCATCTGTCTATTGTCTCTCTTAAAAATGATAACATTTTTCATTATTTATAATCTCCTAATGTAGATAGATAGATCATAGATAGCTTATCAACTCCCAATTTACACTGTAATGCATAAAAGTTCTGACAAATTGTCATTTGTTGCATTCTTCAACAGTAAAAAAAATTTCCTGCCACACCAAAAAAAAAGAAAAAACCGCTAGATTCTATCTGTTGTAGGTTCATTGATAAAGCTGCTGTTATATCAGACACTGAGATCAACAACCTTAACTCATCTAACATGGAGGCTTTGCTCTGTGACACAAGTGGAAGAATTGAAAATTCTGATTCGCATTTTTCCTATATGGGCAACTGGAATCGGCTTTTCTTCTGTTTATGCCCAAATGTTACATTGTTTGTTCAACAAGGGAAGTTGATGGACACAACTATAGGTTCTTTCACCATTCCTCCAGCATTTCTTTCAGTCTTTGCCCTCCTCAGTATTATGATTTGGATTCCCATCTATGACAAGAGTACTTGAGCTAATTGCAAGGAAGTTTACAGGAAAGGAAAAAGGCATCTCCGAGCTGCAGCGAATGGGAATTGGCCTCTTTATTCCAATCCTAAGCATGATAGCTGCAGCCATACTTGAGATTAAGCGATTGCATCTAGCAAGAGAGCTTGGGTTGGTTAACAAAAAGGTTGCTCTACCAATGAGTATTTTTTGGCAAGTTGCCCAATATTTCTTGTTGGGTGCACCAGAAGTGTTCACATTCATTGGGCAGCATGAGTTCTTCTACGAGCATGCACCCGATGCCGTGCGGAGTTTATTCAGTGCATTGTCACTACTGACAAATTCACTGGGAATTATCTGAGCTCTTTAATTCTTACTGTTGTTACTTCTTACACAACAATGGGTGGGAAGCCTGGATGGATACCAAATAACTTGAACGAAGGTCATATTGATTATTTTTTCTGGCTATTAGCTGGACTCAGCTTCTTAAATATGATGGTGTATATATTTTGTGCCAGAAAGTACAAACAGAAGAGGACTTCTTAAGGTTCCTACAAGAAGGCAATGTTTATGAAGTTTCAAGAGGTTTGTGTTAGGTGGTGTGGAAATGCTTTCTGGAAACAACTCTAGCAATTTTGAGAATATAATTTATTTAGAATATAATTTTGCCAAGTCTAGTTAACTAGAAACCTATCCATATAAGGATAGACCCATTGACCATACTTTTTTTTTTTTTTTTAATAGAAGAAATTGACCATACTTAATTAGTTATAATTGTCATTTCATGAAAAATAATAATAAATGAATAAACAAAATTATTTGCAAAAGCCTAAAAATACAACCCTAGGATTGAAATCCAGACCGAATTGACTAGGACCAATTAGACCTAGACCGGTTGAGACCAATCATGTTTGGTCCAAGCTTTTATCAGAACAAACAAACCAATCTAGTCCTAAAGAATGCAAAATCCATACTAGACTAGACTCGTTTGACCCCTACTTTGCAGTTTTCTTCTACCTCAACATAGATCTTCAACACACTTTTGGAAACTAAAAAACTAGGAGTCGTTTGGTAATGTCGTTCTAGTAATATTATTTGTAGTTTTGGAAATACGCGTGGATGAAAAAGTATATGAAAATACGTGTAATGTTATTTAAATACTAAAAACTGTTACTCAAAACACCCTACCAAACAGCCTCAAAATTCGATATTGAACAAATATACTGTTGCACTGCATTCCGAACAATAATAACATACACAATTTTATTTTATTTTTAAAAGTTAGTACTTAATGAATTGGGTCCAGCTCATGCCCACACACATGCCCCACGCCATTCTAGCCCAACTCCCTTGAGAAGGGCAACACACACTCTTATGTGGTGAAGGCTCATTGGGTAGGTCCTTCCCCTTCCACTAAAGTGGGGTATTCCTTTGGACCTAACTCAATAGAAAACTTATATACAACTCTATACAAAGTCCAATAAACTTATATACAACTCTATATAAAGTCCAATTTCTTTTCTAGATGAGATTTTAGAATTTCACCATTTTTAATCATATTCATGTAGACATTTTAGGAGCCAATTTCATATTCACTCCTTAATCGATTTTGGACAATTGACCACATAATGTCAATCTCTTTATATAGGAGAACACCTCCCAAATTGGACTTGCCTTGAGCAATATGTGGGTCCTACTTTAGTTTTGGCACAATGATAGTCACCAAACCACTTGCAAAAACACATATTTCCAACATCATCAACTTCAACTCTAGTTTCATTCATAAAAATTATCTCTCCTCATGAATCGATTAGTGAGCTCTGTTAGTATATAATAGGGATAGGTTATCACACCATAATATGATGCACCCTCACTTATATAATAACACCCACTTGGTGGATGGTGTTGCTTCACCAACTAATGGTAGAGAATTAATTAAGTGTTAAAGTTAGTTATTTACAGATGTGGTGTGTCTTTTAGATAAGATACAACTCTTAGTAAATAGACATATATCTTCCCAAGAGACATGAGAAATCTATAAATATTGGAACTCCTTATTCATTGTAACAGTGGTATCAGAGCTAGGTTTCAAAGGGAAAAAGCACTCCACCACCACAACCATAACCACAACCACCACTGCCGCCCTCACCCACAACCTATAATCACTCTATTGAATTGTTGAAATGAATTTTTCAAACAATTCGTACAGGTATTAGGCTTAGGGACATCAGTATCTTATTATAATTATCATCAAAATATTGCCTATCCTGATGAACCACTGTTTTGGGTGAGAATTGGTGGTTTACCATTCACTGGTGATATTCATCAAGTAAATGACCATTTTGTTCTTCAAGAAAAATATTGGGATTCTTATACTGAACAAGAAAAGGTACAAGAAGAAACATTGAATCAACCAGATTAGAAACTTAGATCAACGGTTTGGAAATTGAAGAACAAGAAAATACCCATTTTTGGATTGACCCAGAGAATCCAAATCGACTTTATTTCAATATTGTGGTAACCCATCTGAAAGTGACCCATTTGAAATTTCAGATTTGGTTGAGAAAATTGCAATATTTGGAGAAGTTGATGCTAAAGAATCTATGTTAGAGGATCAGAGAAGTAGAGAAGATCAAACTCAGCAAGCAGCGCTTCAAAAATTAACTACCCAAGAAGACACCGTTTCACATTCTCCTACTTTAGATCTCAACAAATCTTTAAAGGATTTTGTCTTCATTCAATCTACATCTCTGACTCCCTTTGCCGACAATAAAGAGAACTTTGTTTGCAAAGTCAATCAAGACTCTCCCAACATCAATCAAGATTATCCCAAAGTTCAAGAAACAAAACAATACAATCCTAATCCTAATCCTAATCCTAATCCTAGCTTATATATAAGTGTGTTTTATTTTACTTTAGTTTTATTTTCCAGTTTGGTGTGTTTATATTTGACAAAGACAATATAAGTATTTTTTATTGTACTTAATTTGCTTATATAATAAAGAGTTTGTTGTGTTTATTAGTTTTATTTTGTTATTACATTAAACGCATTTCAATATATTTCTTGGATGCTATATTTATTTGCAATGACAATAAAAACCTCATTTGATTCTAATCATATTGAAATTCTTAATGGCATTAATTTCCGATCATGGAAACATCATATAAAATATTTATTGATGCATGAGAGGACTTTATATACATTTTCAACAACAAAACCCATACTAATAGATAAAAATGATAATGAGGGAAATAAACCAAAAGATAATTGGGAAGTGGATGAGTCACTTGCTAAAATGTTACACCATATGTAAGACAATATAATACCTTTATCTGAAGATAAAGAAACTACTAAAGAATTGATGGAAGCATTAGAAGCTAAATATGGACCAAGATCTGACACACATGTACAATTATTGTTGGATGAATTTAATAGTACACGAATGAATGAAAGTTATTACATAGGTAATCATATTAATACCTTGGAACTTTTAGCCAAAGAATTGGCCAATGCAGATAATCTTGTGTCGGACAAAATGCAAGTAACAACCATTTTAAATAGCCTTCCACCATCTTGGGATCATATAGTTACCACACTCACACATAGTGGTAAAGAAGTCACTATGATATCATTACCTGTTTTGTTAGTATTTGAAGAAGAAAGAATGAAAAGAAAATAGACTGAAAATCAAAATCACAATTTGTTAATGACTCAAACAGTTCCTAAATCTAAACCCCCTAAGCGACAATGGAAAAATACATTATTTCCATATAAGAAAAGAAAATTTCAAAAACAATGGCCAAATAAGCAAAGAAATAATGGAAGACCCAAAAATGCTTGTTATCATTGTGAAAGATTTGGTCATATTAGGAAAAATTGTCCTAATTATAATAATAATAACAAAAACAATGGAACAAAGCAGATTATAATCGCCATTTCTGAAGCAATGATAATTGAGCCATCATCAGACAATTGGTTGATCTATACAGTCGGGACTCAACATATAGCAAGAATTAAGAATTGTCCGTTGATCTGAAGGAAAAGAAGATAGGAGAACATAAAGTCTATATGAGAAATAATACTTATAGTGATGTATTAGGTGAAGGAAATTGTAGATTATCTATTAATGGTATTGTTGTAATTTTAAGTAATGTATTGTATGTACCAGATGTTCATAAGAATTTCATTTATATTTTTGTATTAGATAAAAGAAGTTATAAAATTAAGTAAGAGTTTGGTTGTGTGACTATTTGTAAGGGTAATATAAAACTCAAAGGAGTGAGAATTCATGATATGTATGCACTTAACAATAATATTTATAATAAAGATTCAGTTTGCTATTACTCAATTGTGCCAAATTCTTCTTATTTATGGCATCTTTGATTAGGACATATAAGTAAAAATAAAATAGAAAGAATGAGTAAAACTGGTATATTACCTAATTTAAACATTGAAAATTTTGATGCTTGTGAATCATGCATCAAAGGAAAAATTCACTAAACATTGGCAATTTTCAGAGTTATTAGAACTAATTCACTTAGATATTTGTGGACCTTTGAGAACCAAAACACACAAAAGAATGAAATGGTTTATCACCTTTATTAATGATTATTCTCGATATGGATATGTATATTTACTTAAACATAAATCTGAAGCACTCGAAAAATTTAAAAATTATAAAATTGAAGTAGAAAAATAATTAGGACGACCAATTAAAAGTATAAATAATGATAGAAGTGGTGAATATAAAGCTTTTAATGAGTTCTGTAAGGGGGAAGGAATTAGGCATATTTAGCCTCATAAACCTCAACAAAATGGTATTGTTGAAAGACGCAATAAAACTCTAATGGAGATATCAAGATCAATGATGACACATTCACAACTTCAGCGCACTTTTTGGGGGAAGCTTTGACAACTACCAATTATTTAATAAACAGAATTCTTACACCTTATGAATATTGGACTAGTCACAAACTAGATTTATCGAACTTAAGGGTTTGGGGATGCAAAGCCCATGTATTAATATCAAAACCATTAAGAGATACATTAAAAGGGATGACATAGGAGTGCAAATTTATTAGCTATGTTCAAAATGGTAGTGGGTATAGATTTTATAATTAAGAAAAGGGATTAATAGAAAGCATAGATGCTATTTTCCTTGAAAACACCAATCAAACTACACCACTTGAAGAGATAAGGATACAAGAAGACCTTGATAATGAAAATCAAGATCACTATAGGGATGCTTCTGAAAGTGGGAGCAAAAGAAAATCAGATAAATTGGCACCTGATCAACAAACCTTTGATCTTGAGAATAGTGGGGGTAAAAGGATTAGATGGGCGCCAACTGTGCGTAAAGATTATCATTTGTTTAACATATGGGAAAATTTAAGTGAGTACCCAACTAACTAATTATAGACAAGTAATGGCACGCAATGATTCAAAACAATGGCAAGATGATATGATAGATGAATTAAAATCCATCAAGAAAAATGATGTTTGGGAATTAACATCTTCACCAAATGAAAGAAAGGTCATTGGCTATAAATGAGTTCTAAGAAAGAAATTTAAGATTGACGGTAGTTTAGATAAATATAAGGCAAGATTGGTGGTTAAAGGGTTTAATAAAAAACCCACTGTAGATTTGGTTGATACATATTCACCAGTAGCTAAATTTACTTCAAATAGAATAAATATGTCTGTTGTGGCAAGAATGGATTTAGAGTTGTATCAATTGGATGTCAAGACAACTTTTCTTAATGGTGAATTAAAAGAAGACATATTCATGCAACAACTAGAAGGTTTTGAAATAAAAGGACATGAAGATAAAGTTTACAAACTAAAAGATCCCCGTATGGACTTAAACAATCTTCTAGACTATGGTATTTAAAGTTTCACCAAGCAATATTAGAGATTGGTTTTGAGATGAGTCCACTAGATCACTGTGTTTACATATGAAGATGCTACGATGAGTTAACGATATTATCGTTTTATGTTGATAATATATTATTAGCTAGAAATAGTCCAGATATGATGTCAAAGACAAAATCTTTCCTATCATCAAGATTTGAAATGAAAGATATGGGTCTTGCTATATATGTATTAGGAATTAAAATAACTAGAGATAGAAATACAAACTTATTATATCTAGATCAAGAGAACTATTTGGAGAAAGTACTTAAGAAATTTAATATGACAGAATCTAAAGCCTTGAGTACACCTATAAGTAAAGGAACTATATTAAGTGAGAATATGAGCCCTAAGAATAAAGAAGAACAAGAATTTATGGAAAATGTCCTTTATGGCTAAGCTGTGGGCAGTTTAATGTATGCAATGACAAGCACAAGGCCAGACATTTGTCATCCAGTAGGATTAGTAAGTAGATATCAATCTAATCCTAGAAGGGCACATTGGCAGGCAGTCAAAAGAATTTTTAGATATCTCCAAGGCAACAATTTATGAAATTATGTTTTGAAAACAGTGATCTAGAAGTAATAGAATATACAAATACTGATTTTGCAGGAGATGTAGATGATAAAAAATCTACTAGTGGTCATGTATTCCTATTTGGTGGAACAGCTGTCATTTGGTTAAATAAGAAGCAAGGTTGTGTTACAAAACATACCATGGAGGTAGAATACATATCACGCAGCACAACGGTAAGTGACACAGTCTGGATTTAGCAGTTTGTCGACAGTTTAAAATTAGGTATATCAAATAGACCAGTCGATGTGTTTTATGACAATAAGTTTGCTATCTCGTTAATAAAAAGTGGAGCAAATAGCTCTAAAAGAAAACACATCAAAACAAATTATCACTATATTCAATATATAGTGGAAATGGGCGAAATACGAGTCCGATTTATCTCCTTAAGCGAGATGGTGGCCAATCCTATGACCAAAGGATTGACTCTAGATAAATTTAGAGTACATGTAGGAAATATGGGACTCATAAATCCAAAAACCTAGGTGGGATACTACATGTATTTGCATAGATGGAAGAACTGGGGACGCCCAGAGAACATGACTATGTAGCTTATGCTTTGGGGACACAATTGGTTAGTATTAAGCAGAATAGCATTGTATAAGAAGTTAGTGTATGAATGTAAAATCCACTAATGTGCATCATACATAACACAACTTGTACAATGAAAAGTTGTTGAAGTCATATGCGAAAACCTTCAGGATAATGGCTTAGAGGAAGTATCAAGCGATTCAGTGCAGGTCAGCACATGTCTGATATGTGTGGCTGAAGGACGTTGACTGGCAGTATGGGTGTGGACTAAGATTCCCGGCTGCGTGTGGTAAGAAATATTTCACATGTTTGATGCCATTCAGTTGAAATAATAGTGAATAATAAGACATCCGGTGTATACTAAAAGAGTGGTATATAATGAAGTGTGGGGTTAGTAGTGTGTGACAAGATGTGTACACAGTTTTGCTATAGTCAAACACTGATACCGATCTATGAAAAGCACAAATGAGAATCAACATTGGGCAATACTGCGGTGACATCATAGTATATGTTGATTGTAGCTAACACCATTTATTATGGTGCGATCAAGTGGGAGATGTTAGTATATTATAGTGATAGACACCATAATATGGTGCACCCTCACCTATATAATAACACCCACTTGGTGGATGGTGTTGTTTCGCCAACCAACAACAGAAAATTAATTAAGCATTAAAGTTAGTTATTTATAGAAGTGGTGTGTCTTGTAGATAAGATACAACACATAGTAAATAGACATATATCTTCTTAAGAGACATGAGGAGTCTATAAATATTGAGACCCCTCATTCATTATCACGTTACATAATTTTATTCTCTCTGTCTATGTTGGTGATTTCCAGTCTAACAACATCACCATACACAATAAGGGACTAACAAGCTTACCATCACTAGTACAAAGAGATATGAACATTTATGCCAAGTTGCTAATAAGTGATGCAAACATATAGTAATAGGAAACTTACTTGTGAAGCTTCTAATGACGTTTCAAAAATCTCATGGACCAATAGTATAGTAGATTAAACTCAGAGTTTCTGTATTTATGTTACATCTAGATCAATAAACCCATTACCTAAGTCCTAGTACCATTTTTTTTTATTCCAAAAAAATATAACCATTTTTTTGGAGAAGGAAGTATATAACCAATTTAATTTGTTAAGGACATATTTTATGTAATTAGCTAATCCTTTGACAAAATGCACTTTACTTATAATTGGGTAGATCTAAGATGGGTTTAGTGCTTCAAAAAACAAGAGTTCAAGTCAAGTATTAAAGACATGAAGATTGGACCAAGAAACAAGTGAAAAAAAACTATTCATTAAAGTTCGACAGATACCTTGACAGAAACTCAACAGAAGCTCGACAAAAGCTGAATCTCTCGAGACTTACGAAATCATAATTTCCAGATCTAATTTTCGGCCCACGCTTGTATATTTGTGTAGGGTTTCTTTTATCACAACCCTAGACATATATAAGGCTTATTTTAAAGGCTGTCACATATAAAGAACACATACAGAAAGTGACCTAGTAGCTTATTCTCTCTGCAAGAAGTTACTGCGTCTTTTACGCTTTAGGGTTTTGTAACCAAGTACTTCTTGATCTTCATTATTAATGAAGTGAAGAACTTTGCAGCCAACAACATCTTCAAGTTGTTGGAGTTAGTCACGTATTGAGATTCGTGCAAAAGAGTTAGTCACGTGCTAGGATTCGTGCAATATTAGTTAGTCACATACTGGGATCCATGCAAAAGGGTAGCATTCATATATTGAAAAGTTTAGAGGTTCTGAAGCAGTAGAAGGTTTCTGCTGCAAGTTCATTTATAGGATTGTAGAATCTAGGGACAAAGGTTTTGTACTAGATTTGAAACTTCTCTTTACTATAGTGAATTGCTTTTCGGGAAGGTTTTCTCCCAGGTTTTTTACTATGAAACAAGTTTGTTTCATTAGATTTCTTGGGTAATTATATCTTGTCTTATTTACTTTTCCGCTGTGCATGATATTAATGCTTGTGTGTTTGAACAATGTTTATTCCTAATAAATCTAATTAACAACTTGGGTCTAAAACTTGTTAATTCTATCAACCGGGATCTAAATTTCCCAACATAATTCTCTAATGCATTCTCAAAAAAAAAAAAAATCTCTAATGTTTTAACCTATGTTTGTGTTAATGATATATGTGTGTCATGTCAATGATATATCAATACAAAAGTGATGTTACTATACTCATAATTTATCAGTATTCATAAAAAAAAAAAAAAAAAAAAAAAAGAGTAGAAAGTAGAAATGAATGGATTTTTTTTTTTTTTTTGAAAATAATACTAAAACTCAAACTATTTTGTTAGTTAGCACGTTTTCAAAACTATTTAGCTATCTAATAACTCGAGACCAAGAGACTTGATTATGGAGTTATAAATTGAGTATAACTTACTCAATTTTCCTATCGCGGCAGCAACGGAGGTGGACATTTGGTCCACGTAGGCACAAAACTCGAGTTCTTTGGACTCGGTTTTGGTTGAAAAGAACTCGAGTCTTCTGGACTCAATTTAGTTTAAATGGAAACCAAGTCTTCTGAATTCGATTTCACTTCAACCCTCCATGTGTAATATGGGTCCTAGATCACTCAAAACACTCATAGATGACTCAAACACTCAAACTTCACCGTCTTTCACTCTCGCTCTTCAAACTGGGTTTTCCCTCTCATTCTCACTCTTCAAACTTCAAACTTCATGGTCTATCTTAGTCTCATTCACTCACCCACACTTCAAACTTCATTCTCACTCTTCAAACTTCAAAGACTCTTCACTCCATCGCTCTGCCTCTCTCTGTCACTCTGCCTTGCTTTGTCGCTCAGCCTCTCACCATCGCTCCATCACTTTCTCCCTCAGACACTTTACACTGTCATCTCTGTACTTTGGGTGGCTTTGCTAGTAGGGACTCCATGTCTATCAGAAGTAAGGACTCTCTCTCTCTCTCTCTCTCTCTCTCTCTCTCCATAGTGTTGCTTGGTGTTTAGGTTCTAAGAAAATATGGCAAAACCGACAAATTTTGATTATACTACTGTCCCATATTGATTATTTGTGATAATGTTTATTAATAGCATTTTAAAGGTTGCGCCTTTTTTCTGTTTGTCTGCTTATTTGTGATACTTGAGCTAATATGGTTTCTGGGGTTTCTTCCTTTTATTATTATTGTCATTGTCATTTGAAACAATGGAGCATGTATTTGTGCTACCAAAACTAATTAATAAATCATTGGGTATTTTTTCATGACAAAAAAAGGAAAAAAAAAAAAAATTGAGTACATTTAATCACCAACCCCTCATCAATCAGAAGATTATACAGCCTATGATCAAAACCAAGTCATAAATTTGAAAGGTGCTCACGTGAACTGTAAACACAAAAATCAATTTAAAAAAAAAAATTGATTTTGTTGTTTTTCATTGTTAGCCTCAATCTAAACCTCAAAATCAGTTTTTTAATGTTTGTTTCTTGTTTGGTTGCTAAAAAACTTAATCTTTTTTTCTATATTTGATTGCTTTGGTCATTGGTTGTTTAAAGTAAAGACTTTGAGTTATAATCTCACTGAACAAACAAAAAAATTAAGAGTATGAAATACCAATATATGAATTGTTTCATTATTCGTTATTTCTGGGTCTTTTCGTTGCATTCACTTACAATAAGAAACAACCACCAGTGTTTGGTGTAGCACCTGCATTGGGGAATAGAATGTGAAACAAAATTTTTGAGTTTAAAGTTAGTTTGGTTTCCAGAAATCAATGAATGGCTCTCAAGTACTAAATATTCCCAATAATTAATCACAATATTAATTTTCTTTTAAAAACCTAGCAAATAATTAATCACAATATTTACACCAACAAAAAAGATAAACAAATATTCCCAATATGTTGTAATAACATTAATCGAATTAGCCTTAGTACTAAATATTCCTAATACTAAATATTCCCAATAATTAATCACAATATTTTTTTTTTTAAAAACCTAGCAAATAATTAATCACAATATTCACACTAACAAAAAAAAAAAAAAAACAAATATTCCCAATATGTTGTAATAACATTAATCGAATTAGCCTTAGCACTAAATGTTCCCAATAATTAATCACAATATTAATTTTTTTTAAACCTAGCAAATAATCATAATATGTAAACTAACAAAAAAAAAAAAAAAACAAATATTCCCAATATATAACATAACACAATAAATAAATAGCATAACTCAAGTACAAATTTATATAAAATATTACCTGTGAGAGAGTGGATTAATTTTGTTGAAGTGATGTTGTGTGAGAGAGTGTGAGAGATGAGGAGAGCTGTGAGGGAGAGTGTGAGAGCTGTTGAAGCTGAGGGAGAGAGTGTGTGAGTGTGACTAAGTGAGAGGGGCACCGCTGGGACCCACATGCCATGTGGAGGGGTTGGTCACCATTCATAGAAATCGAGTTCTTTAGACTTGGTTTTCATTAAATAAAAATTGAGTCTAAAGGGCTCAAGTTCAATATGCATGTGGCCAAAAAGCGTGAAAAAGGTACCGATGGGACCCACATATAAATCAAGTTTGTTAGGCTCGGTTTTCATTTAAGCAAACTCGAGTCCAAAAGACTCGATTTCAGTAAACCAGAAATCAAGTCTAAAGGACTCGATTTGCATGTCGCCGTGGACGATTTGTCCATCTTAGCTGCTGCCGCAATGGAAAAATCGAGTAAATTATACTCGATTTATGACTCCAAAATCGAGACTCTCACTCTCGAGTTGTTAAATAGCAAAATAGTTTTAAAAGAGTGTTAACTAACAAAATAGTTTGAGTTTTAGTGTTATTTTCCAAAAAAAAAAAAAACCCGAAACGAAACGTTCCAAACGGCTCATTTTTAAAACGTTCCATATGCATTTTGTAAGAATTTATGTTCATTTTGTCTTGTTGCACACAACAGTACGACGTTATTGTAGTCACTGCAAAGTCCAAAGTCCAAAGTCTAAAGTATAAAATGTCTTTTTTTGGGTGCACGCCCACTACTACTGAATAGAATACTCTCTGTGTCTAATCAGATACAGTCAGCACAGTTCGCAGATTTTATACAATCCTACTATTCCAACCATCTACGATCGCAGGTTTCACTCCTAAAAAATTTCATTACCCATCACACAACTTAAATTTATGCTCTACACGTTTGCTTTCTTTCTCTAATCTTTGCTCCATTTCTGAAAGCTTAATAGTTTAGTTTTATCGTTGTTATTATTATCACTGTTACTTGTGGATATATACATATATTTCCGAACATTCACTGCTCAAATTTACAACAAAGAGAAAGGGGTTCTGGGTTTTGTTTTGATTGATCAATGGCTTCTTATGTGCCTCCTGGGGCACCTAGACCTGCCAGCAATGCCAATAATCCTCCATCATCACAACCACCCCCTAATTTTCGGGCTAATCCCAATTCATTAGCTGATAATTTGTACAATTTGAATTTCAATTCTGCTGCCCCTAGAGCTCCCTTCCCTTTGCCCGGGACGCCATTTCCTAGACAGACCACCCAACCACGACCCCCATTTCCACCTACTTTTAGTCACCCTGCGCCTTTCGCCTCCAGGCCGCCCAACCAACCGAGACCTTCCATTGTTCCACCACCGGCTGCTCGCCCACCTCCTTTTGTTTCAAGTGGTTTGGCGAGTCACGGGCAGCCGGTGTTTGCCTCGGGGGCATTGCCTGGTGGACAGCGG
Source organism: Quercus ilex subsp. ballota (assembly GCA_032727855.1). Lineage (NCBI taxonomy): Eukaryota > Viridiplantae > Streptophyta > Magnoliopsida > Fagales > Fagaceae > Quercus > Quercus ilex. The sequence goes on from JAVFWQ010000036.1 coordinate 41,359, forward strand.
TTTCCTCCACTTGGCAGTGCACCACAACCCCCTGTCAGGCCTCCACCAACCACAACTTCTCGTCCCCTTATGGGCAGTTCACCGATCAGAGCTCCTCCAGTATCACCATTTTCAGCAGCACCACAAGCCAGACAGCCACCTACTACTGCTTATCCTTATGGCCAGCCAACATGGCCCTTGCAACCTGGGCAGGTGAGCTTTAAAAATTCAGACCAGTGTGTTTTTTTCAAGATTCTTAAGAAGTTTATTATTGTTGATGTCTTATAGTTTATTTTTTTGATTGGTAATAAGAATTTTATTAAAAGAAAAGAAGGGTTAAAGCCCAAGAAGGCATGCGATGCCAAAATCGATTTTTTTAATTTTCATTGATGGAGAAATTTTTTATGGCTAGGATTTCATTTTCAGGTGCTATTTTACTGTTTATTATTAATTAGGGAAGCAGGAGTTCGTCTTTCATGTAAGGTTGAACTTAAATGTACATTCGAGATAGTGCTATCTACTTAAAAGGCCTGCAATGCTAAAATTGTTAACTTGTGCTTATATTTACTCTGTCAGGTGATTTGTGAGTTGGGTATATGGCTTGAGGTCCTTTTTCCTTGGCATAGGTAGTAAAGGCTTAGGGTTCAATTTTGTAGGCTTTAGGTTCAAAAATTATGGTTCTATTGAAGTAATATTTCATGAGATTCTATGCTTCTCAATAAATCTAATGATCTCGATTTTTTTTTTTTTTTAATTGCTTTAGGGGGCTCCACCTCCACCAATTACTGGTTCTCCACAACCGCCTAGAATGTTTGGAATGCCCCAACCACTACCAAATTGGTCTATGACTTCTGTATCACCTGCTGTGGGTCAAACTGGAGCACCTGTGCCGGGGGCTTCAAAGATTGATCCCAACCAAATTCCTCGGCCCATTCCAGGTTCCTCAGTGATCTTGCATGAAACTCGTCAAGGCAATCAGGCAAATCCTCCTCCGGTAATATTTTTGTTGGAGCATGAACTCTATTTCCTTCTTGCTTTTTGTATTTCTTAGTTTTTTTTGGTTCCCGTTATTTAACTTGTGTTGCTTCTATACATTCATATTATAAGGTCATTTAAACTGACATCTATAGGACTATACATTGTTTATTTTTTCTTTTCTTCTGACTTTTTGTTTCTATTCTAATTTCACGTTTTTCTTTTTGCTTTTTTGTAAAGCCTGCTACAAGTGATTACATTGTTAGAGACACTGGGAATTGCAGTCCACGTTACATGAGGTGTACCATCAATCAGGTTGTTATCAATCAATTAACGAGATAGATTGGCAATTGTGTTTTTTTTCATGAATAAATATTTTAGCAGACTATTGGATGTCTATCTCATGGGCATTATCATTATTTTCGTACTATTATTGATTTTTTTTTCTTGACATTTCAGATTCCATGCACTGATGATCTTTTGACAACATCAGGGATGCAGTTGGCTCTGATGGTCCAACCATTGGCCATTCCTCATCCATCTGAGGAGATTGTCCAAGTAATGCATGATTATTTCTATGTTAAACTTTCTGTACTTTTATCTTCTTCTTCTTCTTTTTCGATGGGTACTCTTTTTAACTAAGTAATACTAATAAAATGGGTGTATCCCTAGTAGACAGTAAGTATACAAGAAATTTCTTGGTAAGTACTTTTGTTGTATTTTTATGCATTTACTTTAGGTTTAATTGTTTGTGGAAAGCAGTTACTAAGGGACAAAGGAAGCCTGACTTGTTTAATGAAGCTTGTGAATATTTTATACATTTTGTTGATGTAATCACTTGCACAAATTAATTATCAGGTGGTTCTTGTAGGTTTGTGATGTCCATTGCTGTAGAGAAAATGTTGACCTGGTTCACTGTTTGCCAGCACGTTTTGCTTTGAAATGTACATCTGAGAACTTTGATGTAGGATAAAAGTGGACCTGACTACTTTACACAAATGTGTGTGTGTGCTAAGTGTTTCATATTTTCTTTCTATTCCATTAAAGTATTCTGTTTTCATAGAAGGGAAATGAACATCATAATATTTTTCAAGTATCTGGAATCTCTCATATCTATGTAGTTAGTGTTTGTAAACTATGCCACACTTCTATCTAATTTGGGTATTATAAATAAAAGTCTAAACATTTATCTAGTTTTCAATAACATGAAACTTTTATAGGTTGTGGATTTTGGGGAAAGTGGTCCTGTTCGATGTTCTCGTTGCAAAGGCTATATAAATCCTTTCATGAAGTTCATTGATCAGGGAAGGCGGTTCATCTGCAATTTTTGTGGTCAGTATAAATTATTGCTGTATTTTTTTTTGTTTTTTGTAGAGTGATAATTATTAATTCTCTTTGCTTGTTTATATCTTATATAATCTAGAATCTATCCTCAGTACTGGGGAACATCTTCACCTTCTCCCCCTTATTACCAGCTTCTGGAAAAGGAAAATGAGAACTCTTATGTTTTCATTTTTCTTTTTTTAGTCAGTTTTTTTTTTTCTTCCTGACATAGTTCACATTCTTCCACGGAGAAACTGTCCTTTGCCTGTTTTATTCTCTGTTAAAACTATGTGGAAGTTATTGGAATTGCTAGACATTATTTATATTATGAGTTTCAAAATGTAACGCAGTCTTAGTTATGGTCTATGCTAACCATGATAGCCTCATGGGTGTTCAGCAATTTGACATTGATTTAGTCTTTGACTTATTGAAAAAAAAAAACATTGATGTAGTCTTTAGCATCCAGAAAGACCCTATATAATCAAGTCAATCTCATTATTCATTGCTGTCGATGTCGTATGATTTTGGCTGTAGTTTGCCTTCATCACATGATCAACAGTCAATATGGTCATATCTTTATGACATGTCACATGTGCCCTTTCTTTTGTAGGATTTACTGATGAAACTCCCCGTGAGTACCACTGCAATCTAGGTCCAGATGGTAGGCGTAGAGATTCTGATGAAAGGCCTGAACTGTGTAGAGGAACAGTTGAGTTTGTTGCTTCAAGGGAATACATGGTTAGTTAATATATATGATCTGCTGAATTAACATGAAGTAGTAGCTGATTTTAACTTTCTCTACCCAGTTTATTTTTCTACTGTATGTTGAACATTCTGATCAGCATGTCAGGTGCTTGTATCTTGTAAGTGTGCCTTTTTTTTATGTTTCAATTGCACACCACCTTAGTTTATAGTAAAAGGAAGATTTTATGAAAGATGATCTATCATGGTTCTCTTCTCTTCCCTTTATTTATTGTTTTTCTTGGTATTGCACAATTTTTATCCACTGAGTCTTCTGTACATGCAAAAAGAACACTGGTTTATGTGTTCAAAATATCATATTAAAGAACACATGTAACAGATTTTGAATAATGTGTAACAGTGCCTGTATCTAGACCTTTGTGAATTTACATTATAACTTTTTTTTTTTGTTTTTTTAAATTACAAGTAATTTCCATTAGAACTTTATTTTTCCTTTTATTTTATTCCAGGTGCGTGATCCAATGCCAGCTGTGTATTTTTTCCTCATCGATGTATCCATCAATGCCATTCAAACTGGTGCAACTGCTGCCGCTTGCGGTGCAATCAATCAAGTTATTGCTGACCTTCCTGTGAGTTTTATGTCTATTTTATTTTTCAAAGGAAAAAAAATCTGGGTTAAAAGTTTTTTGTCTATTTTCTAAATGTGCATTTGATTATAATAATGCAATCAATCAATTAATTTTTAACATAATATCCTTTCACATACACCTAACGTTTAGCACATACCACTCTGGAACCACTTCAATATATTTTTCTGATAAGTAAATATTTCATTAATTAAACGCAAAAGGGATGGCCTCCTATGTACACATGATGTATACAACAGTGACACCAACATTAAGAACTAAAAGTAAAACTCCCAAGCATCTCAGGCAGAATAGCAAAAAAGAACAAACCCGAAGCATTTTTCCTCTCAAATAAAGTATTGAGGAATAAAAGCTTCAGATCATGTACACATTTTTCACATCCTTCATATTCCTGGAATTCCTCTACCGCCACATGCCCCACATGAAACAATTGGGGATCTAGCTCCAAATAACGACATTTCTTTATCTACCAAACTTATCTTGCTAACTTGCTAAGAAAACCACTTCAATTTATTGCCAAGCATGTTCACAACGGCACTGTTGAAGCAAAGATAATGCTATCAAAGTGTGATTTCGTATGCCAGGTCCTGTTTGAACTCCAATTCCCTAAAGCAATTGGGTCATGAAAGCGGTGAATGTTCTCTTTTATAGATTTTTGAACTTTTTTTTAACTCACATTGTGCATGGTTGTCCAACATATAGTTTCCAAATCTCTATTTTGTAGTGGTACTTTGGGTTAAGTCATGTGTTTGAGCTTGGTGAGAGAGTGTTATTAAAGTGTGTGTGTGTGTGTGTTTAGCAATTTGTTTGTTTCTCCCAAAAAAAAAAAAAAAAAAAAATTTACCTTGGTTATTGGCGTAAATATTAATTGACAACAATAAGTCTTGATGATTGACACTTATTATAAAATGAACCAACAGATTTTGCAGTTCTTTTTCTTTTTTACTTCAGATCTTCAATTACATGTCCGATAAATTTTCAATGTTAACAGTTATTTCATTTTAATTTCTCCAGCTGCAAAAAGTTGGCAAACCTACAAGCGTAAATTACAGAACAACTTTTGGTATTGACATGAAAGACAGAAAAACTTGGTTCATAGATAAAGTATGAAAAATGAAGTAAAGTATATCATATACTTTATAAAGTCAATCTAGAAAATAAAAAGGCAGTATATAGTGGTACTGTGGTAGCAAACCATAAGTTTTAAAGATAAACATATAAATAACGAAAGAATGCTTCTGAGATTGAAAGTTTTAGGGCATTGGTTATATTGGCATGCATAGGGAAAGAATGCTATTTGCTAACATCCTCCTCCATTGCCATCAGCTGCAACTAGTCTTGTGATTGGGAGCAGCATCAGGTTGATCCTTTAGTACATGGGCACATGATTAATGCGCACGAGCTGATTAAATCTGAGACAGGTCTATAATGTGAGAGAAAGGGAGAGAACCAAATGTAGGAATTTTTTTTATTTGTAATTTGTAAAAGAAATGGCTCCTACTGGGTCTGCATTCATTGCCAATGGGTTCCTACAGGCTACAAAATGGGAAACTAAAATGGAAGAAGCACATGTCCTGAACGATGAAGTATAGTATATAGTTGAGAATCCCAAACAATGAAGGGAAGTATATAGCTGGGAATTTTAAATGATGCAAATGAAATGTGTTTAATTCAATATAATATAGTTTAAAAGTCTTTGAAAATTAAGATGTTAACATGGAGAAGCTAGTTATTCTAAAGCTTCTGTGGTGGTATCATATAAAGAAAGTCCAGAATAAGCCTATTGCTGCCATTTTACTATTACCAATAGGTCATTCTTGTCTTTCTAGACGTTAAAAGTATACGAGTACTTCTATCTTTTTTCTTGAGCTGAATACTTACCCTGCTTAAACTCAATAAAATCAATCATTGCTTGCTTTTAGCCTTAAAATAATGTAATGTGGAATTTCCCTATGAATTTTCATTTGCCAAAATCAGATCAGACTGTATATATCTTTTCTTAGTTGTCTTAGAGTTCCAAAATGATTTTAGAGGTGTACCAAGTCATTATTGTGGTGCTTCCATGTAGTGAGGGTCCAGATAGATTGCGATGGTGTTTGAGAGGCATTTGGGTGTTTGATGTTCTGTCTTCTATGGTTTGTTGTGAGGCGGCCCAAGGGAGATTTCTTTTCCCTGAATAGGAATTTGGTGTACCAAAACACTAAAGCAAGTAGCTTTTTTTTTTTTGTGTGGACTGCAGCACAGGGGACAATTCTAACCAATGATAATCTCAAAAAAAAGGGTATCACTTTGGTTGATTGGTGCTACATGTGTAGATGTAGTGGGGAGTTGGTGCATTTCTGTTACTCCACTGTGATTTTGCTTATGTACTGTGGAGCTATGTTTTTGGCATCTTTGGAGAAAACTGGGTGATGTTGCGTAGATTGATTGATCTGCAAGTTCGTTAGCGGAATTGGTTTGAGAAGCATTCTTCTGTTGTGTGGAATTTAGCTCCTTTGTATCTGATGTGGCTTATGAAGATGTGGAAATGTCAGAAGTGCAGTTGTAGCTTTCTTTTCTTAGATTACCCTGTTGATGGTCCACTGTCATGGGTCTCAATGACAGTGGTATCCTAATAGAATTTGCTAATTCAATTTCATTCTGCTTGTAATTCTTTGATAGCAATTCTTTTGGCCATTTTGTGCTTTGTATTGATTATGATGGGTTTCATTGCAATGAAGTCTGTTTCTTATAAAAACAAAAGTCTTGGGGGAATATTTTGACTAATGATATTCTTAGAAAGAGAGGAATCACACTAGTGGATTGATGCTGTTTATGTGTAGTGGGCAGTTGGTGGATCATTTGTTGCTCTGTTGTAATTTTGCCTGTGTTGTGGGGCTGTGTTTTTTTTTTTTTTTTTTTTTTTTTTTGGAGTTAATTGGGTTTTGCAACATAGAGTATTTGATTTAGCGGTTGGGAGAAGGAATTGTTTTGGTAAGCACTTGTCTGCCCTGTGGAAATTAGCTCTTTTGTGCCTGATGTAGCTTTTGTGGTGTGAGAGGAATTCTTGCACCTTCGAAGATGTGGAATGTTTAGAAGCACAGTTGAGGCTTTCGTTTCTTAGATTACTTAGTGAATCATAGATTGTCCTGGGTTTTAGCAACAATGGTTCCATCTTTTAATGTGGTAGCTTTTTGAATATACATCTTTCTTACTTATCAAAAAAAAAAAAAAAATCACTGAGTTCACTAATTCAGTATCCTTTAATTGTGATTCTTAGGATATAATTCTTTAGACTATCTTGTGCTTTGTATGGTTCATGAGATAATTTTTTTGAAATAAAACCATTTACTTATATATATATTTGTTGAAGGGTCGTCTTTGCCTTAGTTGTATGTCCGCTGACTATTTTTTATGTTTAATCAATTCTTGCACCACATTTTGATTGTCTGATTGATACAGTCAATAAGGAAAATAATGGGAGCTTATCTCTCTAGCTTGTAATGTTCTCATGTTACTATATAATATCATATACTATTGAAAATGTATCTTCTTGCTTGTGAGACTTTTCTACCCCTTATTGGTGAAGTCTTGGCGGATATTGTTGAGTGTAATTTGTAGTCGTTTCAAGAATCTATCATTCTTTTTTGGTTTGCTTTAATTGAAGTTTATTCATACAATTGTAAAATGGAAGAAAATTTTTGTGACTACTGTATTTGTTCATTTATTTATTGATTGATAATTGGTGTATTGATGATTTTGTTGTTGCAGGAAGGTCCTCGAACAATGGTGGGAATTGCAACATTTGACTCAACAATCCATTTTTACAATTTGAAGCGTGCATTACAGCAGGTTAATAATGTAGTTGCAAGCCTTCCAAAACTTCAGTTAATGGGTTGAAAATTAATATTTTTGTTTCATTTTTGTGATATAAAATTATTTCTTTTGTACTTATAAAAAAGGCTTTATCTTTGTATTGAACTTCAATGATTTTATGAAGAGAAGAAGGCACACTCATTATATCTGCTTGGTATCAACAAAAAAAAAATTTGTGGTTGCAATCAACTTTATATCCATGCATGTGACTACAATGAATAATTATTTTGCACCATAATCTGTATGCATTTATTTGATTTTTGGGACTGCGTTTAGGGTGGGGGATGATACAATATAGAAGCTTTAATGGGCTCTAATACCAATTTTGATATAGGATTTTAGAAATTCAGCACTAAATTAGGATTCTTGATGACATGTTGAAGGTTCTCGAATAGGGTTTGATTTTTAAGGGGGTTAGGTTGGTTTAGGCAATAAAGGGATTGGATTTTGAATAAATTTGATGGCTGTTGGTGTCAAGCAGTAAATAGAACGAAAAGCAAAGAAAGATAAACCCTAGGCAATCACACCTAGGTTCCCTAAGCAATCACATTAAGGAAGTAGAAGGCAGCTGAATGTGGATGTGGTTCCAAATATAGGGGAGCTGGTTGATGTTCTAGGGTGTAAGCAAGGTTTTCTCCCAATCAAATATTTAGGTTTCCCTTTGGGTGCTAAATTCAAAGAGAAGACGATTTAGAATCCAATTCTTGAGAAGTTGGAGAGGAGGTTAGCTGGATGGAATCATTTATATCTCTCTCTAAGGGGGGTAGAGTTACTTTAGCTAAAAGTACTCTCTCCAATTTATTGACCTATTTCTTGTCATTATTTCCTATCCCTATTAGGGCTTCAACAAAGCTTTCTTTGGAGTGGTTTGGGGGATGAGTCTAAATTTCATTTGGTCAAGTGGTCTAAAGATTTGTGCTCCTCTACAGTATGGGGGTTTGGCTATTAGGAGTTTGTGATTTTTTAATGAAGCTTTGTTGGGAAAATGGTTGTGGAGATTTGGAATTGAGAAAGAGGTGTTGTGGATGAGGGTGGTAGGGGTTAAGTATGGCTGTGAGGGAGGTGGCTGGTGCTCTAATTCTGTTACAGGTCCTCATGGAGTGAGTCTGTGGAGGACTATAAGATGTGGTTGGCCTAATTTTTCACATTACATTTAGTTTGAGGATAGGGATGGGTCTGGAGTGAAGTTTTGGCATGACCTGTTGTGTAGGGAGAGCCCCTTAAAGATGTATTTTCTAGAGTTATTCAGAATCGGTCGTGATAAGAAGGCTTATGTGGCAACTGTTATGAATTTTTCCAAAGGTCCCATCTAGAGTTGCTTTCTTTGTCTAGACTGCAACTTTGGGGAAAATTCTGACGGTGGATAATTTATGAAAAAGGAATGTTTGGATTTGGAGCTGGTGTTTTAGGTGCAAAGGCAGCGGGGAAGTCATAGACCATCCGTTACTTCATTGTCCTATTGCTATTGAGTTATGATCTATGGTTTTTGTCATGTTTGATATCCATTGGGTGATGTCGAGGACTATAGTTGATCTATTAGCTTGTTGGCAAGGAAAGTTTAGGCATCATTGTAATGGATATTTGGAAGTTTGGGCATCATTGTAAGGGTGATATTTGGAAGGCTGACCCTCATCATTTGATGTGGTGTATTTGGCAAGAGAGGAATAATTGGAGTTTTGAGGATTTAGAGAGGACTCTACCAGATCAGAATTTTTTTTCTTTAGAACTTTATTGGATTGGATGTCAGCTATAAGAAGTCACTCCTTATTTTCAGTTTGTGATTTGATAGATGATTGTAATTTTTAAATGCTTGACTGTTTTTGGTCCCCAATTGTATACATCTTGTATACTTGGGTGACTATATTTTGGTTCAATACTTCATTATTTATCAAAAAAAAATTCATTCAATTCAATCTCTCCATCTATTTTATTGACTATACAAAAGCCTTTATACAGGTTATTGCCAATTTCCTAGAAAGACTAGTACTCCTAATAATGCAGCCATGGAAGATTAACTTGCTACCATTTCACAAATTTGTCTAGTCAAGGTTTCTTTTGTGGGGCCCACATCTGAAGTCCAATTAAAGTATAATTTTTATGGTTTTAAAGGTCTAGTTATTTGTGTTTTAGAGATAAAACAGTTTTTTATTTGGGTTTTAAATTTATTAGTTATGGTTAATTTTGTATTTAGGAGGAAGATTTGTAATTTCAGCAATCCCTGTGAATTAAGGGTATTTGGTAATTAAGTTGAGCCTTGAATTTTATAGGAAATCGTAAATATCTTAGGTTTATTTTCTTTGAGTCTAAGTCAATCTTCTATCAAGTTTTTTAAAATAGGGTTGTTTATAAAAGATATACCTAGAAAAGTGAAGTTTTAAAAGTTGTATTTTGAAAAACTGTGGTTTGATATCGTATTACCAAACAAACATCTAATACTAATAATACAAGAAAGAGCACTGATATATGCTTGTGTTCAATGTACTCAAAGAAGAGATGGAATTGATTAATAAAAATATTGAGTTTTTTGAGCATTGAGGTATATTAACCTTCATGTGATATTTTCTCCTTTTCTCTTCTCTTTCTTATGGTACTGTTCATAGATAATATTCGTTCAGTCTACGAACACCATAAAGCCATCTATTTCCTTCTTCCTTACAACCCCATGACCCTTGGCAAAGCTTACTTTGTTTAGTCGATTTGCTTTTGACAATCTTAAGTTTGAAACAACATGAGGACTTTCTAACATTGTAAAGTGCATTTGAGTTTCAATGATGGATTCTGACAAATATCTAGTTATATTATTTGAATGTTGAGGAAATGATGTAAATGTTACTTATCCAAAAAAGAAGGATGTATGTCTTTCTATGGCTTAATTTTATTTAATTTTATTTTTTTAATGCAGCCAATGGGTCTTGAACCTACAACTTTATTCTCCTTCTTACTCTTACAAGTAGAAGAGGTTCCATTTGAGTTAGAGCTCATTGGTTTCTTTTTATAACTTTATAGGGGATAGTTCTATCCCTAAGAAGCACAGACATGACAAGATTGCCAATGTGTCACCACATGTTGAGGATGCAGCTGCATGCATTTCTATAGAGTGCTGAAAAGTTGACATTAATTTTTTTTATTTCAAACATGGTCAAGACACAATGCAAACACATGGTCAAGATGCAGCAGAAGCATGTTCATGACATAGTCTCAACATGTCAACTAATGAATTTTTTTTGTTCAAGAGAGAGAGAGAGAGAGAGAGAGAGAGAGAGAGTCAAGTCTCCCAACGTACTTTTTATCTCTTTTTACTATTCTTACTATTCCTAAAACTGTGGCTGCTAGATTGGAAAGTATTCAAAGGAATTTTCTTTGTGGGTCTTATGAAGGGAGTTTCAAATATCCTTTGGTGGCTTGGGAAAATGTGTGTTTACCCGTTGAGATGGATAGTTTGGGGATTAGAAGTCTAGTGTCATTTAATCAAGTTTTATTAGGGAAATGGCTGTGAAGATATGGTCATGAAGTTACCCATCTTTGGTGGCGAGTTATCTCCACAAGATATGGTCAGGGTCAAGGGGGGTGGAGTACTAAAGTTTGCAGGAGGACTCATGGGTGTGGCCTATGGAGAAGTATTAATGAAGAGTGGGAGAGCTTTTCTAAGCATTTGTCTATTGTAATGGGTGAAGGCACTCGTATCCGCTTTTGGCATGATAGGTGAATTGGTGATAGTACTCTAAAAGATCTCTATCTTGAGCTCTATGTGTGTTCAGCGGTCAAGGATGCTTGTATCTCTGAGGTTTTGTGGATTCCAGAAGGGGTACTGTTAAAGTGTGGGATTTAAGGTTTTATAGAGCTTTTGAAGATTGGGAGCTAGTTGCATCTTATTCTCTACTTCAGCTTATCCAAACTCGTATTCCTTGGAGTGATAGGAGAGATACTCTTTCTTGGCAGCTAAAAGGTGATGGTATGTTTGACACCCGGCCTTACTACCATGCGATTTGGGGTGCTTTGAATTCTTTATTTCCTTGGAAGGGTGTTTGGAAACCAAAGATTTCTAAGCGTGTGGCGTTCTTTTGGTGGACAACTTCTCATGGTCGGATCCTCACTTTGGATAATCTAATGCTTAAGGGTCGCCCTTTGGCTAATTGGTGTTGTATATATTGTTGTGATGGGGAGTCGGTAGACCACCTTCTTCTTCATTGTTCTGTTACTCATTCCTTATGGACTTTTATGCTTTAGGCTTTTGGTATTCATTGGGTTATGCCAAGATCGGTGGCGGGTTTGTTATCTTGTTGGCATCAGTGGCTTGGAAAGCATAATTTGGACATTTGGACATTTGGTTCCAGGGTGCTTAATGTGGATTGTGTGGTTGGAACGAAATCGTCGTTCCTTTGAGGACAATGAGAAGACATTGAATGAGTTAAAGGTTTCATGCCAACATAGTCTTTTGGAGTGGTCTTGTTGTTGGGGTTTTACTGATTGTTCTTCTCTCGCTGAGTTTGTCTTCCCTTCGCTTAGTTTCCTGATTACCCTCTTTTTGTTGTGCTGTTTGTTCTTTTTTTTTGTTGTTGTTCATCATCATGAACAACTTGTACTTTTTCTTATTTACTATTTAATAATAGTTTTCTGATTACCTATCAAAAAAAAAAAAAGAGAGAGAGAGAGAGAGAGAGAGAGAGTGAACGGAAAATGGGTCAAAACTGATGATCAAGCAGTTCGATGATTGCTCAAAGCTCTGCTCTCTCTCTGGCGATCTCTTGCTTCTCTATGTTTTATGCGCTTTAGGTCCATAAGCGTTAGTTATGTACACCGTCACAGTCAACCACTTCAGTAATTCTGAAATTTGTTGTAAAAAAAGTTGTGTCCAAGGCATTACCAATTTTACCAGCCCTCCCAAATGGCTACTTAATTTTTTTCTTTTATATTTTGAAACGTTATTATCCTTATCCTTTTGACTAGGATAATTTGTTCTAATTTCTTTTTTCTTTCTTCTTTTATCTTCAATACTGTCATTAAAATGTCATTGCTCTTTACTTTTTCTTTATTTTAATTTCTCTTTATTAAAACGACGTTATTATTGTTTTTAAATTAATTTCTGTTTTAAAACATTTTGATGGTTGTTACTTACTTATTCTAGAACCTAAATTAAATTTAAATATGCATAAAAATATATTCAATATCCATAAAAATAGATATTAAGTAATTAATATATATGTCCCTTGTCAGTGTTGGTGTCCTTGTTTGAACTTCTTTTTGTTATCCTTTATTTAAATTTGTTGTGGCATAAAGTAATGTTGTTCAACATGTGCGTCACTAGGGCCTAGGTGAATCATTTTGAGATGTATTTGTTTGTTTGTTTTTTTTTCCCATGAGTGGAGAGAGAAATAATTACACATTAAAGGGGAGGAGAGGAAGCCAGATAGTGACACTCTGAATCTTCTCTCAAATTGTAAAAGAATGACTGGCAAGTTAGAAAAAAGGTTCCAAAGTAGAATGGGCATGAAAGGAGGTGAAGCTGCTTAGTGACTCTATTGTACTATTGTTGCATGTGAAGAGATTGGTTTGCAGTCTTTAAACTTAGACATCCTTCTGAACCTTTTTCTGCCCCACACCCCTCCTCCCCCCTCCCCCTTCCCGGCCTTCTTGCCTCTGCTGCTAGCTAGATGAATCATTTAAGAAGTATTTTTTTGTTTTTTATTTTTCATGAGTAGAGAGAGAAATAATCACACATTTTAGGGGAGGAGGCGAAGCCGCATACTGACTAAAAACCTTCCCTCAAATTGTAAAAGAATGACTGGTAAGTTAAAGAAATGTTCTTACACACCTATCAAAAAAAGTTAGAAAATGGTTCTAAAGTAGAATGGGCACAAAACGAGGTGAAGCTGCATAGTGACACTATTGTACTATTGTTGCTCGTGAAGAAATTGGTTTGCAGTCTTTGAAATTAGAAAGCCTTCTGTTATATTGTATATTGGCAAGTGGCTAAGATTGAAAGAATGCTGATGCATTGATGAGGCATATCAGGGTGTTGTTTGTGTCTGTTGGTTGGGCTTCTTTTCTGCCCTTTGGATTATTATAATTGTAGTACCATGAGGGAGATTGATGGGCTTGAAGTGGGGGACCTAGGCTTTATTTCAGTTTTTTATATGTATATAGTTAGTCCATATCATTATTTGCCATTGTGACAAAATGTAGCAAACTTTTTATTTATTATCTCAAATGTATTTTGATTGGACTTCTGTTTCTTATATGGTATATTTACTAAAATTTTGTAGTTATGGGTAGCTCTGACTGAAAAGGTTTGAGACAGATTTTTATGTTCAATATGTGTTTGCAGCCACTGATGCTCGTTGTTCCTGATGTACAAGATGTTTATACTCCTTTGCAAACCGACGTTGTTGTTCAGCTTTCCGAGGTTAGACTTTTATCTGTTAAGTTTTTTTATTTTTTTATTTTTTTAAATGCACTATGTTGATGTGAGGCAAGCTATTTACAATTACTGGTATGTCATTTTATTTCACGTTTTTACTAAGTTTGTTTGTTTATTTTGTGAATTCAGTGCCGTCAACATTTAGAGCTACTTCTGGAGAGCATTCCAACCATGTTTCTGGAAAATAAAACTGCTGAATCAGCCTTTGGTGCTGCCACCAAGGTATGTCAATTTATATGAGGCAAGTTTATATACAAATGAAGCATGGAATATGCCATTCCCATTCAAACCATAGTAAATTCAGATATGAATATGCTACTGTGAAGCCTATTTTGGCTTTGAATAGCAATGAACAAGTATCCAGACATGCTCATCCAAGCCTCCTTTTGGCTCTTTTTGGGTCCATGATCCATTTATAGATACTAATCTTCTTGTAAAGCATATGTGGCAAACAGTTTTACTCAAACACTGAGATATTGCAATATGCTAGTTTCTTAGCTTATAACAGGAAATCAGTGTTTTCAGACTTTTATGTTTGCAAGTTTTAGTTGATTTATATTTGGAAAAAATAAATAAAGTAAAGATAATAAAATAATGAAATTGCAAATGATATATTAGAAAAATGGACAAGAATTTGAAAATGTTACATTGCAACCGTCAGTACATCTTAAGTTTTAAGAAAATATATACTTTATACAAATAACTAATTTAAAATATTGTAAATGTAACAGTTAGCTCTATAGTTGATGCAAACTTCAGTGACTGTTTTTCTGTCGTTCTGGTCAACTTGGATTTAGAATAGTGTGCTTGCTATGTTAAACGGACATGCTACAGGTGCTAGTGTTAGGCTCAAATATGGTGTTTAGGAAGGAAATCTTAGAAGTGAATGAGAAGAGATCTGGATGATAGTAATGAAACAGTGTCTGACACAGTAATTCAAGTGTTTTGTTACATTCTATGCTTGCTGCTTTCTGTTTTTATTTTATAAACACAATGTGCTGAATGAAATGTGCATTTTTTGACTGGTGCACATTTATACACAAGGAAAATGTTGTAACAAACATTTATTTTCAAGTAATAAAACTTTTATTGAAATGAAAAAGAGGATGCTCCCCATGTACACAGGCAGTGTACTGGAGGAAAGTGTTATGCTGATTTTGATGGCAAACATTGTAACTATTTTGATATTTATACCAATTTCTTGCTCCTTTAGGCTGCTTTCATGGCAATGAAGAGTGCTGGAGGAAGGCTTTTGGTATTTCAATCAGGCAAGCTCAGAAACTCTTTTTTACACATAAATTTTATTAAAAGCACAAACTGGTGCAATTCCGGTACACGCGAAGTATACAATAGGTACACCAACAATTAAGCACAGAAATTACAATGATCAATTAAATGTGAAAAACAAAATAGTCCTGACATTGTCATCCACTCAAAATTTTTATTTGAGGAATGAAATTTTCAGGTATAAATGGATCTTTCACACCTCCGTTCAAAGCTTGTTGTGTTCTCTCCCCAAATGCACCACTTGACAGAAATTACAATGATCAATTAAATGTGAAAAACAAAATAGTCCTGACATTGTCATCCGCATAATTTTTATTTGAGGAATGAAATTTTCAGGTATAAATGGATCTATCACACCTCCGTTCAAAGCTTGTTGTGTTCTCTCCCCAAATGCACCACTTGACATTGAGGAATTCCCTTCCAGATTTCTACATTCCGATGTCATCCAAACCAGCCTTGTCAACAATCTAACAGCTCTATTACACCTTTAGGTATGACTTATTGGAACCCCAGAAGAGGCTCAGAATCATAGTCCATAACTCTCTAGCTATAGAGCAATTGAGAAGCAAATGATCAATAGTGTCCCCGCTCATTTTTACACATACAACTCCAATCTACGTCCATGATATGGTGTTTCCTCAAATCATCTATTGCTAAAAGTTTCCTCAAACCCCCTATAATTAGATGGAGTAGACAGAGCTTATCCTCTCCACTACCACCCACTCTAGATTAAATCTATGAATGAAGATAGTGACTTCAGCTCCAAATCTTGCATTGTTCTAATGAAATTTAGATCCCAGTGGGTAGTGCCATTACGATATTGCAAATGATCTGCCATTGAAGCTTCCCAATAACATGCAATACGAAATAGTTCGGGCAAAGTCTCGTGCAAAGATTGATCTCCATACCATATATCATTCCAAAATTTGACGCAAGTACTTTCACCCACCTGAAAACTAATAAATTGAGAAAAATCACTCCTCTCTCCTTATATTTCTCCATAGGCAAACACCGTAAGGCCCATTAACTGTGTTAGATTCTCCCCACATACTACTATACTTTCTCTACCACTCTCCACAGACAATCTTATTAAGAGGGGATTCTCATTTGTTAATTGGTGGTGCATGTGTCGGCAAGTGGGGAAACAGTAAATCACCTATTGCTACATTGCAATGCTGCTTTTATGCTTTATGGAGTGAAGTCTTTAAGGCATTTTGGGTTCATTTGGTAATGCCGTTGACTGTAGAATCTCTTTTATTTGGTTGGAGAAATTGGTTTGGGAGACACTCAGATGTGTGGAATCTTGTACTGGCATGCATCATGTGGATAGTGTGGAAGTAAAGGAATCGCCGCACGTTTGAGGATGTTGAGATATTGCTTGAGTATTTGCAGTCACTATTGATTTGCACCCTGTTGGATTGGTACCAGGCACGGGGTTTCACACAGTACACTTCTATTATTGAGTTTCTATATTCTTGTAGACCTACTATCTGATTTATTGTAATGTCATTTTTAGAAACATTGTGTTCATCATCGTTGACATAAAGTCTGTCTTTTCTTTAATACAAGTCATTACTTATATAAAAAAATAATAATAATAAAGCCTCTCTCTCTCTCTCCATAACAAACCTCAATAATCATTTCCCCAAGAGCCATGGGCTTTGTTGTTGGGTGATGTGTGGTTTGAGTCTACTCCTTTTGCCACGCTCTTTCCCTTTGATCCCTGATTGTTCATTCCCACACTACTCCCCTACGACTTGGCAAATAGTCAAGATATAGCCCATGGAGGTAGGCGAACCTGCGATGGATGAGAGTGACTTCCTTGCTGACTGGTGCTTTGCTGTTTAACCTCCACTATATCATTTATCGCCTAGCTGAGATCTTTCAACCCCCATCCTGAATCTCGAACTTCTGGTTCTATCACCAAACCACAGTTGATCTTACCTCAATACTCCACTACATATAAGAGTCAGCCGCATTTGTATTTTTGGATCTGGTAAACCTTGCCTGATTCCATAAAGTTTCCGAGGGAGCTCTGTTTTGAAGGTGTAGTGACTAAATCTGATAGGTGTTGAACGAAGCCAGGTTGCTTCTTCTCTACCTAGGAGCATGTTATGCATAAATCTTTTCTTCTCTTCAATAATCTGAATTCCATAAGTCTGACCTCCTCCTCCTAAGACTATTTCAAAGGATTTGGATTCAATATGAAAAATCTTTCAGCCTTAGGTTCTGATCAACTACCACTCCCACCATTTGGCCTCCCTGTTTTGCCATTGGAGAAATAGCAGAGGAGGTATGGTGAGATTCTGGTGTTCCCCAATGCAGGGGAAACTTTTCACTGGTTAAGAACCCAAGGCATGACGAATAACTTGAGTATATCAGCTTGTTCGCAACGAACAGTTCATTACTAGGCAAGCTCAGAGACTTGAACACGATTTCATATTATTAACCTTTTAAAATATAATTGGTGTTACGTAATTGAAGCTGAAAAAGTGCAATTAATTATGCTGTACCCCATAGATATATTGCAAGTATTAATGTTGTATTATCATTATAAGAATTCATGTGTCAGTTATTTTGATGATTTTTATTTGTTGGGTACAGTCTTGCCATCAATTGGCATTGGTGCCCTTTCTGCAAGAGAAGCTGAAGGAAGAACTCACCTCTCTGCAGGGGAGAAGGTATTGATTTCTTTTTAGTTTTCTCCTCTTGTTTGCATGTTATTGTTGTTATTGTTTTCGTTTTTTAAAGGCAAAAATGCAAAACACACCTTCTAACTTTGACTATAATTTATTTCAAGCCTCTTAACTTTTTTTTTTTCAATTGAGTCCTCCGAGTTTCAAATTTATTCAGTTAAATTCTTCCATTAGTAATGCTCTGTTAAGCACCCAAAAAGGGCACCATTTTTGCATTTAAGTTGATTTTCTGAATCCATATTTAATATTTTATTATTAGTTCAAAATAATAATAAAAACGGTTAATAAAGGGAAGAACACAGCTTTTTCCCCAGCACTTTCCCATCAACCAAACAGGATAAGTTAATTTTCTTCTCACAATCTTGGCATCATCACCTTGAACACAATCACTACAACCCAAACTCAAACCCATCTTTTTTCCCAAACACCCAGCAAAAATGGATGAAAACAGAACGATGCTTTTGTATTCTCTTTCTAATCAGCTCAGGTTCAAAACAGAATACACTTCTTCCTCTTTGTCACAGATACAGCCGACCAGTCCTCTTCCTCTTCTCTCGCGCCTTTGCAGCTTGAACCGCCACTTGGGGCTGAACTTTGGATTTGGTGGAGGCTTGCTGTTGACCAGACAGAATGACAACTTGTTGTTAGAGACGTCGAAGAGAGAATCCAGTGAGTTCTTTGGGTGGGTCCAGTTGATGGAAAGATGGGTCTGGTGCTCTCGAAACCAATCTATCTAGTGTAATCCCATCACTGGATTCAGCGGAGGCGGGTTTCAACATCGATCTATTGTTTTTCTTTTTGGGTTATTAACTTCTCTTGCTACTTTTGCTATTGTTCTTCTTGTTAGGTGGTATTTCTGAAATTGTTACTGGGCTTTAGAAGAGAATCAAATCAAATCTTTATGCATAGAAAATCAAATTGGCGTGACTTAGCCCAAACCAATGAGGCACAGCCAATGCTCTAAGAACAAACTTAAAATTCAAAGTTTGTTCTTCTTACTCTGTTTTTCTTTGGTTTCAATTTCTTCATATCTTTCCTTTTTGTATCTTAAATAATAAATTCTATATTGTTATATTCTGTATTTTCAAGAAAATATTTTTTAATTAATTTTATGGACATTTGATGGCAATCACTTAACAGGAAGTGACAGGAAGCCTTAATTGAATAAGTTTGCAAGTAAGAGGACTCAATTGAATGAATGCAGAGTTAAAGGACTGAAATGAATTCTGGTCAAATTTAGAGGGTGCATTTTGCATTTCTGTTTATTATTTATTTATTATTATAATAAACAGCATTGTCCTTGATTTTCAGGAGGCCCATAAATTACTTCAACCTGCTGACGAAACATTAAAGGCAATGGCAATTGAATTTGCTGAGTATCAGGTGAACTTTAAGTAATTACCTTTGAACTGGTGATGAATTAGCTGTAATTCTAAGTTCTGCCTGTATTGCTGAAAGAGATATAACAAATGTTGTAGCTTTCAGGTGTAATATGTATGTGCTAATTGTTCTTATCCTGATAGGTCTGCGTTGATGTATTTATCACTACCCAGACTTATGTAGACATTGCTTCTATTGCTGTCATCCCAAGAACCACTGGAGGGCAGGTATAAATAAATCTTTGGTTCCTAAATGCTGTTTTCCAACTTCTTGTTAACTGTTATTTCTTGAAGCTTCAAAAAGTAAATGAGATATCTTTATTGATTTACCATTCAAGATACCACTAAGAATCCGTTAAAAACCCCCTTTCCATCGCCTTTGATATTAGATGGCTTAGTGCTTCCAACACGAACAAATAGAAGTGGAGAGAGATGATCTCCCTGTCATAAACCTCCTGAGCTTCCAAAAAAGCCAATTGCCATTCCATTGACTAGAATCGAGAATCAAACTGTGGAAATATAATATGAAATCCAGGTTTCTTTATTTTTCCCCTAAACCTCATCTCTTCCACATGTATAGCAAGAAAACCCAATTTACTTGATCATATGTCTTTTTCAAATCCAACTTACCTATTAGACCTGATATATCAGCTTTCAATCTACAATCCAAACATTCATTTGCTATTAAGGCGGAATCCAGAATTTTCCTTCCACATATAAGAATATTTTGTGTATCTGAAATCACTGCTCCCAATACTATCTTCAGTCTACTGGCCAAAGCTTTTGCCACACTCTTGTTGACACCACCGATGAGGCTAATAGGTCTAAAATCTTCAAGACTTTGATGTCTACAGCCCCTTATTTTTTACTAATGAGTGAGATGAAAGTGGCATTTGGGCTTCTTTCAAACATACCTCTGTCTCCCTTACCGGATAAGCGTATTTCCCGGCAAGATAGACCTATTAATGGGTCTTTTTTTTTTTTTTTTCTTCGGTGGATAATCTAGGCAGGCAGGCTAAGCCCCCAACTTAAGATTCCATTCATAAGGGTAATTTTCTGTTGTCGTGACGGTTCTCATAGAAATGTTGAAAAACCTTCATAATATCCTCTTTTACCACCCCCAACATTTTTGAAAAAAGGCAATAGTAACACCATCTGCCCTTGGCAATTTATCCCGATCCATATTTCTTTTAACTCTTGCAAAACTTCCTCTTCATCAAATGGTCTTTCCAATTTTTTTGCATCCACTAATGTAATTGTATAATACCCATAAAGTTAAAGGGAAAATCTCTTAGAATTGATTTAAAAAAAAAAAAAAAAATTATAAGGACATCTTATTGGAAAAAGAAAAGACTACTTCATCTGAAGAACACAAAGAAGTCTAAAGAATTACAAAGAATACGTAATCGTGTCATGTCCATGCTTGATGCCAAAAGTTGGGTGCTTCCCTAGGCAAGGTTGTGCTTTTAAGATATGTTTATGATGAATTTGTTTTACTTATTTTTTATGGAGAACATTGTGGCATTGTTGTTATAAAATGGATATGAAGCAGAAGCCAGATATAATGGTTACTATTTTGCAGAACACATTTTTTTTCCCCTTACACTTTCTCCACCATCCAAATGATTGCTGAAAGATGCAAAACAATTGTGTATTATCATAGTTTTCAGGCTGTTTATGCATCTTATATGTTGTTCTAGTAGACATTATGCATTTAAGTTTTATTCCTTGTATTTTGGGCTGGCTTCAGGTTTATTTGCTTTTCACTTTTTCAGGTATATTATTATTACCCCTTCTCGGCTGTTTCTGATCCTGCGAAACTTTACAATGATCTTAGATGGAACGTGACAAGGCCTCAAGGTTTTGAGGCAGTGATGCGAGTGAGATGCGGCCAGGTACTCTCTTTTGGGGTACTTATATTTTTGTGGCCTCTTCTCTTGCCTGGTATATGATGATTGCTTTTACAGTCTTATAATTTCCTCTATGCTAGTACATTAATTTTGTTTTCATTTTTTATAGGGTATCCAAGTTCTAGAATACGATGGAAACTTCTGCAAACGCATGCCAACTGATGTTGACCTTCCTGGGGTTTGTACATCCTCTACATAAATATTTGTTATGTAACACACACATACACGCTTATCTTCCATGAATGTTGTCACTGACTGCAGTTTATGTGACTTAGACTGACACTGAATTATTGATTGAAGTTTTAATCTCGATTAGGAATAGTCAAGAGCCTTGTACCTCAACTAGTCAGTCTCTCCTAATATTTCCAATGGAGACATCCAGGGTTCAAATCCTCTCTCCCCCATTGTAACTATTAAATTATAAAAAATAGAGTGATTCCCATTGCATGTATAGGCTATTATACTGAGATTAGTTCACTGTTGTTGATTCTTCAATTGTTTTTGTAATCTAAATTCTAGCAATGGACTTGAGTCCAATAACCATCACTTGGTAATATGTTACTGCCAACAGAAGAGAGCCCAAAAAAACTCTTTCCTATCACAAGCAACTAGGCATGCTTTTTATTTTTAGCTTAATTTTTATTTAGTGTTTCTTTATTTTGGTATTACTCTTGCTAAAACTGATTTTCATTGTTGCTATTTTACCTTTCCTTTTACTAGTTTTCTCTCTCTTATTGTGGTTTTTTTTTTTTTTTTTTTTTAATTTTAATTTTAATTTAATTAATTAATTAATTTATTTAATAATTGGGACTGAACATATTTGGTTGCTATGATACATTTGTGCAAACTTCAACTGATCATCATTTTTGTTGTGCAGATTGACTGTGACAAAACCATTATGGTGACCTTAAAACATGATGATAAATTGAAGGATGGCTCAGAATGTGCTTTTCAGGTACTAACTAATTTTATATTGCCTGCCAGGGAGTTTTTAATCTGCATATTGCTTCACTATATGTGAACTTTTTTGTATTCTATCAATTGGAAAATATAACTGTTCCTTTCCGTTTTGTTATGCTGTTCTTTTCCTTATCCAGTGTGCCCTTCTTTACACCACCGTCAATGGACAAAGACGAATTCGAGTTAATACATTATCTCTGCCATGCACAAGTATACTAAGTAATCTTTTCCGCTCGGCTGACTTGGATACTCAATTTGCATGTTTCTTGAAGCAAGGTATTTTGATTGCATATGTACCAACTGTTTTGTATTCAGAAATCTGTTATGTGCTTTTGCCCATACTGCAATCCAATTTTCTCTTTCTTAATTAATGGATTTCAACTTCGAATGTATTTGCTATATTTGTTCTGCCTTGCCTCCCATGGCATTGTCATTAATGGTTCGTTTGGATAAATGAATTTAAAGAGAAGGATTTGGATTTCAATCTTTAGTTTAAATAACTTGAATAGTGTATTAAACAATAATTTTTATCTATTGATGAAATTTTTGGATGAATTTAAGTTTTATTAATGTGGATTTCAAATTATTTGGTGTAAGATGTCATTTCAAATCCATCATATCACGTGTTCTTTAAAGTGAAATCTCCAAAGTTGACATATCGTGTGTTGATAAATTTATATCAAGCAATTTATACTATTCTTGTTCTTCAACCCCTTGATTTTATACCCTCAAATCCAAACGTAACATTCTGGAATTTTTAGAATGCATGATATCATTTTTGTAATTTTCTGTTTTTTGAATGAAGACTAACATTTTCTCATTTTATTTTACTTTCTGAAGCGGCAAGTGAAATCCCTTCCAGACCACTTTTTCTTGTCAAGGATCGAATGACAAACCTTTGCATCAACATTCTGCTTTCTTATCGTAAATTTTGTGCTACAGTGACATCTTCTGGACAACTTATTCTTCCTGAGGCACTTAAGCTTCTGCCTCTGTACACCCTTGGTATTGTTCTTTCTGCTATAATTTGGAAGTGAATTATATGAATGTATAATACTATGTTGAAAGTGTAAACTTCTGTAACAGTTTTTTTTTTTTTGAAAAGTAACTTCTGTTAAACACTTCTTACAACTTACTGTGTTTATGACATATGTAATTATTCTTTTTCCTGGTGTTGATGCTAGATTCCTCAATCCTCAGTTATCAAGTTTTATATTATTAGAAGGCTAGACACTTTCTTCAGATCTAGTTACTTAAGATGACATGTTAGTTTTGAAAGCTCTGCCAGTTGGCAATGTTAAGTATCACATATTTTGTATAAGCAAAATGAGTGTGAATGAAGATTCACATTGTTGCTTAGGCCAAACAAGGATTCACTTTGTTTCCCAGTAAAGAAAAAGACCGAAAGGATTAAAAAAATATCACTTTTCTTATCTTTTCCTTGATTTTCAATGTTTAAGATAGATTTATTTGGTATAACTTGAGAGTTGAGATTTTTTGTATTTCCTGTTACTATTGTTCAATGTTGGAGTCTTGGGAAGTATATGGTTCATCTTTTTATAAAGAAGTTCAGTAAAATGAGTTAATGACTTTCTTTCTTTTGCTGCTTTGCAGCATTAATTAAGAGTAAGGGATTACGAACTGATGGGAGAATAGATGAACGATCATTCTGGATCAACTATTTGTCATCCATTTCTACCCCATTGGCAATTCCATTTGTGCACCCCAGGATGGTGGCTATCCATGACCTTAATTCAAAGGTTTGAACTCTGCCATAATTAATTGTCCGGTACTGAACTAAAAAAAATAATTCAAAACAAGTGGTACCTTTTTGCTAATTCACAGGAGGGTGATCAATCTCTTGTTCCTCCTGTGATTTCGCTTTAGAAAACACCATAATCAGCACAAACACCTTGACCCATATATTCCACAATTTTTTTTTTTTTTGCATAACAGTGGAAATTTTATTGATGAAACAAAACGTACAAGATAAACCGGAGTTTACACTTAAACCAGAGTAACCAGACACTAACTACAACAGACGAGACTACACATCGACTATTACAACAAAACTAACAAACAGAGAAGTCCTTAACCACACCAAACTACCTGCAAAAAAAAAACTGGTAAAATAGGCCACAATTTCGCCAAGGCCAGTTGTTAGCCCAAGCAGAAAACAACTCCTCCAGCCACACTGAACGAAACCACTCAACACAGAAGAATCCACTCCACAACTTGTTCAACCTCGCCCTCCTCACACAAACCCATCAAATCAACATTTGGTGGGTCACCGCATAATGGGTCACTCTCATTTTTATTGTTAAGCTAATTACTCTTCATCTTTTGCACATTGGAGTGGTTCTTCTTCCTGTTACTCTGTTACTTTGAAGAAGGTTCAGGGTGGGATTTGTACTGAGTGTTGGTGCTTTGGCGGTGAGAGACACCACTACTGTGGCGGCAATAGGCCTTTGAGTCGTGAGTATTGGGTAGTGCATAGGTGTAGAGAGGTTTGGATAATGTGGGGTTGAGAGAGCTGAGCTGAAAGTTGTGGTGCTATTTGAGGTCTCAAGTGGGAAGCGATAATGGAGTTTCTTGAGCCTTGAAGAGATATTAGAGAAGCTATCCTCTATCCGGTCAAACATTGCTTCTTTTCTTTGTTTAATCCATTGAGTTTTCAATTAAGGGGTTTGCGTTTGTATTTTTAAACCTCATGTGCATCTCACGTGACTATTCCGTTAGTTTTGATAGTACATTAACTGGAAGTACTGATTTGGCTGGTATGTAAAGTTTATGGAATAAATTGACCAATGAAAAAGTTCAAGGGGTGTATTGGCTACTACTTTAAAATTCAGGAGATGTAAGAGCATTTTTCCCTAAATTAAATAATACATGTTTAGTAATATAAATTTTGTGAGAATGTGGATCTAAACAAATATATCCTCTAGAATAAGTGGAATAACCTAGGATTAGACATTGTGTAGTATGAGGTTGAAGTTTGTGAGAGTTTTAAGGTCTTAGAAGAGGAAAGCAAGTGTAGCTTTTCTGGTGTGCTAAACAGTACCGGCTCGACTATATAAGTAATTGATGCGGTTGTTTAAGGCCCTAAGTAGAAAAAAATGCCAAAAATTTTAATTTGATTAAGCCCAAATATTATCCAATAAATAAAATAATTTTTTTTATTAAATGAAAAATAGGAAAAAGAAAAAAGAGAGAGAAATGCTACATTCACAACATTTTTCACAACCCTTTTACAATAAATCCTAGGTACCAAGTTGTTACAGGCTGTTATTGATGGTAAAAATAATAATTTCAACGGTGGGTTCAAATTAGAACCAATAACAACTTAACGCCTATGATTATTATGAAAAAAATTGTGAATGTAACATTTCTATAAATTAAAAAAATAAAAAATAAATAAAAAAAACACACAAAAAAAAAAAACAATACACAAAAAAATTCACAACATTTTTTAGAATAGTTGAGTTAGCAAACTTTAACTAGTTCTCACATAGATCCACTACCAACATTACTCTTTTACTTACCACTATCAATTTACCACATCAACAGATGTGAAAACTATTGTCAAATATTTTTTGTCGATAGACTTTCTTAAAAAAAAAAAAAATTATACCTAGTTCATGTTAATTAGTAATAATTTTGCATCTAAAGCAAGATAATAGAGTTTAAGTAATATTTAATTTTTTTAAGTCATATTTAAATATATAAAAGGCCTCAATTTCAGTTTCGCCTTCAGCCCCTAAATGCATCAAGCCGCCCCTAGTGCTAAATCTGGTTTACTACGAAAAACAAGTTCCCAAGGAGAGTGATATTGTAAGAGTGGAGTAGGGAATCAGTTAATAATGTGAACAATTGTGTTAATGGTACAGGACTAATAGGAGACAGGTAATTGAGAAAGAGAAATCTTAGTCAAGGCACATTCAACTAGATATCTATGTTTCCTCTTAGCCACCCGATTTTGTTGCAGTGGGCGAGGGCGCGAAAACTGATGAGTAATACCATGGAGAGAACAATACTCAGCAATGGCTTTTGAGGTGTATTCATCCCCACAATCAGTTCTTCAAATTTTGATTTTGTGGTCTACAAGATTCACAACTTGAAAATGATTAAAAGCAGAGAGTACATCAAACTTGAATTTATGTAAGAAAACCTAAGTGAATTTAGTAAAATCACCTACAAACTGAATTGGAGCAGGGCCCCATACATCACTGTGGATTATTAGTTCAAGAGGTTTTAAAGATGGAAAACCAGTCTTTGAAGCCAAAGGACCCCATACATCACTTGGGTAACCTAGTCTTTGAAGCAAAGGTTCCACTTATTCAAAGGAAACTTATGTACAGTATTCATAGAATGTTGGAGTTGAGTAGTCTTGAAATGGACAGATGAATTGAACTGAGTAGATAAATGGAGTGGTATAGATGAAGACAGTGCAGTGAATTTAATGAAGATATGGAGCTTGAGTAAATTGGATAAACACCATGTTCACTCAAGTCCATGTAGAGGATTCTCCTTCTAGGAATCCGAATATCCTGAATTTGAAATTGATATGCATCAAAGAAACAGGAACAATTGTTATGTAAGTAAACTTATGAACAAAAAGAAGATTAGAAGCTATTCTAGGAACATGTAACACATTCCTAAGTTGAAAATTAAGGTATTAGTGCAAAGAGAAGCGTTACTAATGTGATTGATGGGCAAGGATTGGCCATTAGCAACAGCTATCTAATTTGAACCTTTATATTGGGACTGAATATATTGGTTATTGAGGTCTGCTGTTAGGTGATTTGTGGCTTCAAAATCTATGAGCAATGGATCCGCATTGTTGGTGAACAAATGTCATTGCCGCTAGTATGCGTTGGGATGCACGGCACCAAAGAGTCCAGCCCACATAAAGTTAAAGCCCGCACATGGGCTTGTATTGTTATTCACGTGGCCAACAGGAGCAGGTATTCCTAATTCAAGTGAAATTAGAGTTTGTATGCTACTAGGATTGTATGGCGGCTGGGTTATATAAATAAGGTTTATTAGGTTTATAGTGGAAAAAGAAATAGAAGAGTGCCGCTGGAGAGAAAAAAGAAAAAGAAGAGCTGCCAAGTGTGATTGTAGTGAGTGCAGTGTGTGTGAGAGCAAAGAAGACAATGAGATTTTCTTTAGACACGAGACATATAAAAGAGAATATTTATTTTGAATTTTCTCTAAGGATATATTTTGAGTACTACAATCACAAGTAGTTGTTGTATTAAGAGTGTGACAGAAGATTTCAGGTGAGTTTCTATTATTCCTAGAGATATATTATTGTATTTGGTGTGGATCTCAAGTTAGGCATAAACTTGAGAGGATATTGTATTTGACTTGATAATAGTAAAATCAATGCAGCTTAATGGATGTAGGTAAATTGCCGAACCACGTAAATATTGTTTTGTGTGGTTTTTTTTTTCTTTGGCGCATATTTTTCTCTATTTTTGCATCCCACAGACCTAAGAATTTAGTGTAAATTCTCTACAATTGATATCAGAGCCTAGGTTTAGGGTTTGAGTGGGAACAATGGCAGAGGAAACAAGAAAGGTTTCTTGAATAGAAAAATTTAATGGCACAAACTTTGGATTCTGGAGGATGCAAATCAAGGACTACTCCTATGGGAAGAAGTTGCATCTGCCGCTTTTGGGGGAGAAACTTGGAACTATGAAAGATGAAGAATGGGCTCTTCTTGATAGACAAATACTGGGAGTTATTCAATTAACTCTGTCAAGATCAATTGCACACAATGTTGTGAAGGAGAAGACCACAGCAGATCTGATGAAGGCTTTATCTAGTATGAATGAAAAGCCGTTAGCAAATAACAAGGTGCATCTGATGAAGAAACTATTCAATTTGAAGATGGCAGAAAATATATCAATAGCACAACATCTGAATGAATTCAACACCATTATAAATCAACTGTTTTCTGTTAAAATTAATTTTGATGATGAGATCTGTGCACTGATCGTTTTGGTTTTTTTGCCAAATAGTTGGGAGGCCATGAGAATGGTAGTAAGTAACTCTACAAGAAATAGTAAACTCAAGTATAATGACATACGAGATTTGATTCTCGCGAGGAAGTTCGTAGGAGAGGTGCAAGTGAATAATCAGGGTCTGGATTTGCCTTAAACCTCGACCACAAGGGTAGAAGTAATAGCAAAGGACCTAATGATTGGTTTAGATTTAATGAAAGGTAACAATCAAGAGATAGATCTCAGTTTAAAGAAACAAGAGAATTTTCTATTGTGGAAAAAAGGGTCATATAAGGAGTTGTTGGCATTGAAATAAGGAGCAAACTAAAGACAAGAATGAAGAGAATGATAATAAAAAGAATACTGCTGCAATTGTGATTATTTAGGATGCTTTGATGCTCTCTATTAAAGAGAAAAAAATGTGAGGATGTTGCTAAAATGATATTGAGTGGGTTGTTGATTTAGCAGCCTCCCATCATATTATCCCTACAAAATGATTGTTCACCATGTACAAAGCTGGTGACTTTGGTACTGTGAAGATGGTTAATTTGAGTTATTCAAAAATTGTGGGAATTGGTAATGTGTGCATCAAAACCAATGCTGGTTGCACAGTAATGTTGAAGAATGTGCAACATGTTCTTAATTTAGGGATGAATGTTTTCTTTACATTAGCCATGGATTGAGAAGGTTATTGTAACCACCTTTGCAATGGAAGATGGAAACTTACTAGAGGACCATTCGTTGTTGCAAGAGGGCATGCTTATTGCAGCATGTACAAGACTCGTGAAGGCATGTAAGAAGAAGTTCAATGCGGTTAAGGACTATGAGAAGACTCCACAGTTAAGAGTTGGGATTAATGGTGTTGATACTAAGAGAGTAAAATTTTCTTTGCCGAATAATGCTTTAGATGAGGAAGTGATCATTGGTGATGAAAAATATAAATACGCCAAGGTTACAAAAGATAATGATGAAGTGAAAGACCTTGGTGGTCTAAAGTAGGGGGAGCAACACCCGGCATTAGAAGTTGTTGAACCTCATGAGAAAAGGTCAATTGGAGAACATCGAATAGTTAACTTCAAGAACATGTGTGCTTCTGATGAGGGGGAGCAAAGGGATTGGATTAAGGAAATCCAAAATGGGATGAATTCTTTGAGAATGAAAGGTATTGACATTGATGAGGTGTTCTGAATGCTAGTTAAGATAATTAAGAATGTTAAGTTTTGTGTTAGCTTGACTGTTATGGAATTGAATTGGAGAGATAGATTGAACTCTCCTCCCATCGGTGGGCTGGTAGGGGAGATTTTCGGGTGCATGACACCAAATGGTCTAGCACACATAAAGTTAAAGCCCACACATGGGCTTGTGTTTTTATTCATGTGGCCAATAGGAGCAAGTATCCCTAAGTCAAGTGGAATTAGAGTTTGTGTGCTACTAGGACTATATGGCAGCCGGGTTATATAGATAAGGTTTTTTTTTTTTTTTTTTTTTTTTTTTTTTTTTTTTTTTTTTTCTCTATGCTGCATATAGTGGAAAAAGAAATAGAAGAGTGCTGCTGGTAGGCCTGTCCACGAGTTGTGCCGAGTCGGTTTTGGACCCAACCCGGACTCAACCTGCCAGCGTCGGGTGGAAGGCAAAGGAACCCGAAACCGACCACCAGCATCAATTAGCCAAGTCGGTTTCCGGTGAGTGTAAGCGTTGGTCAGTTCAGTCAGTCACCAAGATTTGCAAAAATGTCACTAGAATCTGCAAAAACATCGTTGGAATATGCATATTTACGTGGAAATCTGCATTTTTTCGCATAAAATTGTTGGGATTTTGGCCGGATCTAGCTTGATTTTGCCAGATTAGTCAGATTTTTTATATAGCTCTGGTCAAGTTCGGGTTGCTCAGGTTTTGGAGAAACAAACCCATCACTTGACCCGCCAGCATCAGTTCTTAGAATTGGAAACTCGCCGCTAACCAATTAGAGCTTCGGTTCGGGCTGAAATTGGGTCGACGTCAAACGGGTTAGTCAGTTTTTCAAGCTTCGAGGACACCCCTAACCACTAGAGAGAAAAAAGAAAAAGAAAAGGAATAGCTGCCAAGTGTGATTGCAGTGAGTGCAATATGTGTGAGAGCAAAGAAGACAAGGAGATTTTCTTTAACCATGAGACAGATATACACAAGAGAAGATTAATTTGGAGTTTTTCTCTAGAGATATATTTTTAGTATTGCAACCACAGGTAGTTGTTGTATTTAGAGTGTGACTGAAGATTTCAAGTGAGTTTATATTATTCCTAGAGAGATATTATTGTATTTGGTGTGGATATCAAGTTAGGCATAAACTTGAGGGGATATTGTATTTGATTTGATAATAGTAAAATCATTACAGCTCTGTGGATGTAGGAAAATTGTTGAGTCATGTAAATATTGTCTCGTGTGAATTTTTTTTTTTCGTGGCTCATATTTGTCTCTATTTTTGCATCCCACAGATCTGAGAATTTAGTGTAAATTCTCTACAGTTTGGTGAGTGGATTTTTCCTATGATTTTTCCCTTGATAGGAAAAATACATTCTATGGTAGTAATCTATGTCTAAGTGACCCAATTTTCCACAAATTTGATAGGTTGGGCGAGGTGAATCTGTCCTTGGTTGATTGGAATTCTGATTGTTTTGTTGAGAAAATTGAGAATGAGTGTAATTTTGATTAGATCTTCCCAATTTACCTTGATTATTATAGGAACTAGTCGCAGACCCGCGCGTTGCGCGTGATTATTTTTTATGGTGATCTCATTATTATTATTATTATTATTTTGTAATTTGAACTAATTTAATGAAAAGTAATGCATAATCATATTTATCACAAAATATTTTTTTATTATTGTAGAATTGTTTTATTTAAAATTTGAAACCTTAATTCTACCATAGTTGGTTGACTAATTTTTACATCTCTAAGTCAATTAAACACGTTTTGCATGCTACATGTAAACCTTCTTTTCCATAAAGGTTGAAATTATGTGCGTAATATTTTTTTTCTATGGAAGTTAAAAAGAATAAAATTCACCTTGTCTTGATGTTTTCTAAAAATTAAATTTGGAGATTCTCTTTCAATAATTGTGAAAATTCCAAGCAATAATTCAAAAGGTAATACATGTTACATGTTCATGCTTTGATTGTGTAATTGTATGATTGATTTGGGTTGTAATTTATAAGTTGAATATGGTGGTGTATATCTAAAAGGGCCTAAATATGTTGTTTAGGATATTGAATATGGTGTTGTGTGTGATTTATAGAGTAGCGACGGTTGTAGTAATTAAAAATTGGTTTTTCATTGTCTTTTAAGTTAATAAAAACCTTACATATACTTTTTTTTTTCCAAAAAACGTTTACATATTTTTTTAACGTGAATCTTTACATATACCTTAATAAGTAAACCCTATACATTTCATTTTCTTAGATGCATAAAAAAAGACATCTATCCCATAATAATAGTGGCTAATTAGTTTTTTCATGTTCTCATTTATAACGTTTCTTACTATTATCATATTTTATTGGCTGTTGATTTTCATAATAGAGGCATTAAATGAGAGTTAAATTCTTAGAACCTTTCATTAGATTTTAAAAGTCATGGTGTGTGAAGAATATAAGCATTTAAAGACTTTTCTTTTTTAATATTTTATTATTTATAAATAATGTTAAATGAAATGTCAAAAAAAAAAAAAGATTTTGAAAATTTTCATCTTTATTTCTTATATATTTCTATTATTACTTAAGAACGTTTTCCTTTTAGTTTTGATAATAAATATGATTTTCTAGATTAGAGTTTGATTAGTTTCAAGTTTAAATTTTGTATGATTTTATTTAATTGTTGATTATATGATTTAATTTAGTGAATTTAACGATTTATTTATTTGCATTGTAAAGTTTATAATAACATTCGTAAGGTCATCTTTAATTAATTTTTTACTCATTTAGCCGTTGGTCTCTTTGTTTTCCAATTAATGGTTACTAATTAATTTATTTAATTGACGTTTGATTTCTTTTACTAATCTCTTTCTTTCCCTCTTTGTTAACATCCTATTGTTTTCCCAAATTTGATGATAATTCTAATGTACTATATACGCATATTGTAACGTTTATTTTCATTTTTATTTTATTCTATTTTGCTGCCATGAAGTTAGTACATCCATAACTATTAGTTTATTATTTTATGATATGTTTGGTTTGATATTATTATTATAAATTTAGTGTTTCTAAAATAGCATGTGTTTTGTGTTCTCTTTTTCTATTAATGCATTGTAACGTTTTATGGGAATACTTTATAAGAAAATTGTTTATTTTATTTATTTTTTAAATTGAGTGTTTCTAAATTGATATTTGTTTTGTATTTCATTTTTCCATTGATGCATTGTAACATTTCATGGGAAGACTTTATAAGAACAATTTTAATTTATTGAATAAAATATTATACGTTTAATTTTTAAAAAAATGGGACAAAATATAAATAATTATGATATGGAGGATGTTGCTAAATTTAAATGTTGAATAAAATAAGATGAGAATAAAATAATAAAAATGAAATGTATAGCAATAAACACCATATTATTTTAGTTATGCTATGTAATAAAATAATATTATATTTTTATATACTATATTTATAATGCAATAATATAACATTTAACAACCAAAGAGAATAAAAAAGATAACAACATAAATATATAAAACTAAATCATATCAAGCTGGATTACCTATCAATTCCAATTTTAGCAAACTAACTGACTTCTAGTAGTCTAAAACTGATTTCTGCGATGAATTTGGTGGTGCTTTCAATACTGCATCAGTATGTTTTGATGGTCAACCTGTTACACTAAAATTAAAAAAATATATATATATACCAAAAATTGAAGGAAAAAAAATATATATATATATATATAGAGAGAGAGAGAGAGAGAGAGAGAGAGAGAGAGAGGCTTTTGTGTGTGGAAGAATAGAAATTATGCATGGAATAAGAGAGAGAATGACAATTTTATAGCATGAGGATAAGCATAAGAAGAGTCAAAAATAAAGGAAGATAAAAAGATAGAATAATATTAATGTTGAGAGTAGTGGGGATATGAAAAGTTGAAATGGAATGAGAAAGGTTGAAGAAAGTTAAGGTAGAGAGTAGTGGGAATATGAAAAGTTAAAATGGAATTAAAAATTTAATAATAAATAAGAATAATTAAAAATAAGATAAATTAAATATGATATTTTGATTGTAATATAATAGAGTTTTTAATTCACTTTAAATGTTAAAAAATTGTATAAAAAAATTGGAAAAAAATTGATAATGACATGGCTGCTGATGTGGCTCAATGGGAGCATAGCAACATTAAATGCTACGCTTTAGCTTTTAGTAATATATAGATTTCTTCCACCTTCATGGCCTCGGCCTCCATTTTAATTGAGAAAGAACTATGCTTGTGAGTGATTCACACCTTGTTTGGAATTGGATGAGGCAAACATTGCTACAGAGTGAAAGTTACTCTCTAAATTCTCATTCCAAGCTTGTTCTTCACTCCGTAACATAACACGTTGTTAGTAATTGAGAGATCCACTTCAAGTTCGAATAGCTGAATAGAAGTGAGTGTTCTCTTTAGGACTAGTGGC
The DNA here is from genome assembly GCA_032727855.1 of Quercus ilex subsp. ballota. Taxonomy (NCBI): domain Eukaryota; kingdom Viridiplantae; phylum Streptophyta; class Magnoliopsida; order Fagales; family Fagaceae; genus Quercus; species Quercus ilex. The sequence goes on from JAVFWQ010000036.1 coordinate 75,125, forward strand.
AACTTCCGGAATTTTTTCTAATGTGGTGTACTTTAGAAACTTAAATTACACAATCTAATAAATAATTTTCTCTAGAATGACTCTACTAAAAAATCAAACCAACATTATTATTATTTTTTTTTTTTTGTTTAGTTGTTACATAATTTTTCTTTATTTACCACTAGCAGTTTACTACAAGCTTTCTTTAAAAATAAATAAAAAATAAAATCCCAGAAAAATGTAAAAGAAAAACCAAAAAACTTGCAAACCTAATTTATGTTCAGCCTAACTCTCTCTCTCTTTGCCAAACCATTGCTATGAAGCTTGTCATCATCGTTGTCCATTGCCTCACTAAAATTCACAAAGCCTAATGAATGTTTAATGCTCAAAACTGCTATTCATTGAGATTCACTAGGTTAAGCTAGTGATCTATTTGATTGCGATTAAGAGCTATTTGCATGTGAAATACTGGGTTAAAATAGTAATTTGAGAGAGAGAGAGAGAAATGGATATAGGCTAGTTTGGTTGATGTGTTAACTTTTGGTGTTTTGGTTGAAGTGGGTTCGCTCTGATTTTCTCAAATTAAAAAAAAAAAAAAAAAAAAGTAGATTGGGTCAAATCCAATTACCCGCGAGCCAAATTCAACCAAAAGTTGGGTTAGGGAGCAGACGTGGTAGGGAGTAGGTATTGGGTTCGTGTCAGGCTCGAAACTGCTCAACCCAAAATTGCCCCATAACCATCCCTATGTGTAAGGTTGTCCAAGCCACTCTCCTACCCGACCAATTTGACTGGACCCATTCTATTCGTCACCCAATCCAAAACTTCGATAGTCGACAGAGGATCTCTGCCTTCAAAAATCGACGTTGGCAGGTCTAATGGTTAGTCTCCTCCAAATCACAACCCGACCATGATATAAACTAGGTTAGGATTTTTCAACCCTTTTAAAGTCTCTCCTCTCTCTATCTCTCTACTCTCTGTCTCTCCTCTCTTGATCTATTTACTCTCAATCACTCGATCTCTCTACTCATTATGCAGATGCTCAATTACTAACTCTATCTCAATGTCGCCAGCTCATATTTGTCACTGATTCTCCTCTATCGCCGACTCACCAATTTGCCTCCATCTTTAACGTCACCACTCACCTATTCAGAATTGTGATTATCTCTCTCTCTCTCAGGTTCAATTTCTCTATGTTTCGTTGTTCAGTCATAGTTCTTTGGATTGTGGTAATTTATTTTATCTCTCTCTATTTCTGTTAGTGTTCTTTGGATTTGTGGTCTACTGCACTTTGGGCATATAAATATGTTCTTCAAACTTCACAGTTCAATGTTTGATCATTGTATTTCCATCAAAATCGAAATCGACTGTCATCCACCCGAGCCTAATCTAACACAACCCATGGTTATTCGCAGTTGGGGATGGGTCTGGAACTTCTCCACTTGATATGATTAGGTTAGTTGCAAGTTAGGCACAAACCTAGCTCGAACCAACCTATGGATACACCTACCTATATGATATGACCAATATCTTTTTTCAAGAAAAGTGAGAGCGAATGAACAAGAGACATTCTAAACTCATTAAAGATAAAATTCACCCGAACATCGCTTTTAACTTTTAATTCCGAAAGAGATGATTGTAGTAATGCCTTACGAATAAGGATTGCGATTCTTGCTTCCATATATATATATATATATATATATATATATATTGTCTTAAGTCTCTTTCTTTATGGGAAGTGTAAGCGAAAGCAAACCAAACAAGGCATCGGTCATTACCAACAAAGTATAGCATGTTGGGAATGTATACGAATTTCTAGATTTGTGAAATGCAAAAAAACAAATAGAAAATATAACACACATAAGGCAATCACATAACACAAGAAATTACGTGATTCGGCAATTTGCCTATGTCCATGGATTTGTAATGATTTCACTATTTTAGGAAAAAATACAAAATGTGACAGTATAATTTTTCTCTATCAAAAAAACACAACCTACCTTCAAAAAATCTCATTAAAAATTGTAACAATTTTTCTATCGAGATCAAATCATAATCAAAATTAAACACAAACTAAAATCCACATAGTCCAACATAACAAAGAATCAAATCAAGCGAAAAATGAGAAAACGGAAATTTAGAAGGTCCTACGTACCTCTCTTTTAGGATAACAATTTATCAATGAAGCAGGGTTGTCTTCTGCTACCTCAACTAAGACTGCAAAGCTATTGAACAAAGGACAGTCAATTTGGTGAATGTGAATAAATGTGAAGGGCAGAAAATATCTACTGTAATTCTTGTAGAGTTGGTTGGGATCCTTTATGATAGAACTCTTAGAGTATAGAAAGATTGTATTTTTTCTTCTCACATTTATGGTAGACCCTATTAATGTAAGACGAGTTAGCATCATTCTTCATGCTCTGAAAATATTTAAGAATTACTCCTTCAAAACCACATTCCATTACCTTTTTTTTCCCTCTCTCTCCTCCCATCATGACATAAAAAATAAAAATAAAAACCCCAGATCAAAGAAAATTTTAAACAAAAAACCTAAACAAAGTACCTCTCTCCTGCCCGCCACAAGTTTGCAAGTTGCTTTTCACTTTTTCTGAACCCTTGACTTACCAATGTAAATAAACCTTCAAAGGCAAAAGTTGGAAGAGTTTTTTTGTTTTTGTTTTTTTTTTTTTTTTTTGGGTTGGAGAAATGGAGTAATAGTGACTGAGAGGATGAGAACACGAAAGCTGCGACGAAATATATTTTTGAAAAAGGCAAATTGAGGAAATGACAAATCGCAAAGGGAGTAAGATGACTTTTTTTTTTTAATTTTTTTTTTAAGAAATAAGATGCAAAGTAGGAACTAGGAAGTAAGAAATGTATCACTCTTTCTTTTTCTTTTTCTTTTTCTTTTTTTTTTAGAGAAAAACAAAATGAGAGAACGAAAACACAGAAACTACAGCGAAATTTTTTTTCGTAGGAACTAGGAAATTTTTGAAAAAAAAGCAAATTGAGGAAATGACAAATCGCAAAGGAAGTAAGATGATTTTTTTTTTTTTTTTTTTTTTTAAGAAATAAGATACAAAGTAGGAACTAGGAAGTAAGAAATGTATCACTCTTTCTTTTTTTCTTTTTTCTTTTTTGTAGAGAAAAACAAAATGAGAGAACGAAAACACAGAAACTACAGCGAAATTTTGATTCGAAGGAAAACTGAAAACGAGGAAATGATGCAATCTCTTTCAACTGCAAAACAACGATTACTCACACAGGTCAGAGAAATGCTACTCTGATGGCCACAAGTGAATGAAAACGGACAGTCAAACGCTCAAAAGGATGCCGAAAATGACGAAGAAACAATGTAAACAGATACGTGTTGTGAATTCAAGCCTGCGAGGATGTGTGTATCCTTTTGCGGAGATATGGAAACAATACTTATACCACAATATTGAAAATGCAAAATGGGTTTATTCTTTTAGGGGTATTTGCGTCGTTTTACTGTATGTTACAAATAATTGCTTAATCGATATATTTTATTATTAAAACCTGTGCAGAGTACTTCACTTTTGGAAAAGTTTAAAATTGGTAGGAAAAGACATCATTGATTGACGGATGACTCAAAAAGCAAACAGTAATTCTAGCATCACAACGTTTATTACGCGTTTTTTTTTTTTTTTTTTTTTTTTTTTTTTTTCAAAACTATACAAACTGTGATTGATTATCTTTTATGTATATGAACCTATTTTTCTTTTTTATTTTTCACAATCAATCATATAAAATAGTTACAAAAAATGATATATTAAAGATTGTGTTCCTAGAATTACTATTGTTACAGAACTTATTCTATGATTGCCTTTTAATTTTAAATAGACTCCTATATTTTCTCTATCATGCACAGTTAATCATAGAATTATTGTTTGAGTTTGACTTACTTTAAGTATTTTTTTAATTTGACATTTTCAGTTATTTTAAATATATAATAACAAGTGGTAGTAGGTTTTAATCTCTACATTTTATTTAGTTAGTAGGTAATGTAGCAATTTCTCATTAAAATAAAAGGAGATTCCATTTAAAAAAAGTACTAGAGATAAACTATACCCTTATTGTTTATAGATACTAGTGAGCACGTGTTCAAAGACTCTTCTATTTTTTAGATAAAGGTTAATTTAGAGCATTTATTATATTTTGAGATTATTACATTTTTCAATTACAAAAAAAAAAAAAATTGGGGTGTGATGAGTATTGTGTGGTGAAATAATTTTTCATCACACCCCTAGATTTTTTTGTGATTGAAAAATATAGTAATCTCAAAGTATAATAAATGTTCTAAATTAATCCTTACCCAAAAAATAAAAGAACCTCTGAGCACGCGCTCGTTTATTATGATAATGCTACTCAAAATTGTTATTTAAGAATTGAAAACTACTCCTCAAAAGTTCTTTAAATACGTAATTCAAAATCCAAAAAATCAGTCTATCGTTTATTCTCAAAAAAAAAAAAAAAATCTGGAAAATTAGATTCAAAGCTGAGGCTTTTTTTTTTTAATCATTGTATTATTTTCTGTGTGATTTTGTTTTTGAGTTTGGCTTCCTTTTTGTCGTAGTAATTTTTGTGTTTTTTTTTTATCTTCTAAAAAATTAGCCAAGATCACCTCTATGATATATAAAAAATAAATAAAAAAAGGAACAAAACAATAATATTGGAAATACCTAGAGAGCTAAATCAAAAGAATTTGATAGAATGATAAGAAAGCAGATATTAGGAACAAAGCCAAGATCAGAAAATGAAAAAAGACAAAATAAAAAGCAATACCAATCATAATTTTTAAGCTTGGAGCAACCTGGCTCATTGTTCAAACCGGAAACCCAGTGACCTGACACCTAGACCAATCCGGGAGTTTCAATTGACCCTTTCTACATAAGACTCAGTCAAATTTGACAGCTTGGGTTTGTGAAATTTATAAAATTATATCTATAAGTCTACTTTACTGACTTTTTTATTATTTTATGAGTTATAATATGATAATTAAAAAAAATTTAAAAATAAAACTAAAGAATTAAAAAATAAAAAATTTGCTCTTTTCTATCTACCTACCTACCTCAAGCTTCTCCTTCACTTGCTGGGTAGCTGGACAAAAATCCTCCACTGCCAATCACATGGTCTGCATCTAACCTTAGTAATTTCAAAAAAAAAAAAAAAACCATTCAATTGCATCCAAGTTTCTCTAGACTCATCTTCTTTGCGTCACCCACAACCTTATCCCATACCAAAGTAATTTTTGCATGCCCAAAATATTCAATTAATGAAAAAAGCTAGAGAGAAGAAATTTCATCAAAGCCGAGCAAAATTAGATAGTGGCAAGGCCTAGAGGTGATAGATGATAGCAAGGTAGCAGGCAAGACTTTAGTATTTGTGAGGTTATTTTAGGAATTTCAAGCTTCAACAGATTATGATAGTTGCGTTTTTTACCTGGTTTTTTAAAAAGCTATCTGCTATTGTGTTTTGCAAACGTGAATTTTCAAAGTTTTCAAAAACGTAATTTTTCAAAAAATGTAATGACAAACGCATAGCTTCCATCGTTTTTGATCAAAAACGCTAGTTTTCATTTAGAAAACGCCCCACCAAACCGAGCCTAAATATCAGATCAAAATGCGAAACATAATTCAACAACATAAAATGAGGAGAAAAAAATACCAACCGTTCATATGAGGATTCTCTCAATGAATTGTCTGGTTAAATTCCTTTGCATTTACTTCAACTTCACCATCTCCTCGCTATATAGAAAATAAAGAATCAATTGTGTTAGAATATAGTTGTAAAATACAAAATAAAATGCGAAGGAAAAAAAAATGTCAACCATTCATGAGGATTCTGTAAGCAATTATAAAATATGCCAATTTTGAAAAAGAAAAATGATAGTTGGGGAAGTTATCTTTAAAGATAAAATTATAAAGTCATGGATAAAACTGCTTCTAAATAATAGGCTAACTTTTAGGAGAAAAACCCAAAACGTGGGTTTTTCTTCTTCTTCTTTTCTTTAAAAATAAAATTATAGAATCATGGAGATAAATACTTCAAAATACTAATAGACAGTTCCAAAAAAAAAAAAAAAAAAAAATACTAATAGGCTAACTTTTAGGGGGTGGGGGGACCTAAAACGTGTGTGTGTGTGTGTGTGTTTTTTTTTTGAAAAACCGGGCTAGTTAGTAGTCTATCATAGAAAAACAAATTATAAAATCATGAAGATAATTGCTTTTAAATACTAATAGGCACTTCCTAAAAATACTAATAGGTCTTTCTCAAAAAAAAAAAAATATATATATATATATATACACACACACACTAATAGGCTAACTTTTAGGGGGAGGTGGAAATACCTAAAACGTGTGTTTTTTTAAAATAAATAAATAAATAAATAATTGAAAAACCGTGATAGTCTATCATAGCATAGGATTCTAAAATCCTAAAAATTAGGAATTTTTTTTGTTTGAAATTGTAAAAAAGAAAAAAAATTTGATGTTCAGTTTGAATTTGAAAACTAAAAATGAGTGGTCCTATTTTATAGGCAATGTTTTTGCAAGAGTTAAAAGACGTAATTTTACCAAATTATCCTTTAGTTTTATCTCTACTTAAACCTAAGAAAATGGGGTATTTTGGAAAAAAAAAAATTCGATCCAAACAGGTGCAACCCCTTAAATAGTAGTATAGAAAAAGGTTATGTTCATAGAATTATTGTTTTTGTAATAGTTATTCTATTAATAAAAGCAATGGACTCACAAGTCAAGATAAAAAAAAAATAAAATATCTATAGTCACCACCAGTCATGCCTAGTCAAATATGATAGCCTATAAAGATTATGATAAGATTATTAAAAATATATAAAAGAGATAAAGATAGCGATCAAAATACAATAACTTATATAAAAGTAAATCCTTGTTGAAAAAGTTAAAAACTTGGTAGACAAAATAATATCATTATTTTACGGTGACTCAAATAGCAATACTACTACATATATAAAGAATTTCATAATAATTAAATTAGTAATTTTTTTTTATTTGAATTTATCATTGATATTACTTTTTTACATGCCACTAACAATCTGTCATCTCAACATATGTTAAACTTTTTGTAAACTTTGTTTCTATATACTCTTTGTAACTCAAAATAGTAAATACCCTTTATCAACAACCTTTTAAAATCTAGTTTAATTTGGATGTAGTTAAAATGGGCACTCTCCATTTCACTTGGAAACAAAGAGATCCTTATATACTATGAAGTTGGTAGACTAATGTGCATTATTGAATGATAAATAGGTGATTCAAAATATTAGTTAGCAGGAACCAAACATGCTAAATCAAAGAGAAAAATCTAGGATCACAAACTTTTTTGCCACAACTTTAATGTAGTAGATTATGAGTAGTAGATTAAAAAAAAAATAATGGGTTTATATAAAACTGATATGCAGCCTAGTCGTAATTTGCCACATCTAAGTTGTGGCAAAAAAAGTTGTAGTACTAGAACTACTAATTGTGACATGCTAGTTGTGAAAAATTGTATATGTGGGGCGAGAAATAATCGGGCAACCCCGGCCCACTTCGAACCAGGCCCAAGGCCCAATGCCAAGGACGCGTTTAAGGTCCGAGGACTGAAGTGTAGTACCTAGCTACCCACGAAACAGCGCCGAGGATGATAACGTCCTCGGAATTCCGAGATCCGAAAACGGACAAGCAGCACTCCATCAAAGGGAACCTCCCCGAGCATCCAAGGAGCAAACAGCAAGTACCAAATACCGGACATGGAAGCATGGTGGAGGAGCAAATCCCAGATGAACTGTCACCTCCACATTAAATGCCCTCAACTAACGTCCTGGCCGCATTAATGAGGAGGGGACGCCTCAACAGTGCCACCTTGGTTGCTGCCATCCACAGAGATAATGGGAAGGTGGCTGATGGGACAGACACTCAAGTGATGCCCTAATCCCTCTACAAATGTAGGGTTAGGATCGATTGGGAGAGGGATATATAATGTAAGGACTCCCTCCTAAAAGGGGAGAGAGAGATGAAAAAGAAAATACTGTAGTAACCTGTATGCTCTGAGAGAACTTTGTAGTCAGTCTTAAAGAAAGAAATTATAAGAACTCCAAGTCCCGGAGAGCACGTCCGAGGAGCATTACTATTCACCCCAATGCACGTTCAGGTCACCCAATCCACATGCAACCATGCATGGTCGTTGCGCTTCTCACTAACGCCTAGTTTTTGAGTCCATTCTCTACAAATTCATTGCGGGGAAACTGGGCTTGGGTCCACTCCCTCAAACCTGGTCCCTACAGTATAACTTTTCTAAAAATAAAAAAATAAAAAATTGATCTTTCTCGCACATTATAAGGGTTAATTTAGAACTACTAATTTTACAGCATTATTTCTTACAATATCTTATGCAATGAATTGTAACTATTTTTCACTTTTATATGTATTTACCATCTTTTTTCTATTATTCACTCTCATCCACCCAGAATAATGAGATTGAGAGAGCTAGAGGTTGTGTTATTAGAATTATTGTTGTTTGTAGTCTTCGTTAAAACAAAGAAAAAGCAATCTTCTCAAAATGACATCTGATAAAAATTATGATAAGATTATAAAAAAATTAAAAAAAAAGAAAAGAAAAAAAGATAGAGATAGTGATAGAAATACATAACTTTATATAAAAGTAAAACATGGTCGTGGCCTAGTGGGTCCGGTCTTATAAAAAATGATAATGCGTCCGGCCATCCGGGTCCCTTTTGAAACAGCATAAGTATTTATTTATTTATTTATTTTTAAGAAAGAAACAGCAATATGAGTCATGTGAGTCATGTGTTAGCATTACTATAATTTATTATTAGAAAAAGTCTAATGACACCCAAATTGTTTTGATTTTTTCACTGATGCTATATACTATTAGACTTTTTGTTGTTGTGGAAAGAATACGGTTTTTTTTTTTTTCCTGCAACGGAACTCTATTTCTCACTATCTGGGACTTTTGGAACAAACAGTCCGACTAAAAAAACATCTAAACCCATACTCAATTTTACAATATGCTTCGACTTAACTTGTAATTATTATTTTTAATAGGCCATCAACTTGTAATTTGATTTCAGGATTTACACATCTAGCTAACACAAACACATTCTAGAAGGAAAAAAAAACAAAAATCGTTGCTCCAATTACCAGGTGACACTTAAGGGCTGATTGGTTAGGACAAAAAGAAGGGTAGTTTGTGGGGAGAAGAGAAAATAAGAGGGAAAAGTGTGTTTGGTTGTGGAGGAGGAGATAATATATCATGTTTTAGGTGTATATGTCATTTCTCTCACAGTAGCTGGGTCCCACAGCACCCGAAATATAATATAATTTTTCGTGGAGGAGAGTGGGAGAGTGAGAAGAGTGAGGCCTAGGAGTTTTTTTTTTTTTTTTTTTTGTGTTTTTTTTTTCCCTTGGGCACACAAGAAATTATAGGTGAAATGGCTTTCTCCCCTATTTGGGGAGAAAATTGGGTAAATTGACTGGGTTTGATGAAAAAGTAAATTACTTATCTGTCCTCACCCCCTTAATTTAGGTTGCTTTTTCTTTTTCTTTTTCTTTTTCAAAGAGTGTTACAATTTTTTCCCTTTATGTACTTGTAGGGACTGGGTTTTTGGTTGCCCAAGCCCAATGGGCACGGGTCAAAAGCCCAACGAACCCCGCAATGAATTTATAGAGAGTGGGTCGAAGGTTTAGGCACCTGCCGGCGCTCGAATGGCGTGGACTCCGGCCTCTTTTATTAAAAAAAAAGACTTAGAACAAATTACGTCTGGGATGGGCTCCTCAGCCCATGGCCGAGGAGGCTCTTACCCCTTTTTCTTTCTCTCTTTCCTTCTTTCTTCTTCTTTTTTGTTTTCTGAAGAGTCTCCCCCCTTTTTTCGTGTTCCCCACGCAGGAGGGATTCCCTTACATTATATACCCCTTGCCCAATCAATCCTAGCCCTACACTTGTTGAGTGATCATGACCTTTGCTCAGGTGCTTGTCCCATCAGCCGACTTCCCAGTCTCTTTGGGAGTTGCGGCGATCGAGGCAACGCTGGCGCAGGGTCTTTTCCTCATTAACGCGGTCAGGGCGATTGTCAGGCATATTTAATGTGGAGGTGACTGCTCGTTGCGAGCTTGTTCTTCAAACTCTCGGACGTCCGATGATGAGGTCATCCTCGGACTTAGATGTCTCCTCGGCTCGGGCCTTCGGCCCAGAAATGAGGTGGGCTGGGCCGTGGAATTATTTGGCCCCACAGTACTATTAATTTTTTTTTTCCAACCAAATACAATAGTTTTTTTTTGTGCCCTCACTTTTTCACCCCCAACCAAACGCCATGAGGAAAAACAAAAATCTCTTTTATCTCCCTACTTTTCCATCCCCTTCACGTTTTCTATTCCCCCGCTTTTTCACTCCATAACCAAATGAAACCTTAAGCATGTTGTGGATTAGGGGTGTGTAGTTGGATGTATCCCTATCATTATTCATTCATATAACTTGCTTCATTTTTAGGAATTTGCAACGTAAAAGTGAAAAGCTACTTTATCTCTTTATTTTCTTCCTTGGTTCTTTTAAAAAAGAACATCGACAGCAAACTCTCTAAAATAGAGTAAAGGAACAACATAGGGAAAAAAACCCAAAAGGCACCAGGAAAACACCTCACGTCAACTTACTTATATCTCTTCCCTAATTTAGGATTTTGCTACAATTACTCCCTATATTTAGGGAGTATTGTTCGTTCCCTATATCATTTGTTTATTGCATTTTGTATCTTGATAATCGTAATAATTGTGATAAAAAAAAAAAAAAAAATGAGGGTGTTGAAAAAGAGAAAAACTTAAATAAAATAAAAGACGAAATAATATATGAATGAAATTGGATTTAAAATAGGAAATCTGATGTACATGAAAAGGAAAAGTAATTAGCTAAAATAGAAACAGAGAGGAACATACCTCCCACTTCTATTATTTTTAAACTATCATCCGCCTTTGTCGATCTTATTTCCACTGTCATTTTATTTAATTCCATATTTTGCAATTCTGCTTCTATTTCACCAATGTAAGGGTCATCAATGGGCAGAGTCGGGCCGACCTGACCCATTTTTACTTGGCCCATAGGTACAATGGGTTGGGCATAATGTGCTATTATCTAATTAACGGGCCGGGTTGGGCTGGGCCGAAAGAGAAAACCTCATCCCATGACCCTGCCCATGGGCAATGCCCATTTTGTCTTTAGCGAGTTGGGCTATCAAGCTGAGCCTAATGAGTTACCCATAGACTTGTGTAATCATATTATTTTATTATTTTTATAAGGAAAGAATTAATTTTTTATAAGGGAATAATCAATCTATTTTTTTAAAAGGAAAGAATTAAAGAATTTAATACTTAATTACAAATTTTTTTACAGTCAAATCTATTTAATTCTTTGTTTTGTTGATGGAAACCTATTTAATTTTTTTTATTAAGGCTTTAAATAGTTTTTATTTTATTTTATTTTTTATCTTTAATAAAAAAAATGTCAAATGGTTATTTCAAATTTGCTAGACTACTAGAAAAATATATATTTAGTAAACTAAATTTAGTACAATTACTTTGAGTATCTTAGTGGTTAAGAGAGTTCTCTTAAGAAATTCCTCTATAATATCTCAAGATCAATCTTTCATACACTTTTTATATATTTTTGTTATGACCTATGAGTTATTGAACTGGGCCAACGGGTTAGGCCAATGGGCTGGGCAACGGGTTGGGCTACTGGGCTAGCCCACCGAGTACCCATGGGCATAAAAACTAGCTCATAACCTGACCCACTGGGCTAGTGGGCTATCCATGGGCCTCAATAACAAAGGGTCGGGCCGCCTATTAGCTCGGTAGGCCGTCAGGTTTCTAAGTCGGGCTGTGGGCCATGGGTTATTTGATGACCCTTACACCAATGTATTTGCTAATATTCATGATGGGTCATTCTACCATACCTTCCTCCCCTTTTTTTTTGAGGGTACTGTACCCACCTTAATCTAAACCATTGATTTAATGGTGTTTTGATCTTGACCATTGATTTAATTTGAGTGGATACTGGTTACAGGTAAAGCAAGTTACATATATAAATAAAAACAAAAGATCAAAATCAAAATTTTCTTTAGCACTTTCACATTTCTCCCCTTCTACCTCTCCTTCTACGCCTCCTCTCTTCCAAACCGGCCACAAGAAACCTAGACGGCTACTAAACAAAGTCCTAAGGAAGACCCACAAAAGAAGTAATGTTGATGGTCTATTTCCACCAGTTGTCTCTAATTTATACCAACTATCCTCCCTTAAAGAGCAGGCATAATATTTGTTACTTGTATCTGTACCAATTAGGTGGGTCATTTATGTTAGTATCTTTAAGCTTCATAAGTACCTTTAGAACTTCCTAATATCCTTAAATATAGTTTACAGTTACAGTTTATCCGTTCAAAGGCATTGCATGCTTTGAAGGATCATCTCTTTAATATATCTCTAGTCCTGGGTTAGCTGCTGTACACATAAGCATGCACTTGTGGTATTTGTTGAACCAACTATGACATTTAATACATAAGATACTTATATGATGCGAATTATCCAAATAGCACTATCTATATTTAAGACTTAATCCTGCAAAACTGAGGGACTGATAGCCTATTTCCAACAGTTCTCTCTAACTAGAAATTAAATTCTGAGACTGCTTTCAATTTACTTTAGCCAAAGAGATGATCCCCAATCGTAAAAATTATACTTTGTATTTTACACTTTTCTTCATGTAAACTAGTTTTCCAATTAAACTTCCATCATTACTTTATAGCATCCCTTGATATCATAGGCCAAGAGCCTTGTAGTTTATTAGAATTTTCTGATTCTTCCATGGAGAGAACCTGGGTTCTAATCACCCTCTTCCCCACTTGTAAGAAAAAAAAAACCCTTGATATCACAGACAACTTGAATGGTAGCTGTTGAATTGACAAAAGTATTTCCAATCAATTTGCCAATAAAATCATTTGTATCATAGAAATCTTGCCTAGTATATGAAGCACCAACAGGCCAACATGCATCAGAAGCTTCCATCTTAACTCACCAAACTCATATATATGAGGTTCACAAGCTTAATATAATGGCCTCATTGACCATACAGTAGAGACATATTGTGATGAACATGCTTTAATTTTAGTTCTTCACTAGTAAGTAACTTCTTAGAGTACGCTTTAGGGGACAGAACAACAGGATTGAAGGTCATTCTGGTTTGATTCTGTCATGAAAGACGTGTGTGTGCATATATATATATATATATATATATTTTACTCTTTGCCAAGCACAACTGGGCAAGACATTCAAACAAAAATTGTGCAGACTGTGGTATTGTTTCTTTCTCTTTCTACTTGATAATAGTTTTGATATTTGATTTTGTTAAGTTTTTGTACTTAATATTTGCGTTGAATTTCACTTTGCGATAGGTAACAAGCATTGATAAGTTATTGACTTATTTGAAGAAAGACAACTATACTGATAGTATTACCAAATTTTCATTGAAATCACCCACCTAGAATCTTATGCAAAATAATGCTAGGGTACTAAATTGTACTAGTACATATGGATAACTGTTGTGTGAATCTTTAAAATTTTACAATTTTAACTGTTTTCATATTTCAAGTATGATTGCAACATGTATATTATTAAACACATGTATACACATATTTTCAACACCAATTTACCCTTTTTGGTAATATATTTTTTGGAAGTAAATTTTACCGCTTTCACATAATCTGTTTAAATTACTTCTTTATCAACAGTGCCTAATTTTTGTAGGAGAATCGGTCAGAACGTCTGCGATACAAGTTGGCATCAAATCTAGTGCTTTCAACGGAAAACAAACAACGTTCCAAAATTATAGAAAATGCTAGAAAAATTTCACTACATGATTATTTTCGGTCACTCAAGTGATAGTGATTTGTATAAAAGGATGAATGAGAGATTGTTTATGATTTAGTGAATTGTCTTTATTTTTAATGAATGGGAGACTGAATATTTATCTTTCATATAGCGATTTAGGGAATTGTCTTTTTTATTGAAAGGCAGACTGAATTTTTATCATTCAAGACAGAATCAAATGTATGTGTTGTGTGCATGCATGCAATGTAGTTGACAATTAGATTTGTGAAGTATTGGAAAATTAAATTTCTTATGGTGTTTTATGTGACACCATTTAGAGTAGTGGCACTGCTTGCATTGTGTAAAGTTGTGATTTCCAACTATCTTGTATTGGCTTTAATTCTGTGCCTAATTTGATTGTAATTTCTTCAATCATTTTCACTATATGTAAGTGGGTTTATTTGTAAGGGATGAGTGTGAGAGATCGGTGAAGAATTAAGCTTTAAAAATTGAATTTGTGGAATTCACGAGTAGCTCGTGAGAAGCAACCCGCGAAAAGGCCACGTGTAAAGCATATGACTAGAAGATGAAAAGTCGCGCTTGGCTGTCAATTTCACGAGTGTTTCGTGAGAAGGGCCATCCTGCAAAGTACCCACGAAAGTTTCTGTTTGGTAAAAAGTTGTGTTGCCTTACCAAAACTTTTACCCACATTATATATACCCTCATTACCCACGAATTGTAATGAGTGCTTTTTAGAGAGAAAACCCTTGCAAATGCACTTGAGAGTTAGAGATTGTTATACCCATAATCATCTACACATTTCCTTTTGGTTTTCCTCAAACTCCTACCTCTCCATCTTTAGATCCTTGAGAGGTTGTTAGCCCAAACACTTAACACACCCATTCTGAGTGTTAAGTGAGATTTTGGTGTTCCTTGGAAGCATTGGAAGGAGCCATTTATTGGCAGATGCAATCGGGCTAAATTGTGGGATCCGGAAAGTTAGAGAAGATAAGACTCAGAGAAATCCATTTGTAGTAGGACCTTGGAGGGCTCAAGTACATGGGGTAGACTAGGCTTGGAGGGTCTTTTGTTATTCGTGTACCCCAACTTTATTCTCTAGTAGATTGATTTCGACTTGAAGGGTCGTGGAGAGGTTTTTCACCGAGTTCTTCGGTTTCTTCTTTGATAACATGTCTCGGTGTTATCTTGTGTTTACATCTCTCTTCCCTACTCTTTAAGCTTTCATTTTATTGTTGATGATGGATGAATATGACTTAGGGTAGTGCTATCGGTTCATTGCGCTTATTTACTCTTGTTCTGTACTTAGTTTAAGTTAAAGTAAAAGCAATCTAGCTGTAATTTTTAATTGTGGTCTGAACAAGCTCTTGTATTTTATCACAAATTTGAGCTTTCACATTGATTAAAAGATAGAAAATATCAAGCTTCAACATTTTATTATATAAGATTAAAAAAAAAAAAACATTTGTTTTAAAAAACTAATCAGATGTATTTGAATTAAACTATTTTTTTTTTGGTTAAAATATTTATTAGTTTCACCTGGTCAGATGTATTTATTTAATTAATTAATTAATTTTATGGGTTTTGCCTTGGTTTGGATATCCTCGTTTTTCACTTCCAAAGTGGTAGGGGCCACATTTTGATTGATTGTTGTCTTCTTGTGTCAGTTATAATTTCTCATGTGCTGTTGTTTGATAATGTTACTTCTTTTTTGAATTATTTCACGTTTTTCCAAAGTAGTAGGGGCCACGTTTTGATTGATTGAATTGCTCATAGTCAGTCAATCAGTAATAGTAAATTGGACCTTGTGAATGTGAATCTATAGCCTAGCCGGGGGTTCAATTTCTAGGTGCTGCACTTTAACTTTCTGGGTTATTGTTTTTGTCATTTTCTCCACTGAGCTGAGGGAGGGCATCCTTCTGTTTTTACTTTACCACTTTCTTGGAGAATGTTTAGTAAAATTCTGATGGAATATTTGGGGTCATTTGGTAACGTTGTTCTAATAACATTTATATTTTTTGAAAATATGTGTAAGTGAAAAAGTGTGTGAAAAAGTGTGTAATATTGTTTAAACACTAAAAACTGTTACTCAAAACACCTTACTAAATAGCCTCTTTCAATCAAAAATATGTGTAATTTTTTATCTTTCAATCAAAAATTGAGATTGTTCGCTTGGGAAGTTGGTTGTTGAATAAAATTGACTATTCTAGCAATTTTGAATGTATCCCACCATTTTACCATGAATTTCTCTTGAGACTAATATTTAATGGTGAATTTGGAATGATTACATAATTCCACTGGGGGCATTCGTGGGAGAGTAAAGTTTAAATAAAATTTGAAAAGAGATGGGAGATTTTTGTAAATTGATGATAGATTAAATGAACCAGAGGCCCATTTCTAAAAAGCCTCACTAATTTAAGATCCATGGACGTGGTCAAGAATTTTTTGTATAGGGGCAAAAATAATCCACCATTCAAGCAACTAATTAGGAAGAGACATATTTTAGGCATTCTTGTATTGAAATGGGAGAATCAAGAATGGCTCATTTCTCTATTCTGAATATAAAACACTTTGAACCATGCATCCATGTACTCGCAGTAACCGTAAAATTGAGGATCAAATTTTCTTCAAAATCTTTTTCTTTTTGGTGTCTCCCTAGAGGGATGGACTGAGTATTGTTTTGATTGTACACTTATGTGGTATATTTGAGTTTGGTCAGTAGTCTCTAGGTTGTGGGTAATGATTTCAGAGTCTCTGTCAACTAAGCTAAGCTCATAAATTTTTTTTTTTTTTTTTTTTGAATTCACTGGGAAAGAAATGCCAATTATTTGAGGGATATTTCTGGATAATTTTCTAATGATCAAATTTAGATTCAATTCTGGTTCTATCATGAAAAATGGGTGATGATAATAATAAGATCTGATGGGCTGGTTAAATCTGGATGACTGCTGCTGGTAAAAGGAAGATACATAAGATGGAGTTCTAGGCACTTGGGAGGATAACACATTGATTCAACAGCAAAAAAAAAAAGGAAAAAAAAGAAAAAGAAAAAGAAAAAAAGGGATAACACACATTGGATAAGGAAGGTCTAGTTATTAGGGCAAAAGTTGGTGGGTTGGGGAATATTTTCTAGCACTTGAAAAAAAAGGAAATCTATTTGAAAAGGCCGCAGTAAGATGCGTTGGACATGTCATAATGAAGGGAGCATACTGTTTGTACTCTGAGTCACTTTTTGAACAGTTGCTCATAATTTCCATTCGCTTTCACACTAAAGGAATCTCAATGTAGCTTTTGCATCCATGCTATCTACTTTCTTTTTGGAATGCAGCTGTGTAGCTTTATGCATTGCGGTTCATTTTCAAACTTAGGAGGGACTGCTCCCACTCGTTTTACTTTGAGACTGTGTTTGTCTTCTAGTGTCGGCAGAACAAAACAACTACTGATGCCTGGTCTTTTATTTTTATTTTTTGACTGAATGTTGCCTGGTCATGTTTCCAACTTTTGAATATTTCACATTCTTCCAAAGTGGCAGGGGCCACGGTTGATCGAATTGCTTACGGTCAAATGAACGGATCAAATTCCTCTAGATCTTGTGAATCTATTACCTATCCCTTGAGTTGAGAGAGGTGTTGTGGGTCTAGCCCACGTGATAGCCCCATTCATTCAATGAGCTTTTCTTCCCCTTTGGCTATTTCGTGACAAAACCCTACAACAAACTCTAGACTTAAGGTGTGAGTTGGGAACAGTTGGAAAACTCACTCACACCTAACTCTAGAATCTGTGAAGCTCTTGAACCATAAGAACAAGTATCTCCTAAAACACAACAACACAATCTGATCATTGTATGCAGAAAACTTGTAATGCATATGGAGCAAGCACAAAGCGATCAAGCAAGATGGAAATAAGAAATAAACCATGGCTTGACCAAAAATGAACAATCACTATACATAGTGATCACAATGCTCATTCACACACGGAATGAACATCCGGACATGCAAGCTAATAAGCTTAATGCAAAGTATTATTTGCATGTCCAGCACTCAACCAATGCAAAAAACAAATATGCATCTAGGAATAAGATCCTACAAGGACATAAGAGTGGTGTACTTAAAGACAATGCATGACATTTAACAGCAAGTGCTAAAGCTACAGAGCATGGGTACATAAACCTTAAAAGCTTACAAAACCAACAGGTACAAACCCTTAACATATACAAATAACAAAACATCTTAAGTATTAATAAACCAAAGTTTCAAACCTTTAAACCAAAACATTTTAGTGTATCAAAAGCATAATGAGAGCATTAACCAAACATAACATAAAGTAAAAACTAAAACATAAATTGAATAAACACTGTTTATGGCATGCTCCCCCTCAAAATGGCACTCCCCCTCAAGAGCTGCCCTTAAAAAATTCTCCCCCTTTTTGACTGGAATGGCCAAAGGGTCACTGCTGGGTGTTAAGGTTGTCAGACTTGGCTGAAAGTATGTTGAGCTGATCCTGAATAGCTGCCATCCTGTCAGTATGCTCATTTTGAACTTCTCTGAGTCCATCAATCCTCTCCAGGATTATCTGAAATGCATCTGGAGGTGCAGCTGATGAGGTTGAAGCTCTGCTCCTCTTGCCTCTGCTTCTGGGTGTGGATGTCTGTCCTGTAGCCTCTGCTTCAGTTTCCATAGGATCACCTTCTCCTTAGTCACCCTCCTCTTCATCACCTGGAAGACGAACTTGTATCCTTGTGAGGGTTAGTTTGTTTATGGCTGATAGGAGAGTCATGGGACTGATATCTTGAGGGATTGCAACCCCTTTTGCTCTGAAAAGTCTCATGAGAAAACTAGGAAAGATCAACTTGGGCCTGGAGGTGGTTCTAGTCTCATCCACAATTGTGTCATATATGTGAGAGCTGATGTCAATGAAGGTTTTCTCTTTGAGCTCCATAAGGAAGATAGCTCTGGCATTAGTAAGAGTAGTCATCTTTCTTATAGAATACAAATTGAACATCATGATGGTGGTCAGACACCTCTTGTCAACTGGAAAGGCATTAGTGTTGAGACATCTCCCTTCTTTAACACCACCAATTCGAGTCTGGACAGTGTCTAAAGATAGCATCCTGTCTTTGTAGTTGGTGAAATCATGATCTTCTAACCCCTCAAGCTCTAGAACCTCATCAATATCATGAGCATCTATGGTGAACTCATGTCCTCTAATCCAGCAGTTCACCTCATCCTCCCTTATGCTCACATTTGCATAGAATTCCCTTATTAAAGGCTCACACACTGCAGGTAGGTTACCCAACAACTTATCCCATCCTCTGCCTTCAAAGCATTCTGGAATGAAGGTATCCTTCAAGTCATTTAAATCCACAAACCTCTCCTGGATAATTGTTCCCTTCATGAAAGAATCTCTGTATCTCTCAAAGTGTTGAACTGACCTAAACAGGTTGTGGTCCATTTTCAATCTTTTGTCAGCCTTTTTAGCAGGAGTCTTCTTCTTTATAGGTGTGGGAGCCATCTGAAAACAAGTAGAAAAGGCCACAACATAATGCATAATATATGAACACAATCATTAGTAACATGTTAGTGGTATAGAGAAGAACATAAGATCAATCCAATACTAAGACCATATACAGCTTAAAACATTCATTGAAGGAGATAGTACATAAAAATGCACAACTCAGAGAAAGATATCAATGATTAGAGAGCACATCAACTCCAACAAAAACACTTTAGGCTCAAACAAACCACATACTTCAACAAACAATAAATAGCTGTAATGCAACAATGTAAGCCACATTCATAAGAAATATGTCTATCAGACATATTTTAATGAGTATGAGATGTTCAAACCAACATGGATCAGTCAATGATCTCAAGACAACATCAACACACATAATATCAATAGACAAAAGCAATAGTGAAGAGACAAAAAAAAAAAAATCCACTCAACATGAGTAAACTAACCTCACAGACAAAACAAAGCACAGAAAAACCCAAACACATAGCAAAAGACATGCAGACAGATAAACATGGGTATAAACTAAACAATCAAAAACAGATCAGTCTATAAACACTGTCACTAAAACTAAGCATGATAAAAACCAAAAATAGAATACTATGAACAAGATATTACCAAAACCAAACAACAAACTCAACCAACCATTAACCCAAACCATGTTCGAACATTATATTTCTCAAAAACCCAATAACACTTCACAAATCAATAAAATATAACCAAAATCATGAAATATGCAGTGAGAAATAGAAAACCCATACCTTTTTCTTGGAGATTTGGTGTTGAAATGATGCACAAATGGAGGTTTAAGAGAGAGACACGGTGAGTTTGAGAGAGTTTTGAAATGGGGAAGACAATGAACAGTCACTAAAATTCGAGGGAAAAACTGAAATGATTTAAAAACTGTCTTTAAAACGCAAAACACGCGTTTTTCGCCACTAATCAAGTCACCAGGAAATCGCCAGGGTAAGCCGCGAAACACTTTGAAACCAAGATTCATGAAAAATTTTCTAAGTGTTTTTCGCGACTGGAAGTTCTACTCGCGAGAGAGTCGCAAGGTGAGCCGCGAAAATCTCTGTGTACCTCTTGCAACTGGACCTTCCACCCGCGAACAAGACGCAACACTGAGCAGCGAAAATCATCAAAACTCAAATTTTGAGAAATATTCTAAGTATTTTTCGCAACTAAGGCATTTACTCGCTAGTGAGTCGCCAATGAGTCGCGAAAACCTTCTGAGTAAAATTCACGACTGGGGCATGCGGTTGGACCAACCCGCGACTGAGTCGCCAGAACAGGGCAACACTGTTTTTGAAATTTTGACACTTTTGTAAAAACAAAATACTTTCCAAAAACAAGCTAAAATACTCAAAAATCTTTTTGTGTTTGATCAACAAAGATTGAGCATATGAAAACACATTAAAACAAGTAAAATCACATAAATGGATATGGCATTCATTGAACATAGACTTTTGTGTTGTGTGTGAATATCAAATATGAGATAGTCCTTAGTCTAATATGAAACTTCAATGATCAATTCAATCAAGGCATACACAACTAGCACTAGATAATGTGGCCCATCTCAATTATAGAAATATGCATATATGACCTCCCACATAAACTTGAGTACAAAAACTTTGAAGCTTTTCATTTGGCTCAATGTTCAACATATTATTTGATCTTTATGAATCAACATATCTCATTGTGAGATCAATACCTGAAATTTTTGATGTTTCACTTTGATGAGTTAGCCTTTGGCTTTTTGGGCATCATACAATTTATTTTTGGTTGCTTTTCCTTTTTCCTAGTCAAATACTAGTATGTGTGACAGGCTTTTGTAGCTCAATATCCCTTTTCATTTGGAGATTTACATTTGGTGAGCTCTTTGAGTAAAACAGTAAAATAAAAGTGGGAAGATATATAGGCACAAGTCTATGCATGTCTCAAGATCAATAAAACCATTCACTAATCATTCATGACAAGGTTGAAAATCTATTTACAACAGTCACATAGATTTCAGAATTTCTTCCACAATGATATGAGTGCATAAGAAACAAGCTAAGCTCATAGATGCACAAGGCCATTAGTACAAAGGTACAAGGCAAAACATGTTTTGAGACAAAACTCAACAAAATCAACCAAACTTTTTGGATTTTCTACTTTTTATGTGTTTTTGGATTTTTGACACAAAAGCAGTAAAAGGTTGATAAAAAGCAAACAAAATGACAATGTAAAAACATTTTAAAGCAAAAACTAACAAACAAACAAATTTTCAACACACATAAGCAAAAAGCATACTACCAAACATAATCACAAAGCATAGGAAAAATTAATGCATGGACATGTTATAATGCTTATGCATGAGTACCCTTCGTCACCCACACGTCACGTGCATTTGGGGTGATATCCTTAACGAATTGGGTACAAGAGTTAGGACTTTCAAACGCTTTCCAAGCAAGTGGTTAAGGCACCGATCATCTTCATCATGTCCATCATTTCGAGATCACAGTTTTGACTTCTTGTTTGCTCACCACCCCAAGACCTTTTGTCATTTCTTCTTCCTCGTGATCGAGGAGCGTTTGCATTATTTAACTCTCTTAGCTTATAACAGTTGGGTCTGATATGTCCTTGCAATCTGCAATAGTGACAAAAATGATTCGTTCTAGGACCCCGTTGTGATCTTAGAAATGATCTTCCTCTAGCTTCAAATCTAGCTTCTGATTGATTACGGGACTTATTTAACACCTGTTGATCAGCCACCTTCTTCTTCTTTTCAACCTTAACTTTCTCAGGAATAGGCTCTTCTACAACCGTTTCTTTGGCCTTCACAAACTTCACTTCCTTGTTAACATTGGCTGATGAGCTACTCCCTCCGGTATATCCCAACCCGGATTTGTTTGAGAAGGGTTTTTAAGATGAAATAACATCTTCTAGCTTCTTGGAGGAGACCCTTTCTATCTTGGCATGTGCTTGCACTACCTCTTGCTCAAGAAATCTCACTTTTGTGTAAGCTTCTGATAACTCACCATTTAGTGTTTCAATCTCACATTTTGATTCCTTATATCTGACTAAGAGACTTCTGCTGTCCTCCTTGGCTTTCTTCATCTTCTTCACAGCCGCCTTTGCCACCCTTACATACTCTCCCGACTTCTTAAGAAGTAAGGTGTAATTCTCCTGAAGACCACCTGTATTCTCATCCTCTTCAGCATCTGATTCTTCCACAATCCCTATGGATTCTTCATCATTGTGCTCCCCAAGTTCTTGTACAAGTTTATTCAGGTCTTCCGAGGACTCAAAATGAGCAATAGTTATAAAGGCGGAGTAATTTCCTTCTCCGTCACAGCTTTCCTCTGAATCAGAATTTGATGAATCCGAATCACTTAGAGTAGTGGCATAGACCTTGCCCTTCGATTTCAAATAATTGGGACATTCTTTCTTGAAATGTCCATGTCCGTTGCACTCGAAGCAAGTAATTCCTTGAGAAGATTGGGGTTCTCTACCATCTTTCCTTCTGAATTCCCTTTTCTCCTTCCCGAAATTCTGAAATTTCCCTTTGTCACTAGATTTACCACTGTTCTTGAGTTTTAAGAACTTTTGGAAGTTTTTCACAAGGTATGCCACATCTTTATCTGTAGCATCTTTATCCGAAGAGTCATGAGATGCTACCCTCTCATCAATTGTCTTAAGAGCAAGCGATTTGCTCTTCTTTTGCGTAGGCAATGACAATTCATATGTCTGCAATGAACCAACCAACTCTTGAACTTTAATGTCATCAAGATCCTTGCTCTCTTCAATAGCTGTTACTTTGGCACGAAAGCTTTTCGGCAGTGACCGAAGGATCTTCCTTACTATTTTAGAATCCTCCGTCTTTTCCCCCAAATTGAATTTGCCAACGACCACCTCGTTCAGCTTACTATAAAAAGAGTCAAAGGATTCATCCTCACTCATCTTGAGCTCCTCAAAGCGAGTGGTCAATATCTATAGTTTAGTGTCTTTCACTTTCTTTGTTCCTTCATAAGTAGTTTCCAGTATCTCCCATGCTTCCTTAGCAATAGTGATATGTGAAATCCTGTGAAATTCTTCTGAAGAGACACTACAGAAAATAGCATTCAAGGCTTTACTATTAGCATTAACCACTGTAAGAGCTGCCTTATCCCAAATGGATTTGGCAACCTCCAGCCTAGTCCAACCTACCTCAACTGCATCCCACACATCATCATCAATAGAACACAAAAATGCCATCGTTCGGACTTTCCAAAAAGCATAGTTGTTACCATCAAAAAATAGTGGAACATTTAGAGATTAAGACCGATTCATCTCAATACGGGGTCAAGGATCGCTCTAAGGTGTTTAAACCACAAAGAGTGCACCCGCTCTGATACCAAATGAAAGTTCAAATAGCGTTGAAAACACTATGGACGTTTAGACCCCCAATTACA
The DNA here is from genome assembly GCA_032727855.1 of Quercus ilex subsp. ballota. Lineage (NCBI taxonomy): Eukaryota > Viridiplantae > Streptophyta > Magnoliopsida > Fagales > Fagaceae > Quercus > Quercus ilex. Next base: position 98,973 of record JAVFWQ010000036.1, read on the forward strand.
AATTACCAATTCAAGCTTAATATCAAACAATGTATGTGCGGAAAATGAATATAAGCTTATACCAGAATTGATAAATAATCTAAACCAAATAAAATCACGTCCACAGCAGAAATTAAATGGCAAAGATTAAGGGAAGAGAGATGCAAACACAAGGACAACACAATGATATGTTATCAAAGAGGAAACCGAAGCCCTTGGCGTAAAACCTCTTCGCCGCCCTCCAAGCCGTCAATAATCCACTAGAAAATGAAGTTGGGATACATGAACAACAATAGACCCTCCAAGCCTAATCTGCCCAGGTACCTAAGCCCTCCAAGCTTCTTGCTCCAACGAGGTTACGCCGAACCTTTGTCTTTTCTAGCTTACTGGATCCCGCTATAGCCCATAGCATCAACCAATAACCATTGGTTCCTTTCAAACTGCTTCCCTAAGCACCAAAAGACCTTCTCACAGATGTGGGTATGGTGAGAAAATGATTTGGTCAAGAACCTCTCAAGGATGTATCAATGGAGAAGATGAGAGTAGAGGAATTTGAAGAGTCTTTTAGGTGAAGATTGTAGATGAATCAATCTTGTTTTTCTCTGGGGTTTCTCTCTCAAAATTCTCTCTGGATGCTCTCTACATTTCGTGGGTTTAAGGGGTATTTATACCTGGGTGAGAAAGGAATGCGAAGAGTCAGTTTTTCTCAAACAGGTCTGGTTGGTGGCTTGGCCTCATGACTTGACTGAGTTGCGAGTTCAAGTCACGAGATAACAGAACGGCCAGGCTAGACCTTTTGTCCTGTAGTGCATCAGCTGGCGTGACTGTTCATCTTCTTGCACGCTTCACTCATGTGCTGCAATTGGCGGCTTGCCAGTCGCGAGTCACCCACGAGTCCTAGCTGCGAATCCTTGCATCCTTGCACAAACTTGAGCATTTTTTCACACTCTCTCACTCACTACCCTTACATGAATCCCACCTAAATACAGGGTTTCTAAGTGCTGAAATACAAGCAAATTGGCACAGAATAAAGCCAACAAGATGGTTGATTAAATTCAACCTTATAGCTTTTTATCAAGAATTCTACTTCAAGGAGAACTCCTAGCAAAGCAAAAGGAAATCATAATTCAATTGGAATTAGGAGACTGTATGTTAGAAAACAAAAGACTTGTTTATATAATTGTATGGTTTTAGGAATATTTTCTATCACTTGAAATCTATTTGAAAAAGCCACATTGGTAGTTGGAGGGGGGATTGGAGGCCTAATGTAATGCCAGAATCAAATAATACTCCTGGGAGGAAAGTTAGCCATCACATAAGAATCTTTGGTTATTGGTTTGGTTTTCTGATTTGGGCATTCTTTCCTGAAAATTATCAATTGAAAATTTGTAAACATCACTAGGCTTTTGGCAATAATAAACTTTATCCTTTGAAAAACCATGGATGGTCACCGATTTGAGCAGGCAATGTTGGTGAGCATAGGCGCTGAATTGTCGAAGGAGCTTAAAGGTGGTGATTTGGTTTTGATGGTAATGATGATTTTTTTTTCGACTAGGGACATAGTTTGGAATTTGTCAGGCTTGGGCCAAAATATGAACTAGAAAATTTTTATTATTCAAGAATAAGAAACAACTTAAAATTTAAAACTAAATTATTACATGAAAAATAAAAATAGTATCCACTAAATATTGACCAAAAACAAACAAAATAAAAGTTACAAACAACTTTATTTTAATATATTTCAACTTTATTACTTAAAATATATCAAAATGGAACATAACTTTCTCTGTATTATCAAATTCATATATGATTAATGTGGGAGGGAAGGATCCAAACACAGCATAGAGCCCACAGGCCCAGTTCAAGGATGCGTAAAGGACTATTCATGCACCAATCCAGACTTAACACGTGGACTAAGTCTGGGGAGGTAAGACATGGAGACCATTCTAATCCAAACTGAACATGTGGACTAAGGTCCGAGGATTGGAAACGGACGGACCCACCGTCCAAGGAACCCAAGAAACAAATGCACCTTGGGAATGTCTCAGTTGGCTAACAGCACCAAAAAGTAGGGCACCATGGAAGACATTAGAGACGTGCAAGTAAAGAAGTGAGGAAATATCTGGGAAAGGTAGTCATCACCTCCACATTCAATACACTACACTAACTGAGCTAGCCACATTTATGAAGAAAAAAAATACCTGGACAATAGTTCCACAACTCACAACACCCTCTACCACCTCCAGAAGGGTCCTAATGGGACAAGTATCTCCCAATTTCTACCCTAAGACATATAGGTGGAAGGCTTAAATGCATTAGGGGAGACTATATAAAAGAAAGGAGCCCCTCTAGGAAAGGGGTTGGAACAAGAGAAATTGAACAAGAGGGAGAGAGTATCAACTTGTAGAAAGATTTGAGCAAATAATATATGAACATTGCATCCTCGGACAAGCCCGAGGATGAATTTATATCCGTTTTGTGTTTCTTTTCATCATATTAAGGATCACGACTTTATTGATTTCATATTGGGATTATACACTGCATTGCAGTTAACTTAGCAAATCCACTCTCTTACAAATTAATTGTGTTGGGCCAAAAATACCTAGTACCACTATTCTAAGTGGGCCTGAGGCCATTTTTGAGCTCTTACAATTAATTTTAAACTAAATTTTGCAACTTTTTCCGTTTTGATGTACAAAATTAAAGAGTTTTAGAATAAAACATATTTCATTTTATTGTGAAACTTAGTTTTTATAATATTCATGATTAAAAATACTCATTCCATAGTTAAAATAAAAATTAGAAGAATAAGTATAGCTACAATTACTTTATAACATTATAAGCAAATTGGTAGGCTATTAAAATTATAGTCCTTATTAGTCACTGACTCATCGGCATAATTCAAAAATAGTTACCAATTTTCTGAAGTCTAGATGTGGACCTATATTGTGCCAGTAATGGTGAAATTCCATTTTTAAGAGTATTTTTTTCTTGATTTATGAATTTTCGCAGCTAAAACTTGTAATAAACAAACAAATACCATCAATTCTAAAAAGATTAACATTTCTCTTAAAGATCCAAAGCTGAGTTAAAGAAAGCAACTCTAATACATATTCACTAAACCAATGATTTGATTTTTATAATTCAGAATTTATTGCAATATAAAAAAATATTTATTATCATATTTTCTTCTTTTGTTATAACATTCCTAGCGTTTTTTTACATGTACGCATTTCTTTATTTTCACAAAAGCAAATTCAACATTACTTTCACTATCAATTGAATCTTTTACTGGTGTGCTATCATTTTCTATTTGTAATAATTCATAAGAACACTCACTATCAATCTATCATTATACAAGTTTGATTCAATAAATGTTTTTAAAAGTATACTTTAACTCGTCATTAACATCTAATTCATTAATTTCCACTCTAAGAGGAAATATAGACTGTTGAGAAGATCTACAAAGAAGAGGAGAAAGAAGTGTGTGTTGAAATTAGGCAAAGGAAAGTGAATGATCGATTAAAATTAATAGATTTTTCTGGATGAAATTTTTGAGAGAGAATGGGAATAGCAGAGTCAAGAAATTGGAGTGTAATATTGTTGTGAGGCCAAGAAGACTAGGATTGAGGGGAGGGAGGGAGATTAGAGTAGATTTAGTACAAAATTAATTTACTTTTAGCCAACTCTACTCTACTCCCCTCCACTCTCCCTTCATCCAAACAAGCCATAATATTCTACTATGTAATAAATAGCATACTATTTCTAGAATCTTGTTATGCCTTTAGAATTTTTGAAATCTCTGAGGTAAACACTTGTTTTTGGAGTAGCTATAGCTTTTGCATTCTAATTCATTTCAAACTGAGGAGGACACAATTCCCTTTCTCAAATTTGATCGCTCCCACTCGTTTTCTATCTTTTATCTCTCTGTACTTTATTTCCTCATTTTCTAGATTTTCAATTTAAATTAGTACTACTCTGAGCATTTGATTTAGCGTCCGTTTGGCAAAGATTATTTTTGCCAACTTATTATTCAGCTTATTTTTGCTAATATTCATGGTCCTACTACATTTTTTGGTATTATTTATGGGTCTTATTATAGTAGAGTTTAGCAATGGGTGTCAATCTATTTGTTGCATGTAGAGAAATTGAATTTTTTTTTTCAACTACGCAGATAGAGATTAGGATTTGAAATCAAAATGTGTCATACAAATTCACAAACTTTTTTAGAATATTAAACTTTTTTCATTTTGAAATAAAAAAATTTATGTTTCTATTGTTTCAGTTGTTCTTTCTTTGTATAATTCTATCTTTATATACAAGTTCACAAATTTTTTTTGAATATTAAAAAAAAAAAAAAACAAAAAGACAGAGATTAATATACTACTTTTTAAATATTATGAAAAGGATATAAATTAAGTTAGTTACCCAAATTTTTACCCTTTAATCAACAAATTTTTTTTTTTTTTTTTTGGACAAATGCTTAAACCTCAAATTGAAATGAATGGAAAATAATGATATTAAGTTTTTTTTTTTTTTAAATAAAAATGTAAAATAGCCGCATCGCACGCACATTGCGCATGCGTAAGCTTTTTTATTTTTTTTATTATTTAGTATCATAAATTTTCACTTATTTCAATTTGAAGTTTACACTTTTGAAAATTGCATTTTTGTGGAAAAAAAATGTAAATTTCAAATTGAAATAAGTAAAAAATTATGATACTAACAAAAAAAAATCCTCATCGCACGTACAAAGCGCATGTGATGAAGCTAGTATATATACACAAGTTGCCCTTCCTGAGATGCTGATGAGGCCTGCAGCGCATCATAATTCATCATCATCAGTTTCCCAAAACAGCAAGCAAGCGCAAAAGGAGAAAATAAGGTCACCTCTATAGGTGCAGCTTGTTTGGAAAGTGGAACGAACAATACACATGTTGAACTCATCTAGTTTCAAGTGGAATTCATCTTTTGAAGTGAACAATTTAAAAAAAAAAAGCTATCTTTCTATCTAACTTCCAAAGAGTACTATTTTACTAAATAATTCTCATAATAATATTGTTAAGAAAAAAATGCTTAATAGAATTCTTCTCTTATTTATTACTTTTTTTTTTTTTTAATAAAAATGCTAAGACCACAAAAACTTACATAACTTTTACCTTAACTCACACTACAAAAACAACGTAACATACGGTGAAAATTAGTCCATAATAAGTAAATAGTGTACATATTCATAATTTCAAGTACACAAGGAGTGCGAAGTATTGAAGAACTACACCAAAGTTATATAGCATTAACAATAACATAAAGAGAACACTTTGAATTTTTATTTATTTATTTAAACTTTGAAATTGAACAATCAACAAAAGGAAAGACCTAACTTCTTTTGAGCCACCCCTTAGTCATCAATCTGAATCATGTTCTGCGTCCTTAACTTCACTAGTATTGTCGTCCTCCAAGTCATCATTGGTGTTATGTTGTCTATCCCAACTTCACTAGCACTGGTCTACAAAATAGTATTTAAGTTGAATGGCAGATACAAAATAATCGAAAAACGACACGATACGAAAGGGAAAATTAACCCCCAAACCAACAAAGTACTATGTCATAACCTAATGAATAATAAACAATATTCCTTTTTCATCCACCAATTATGATATCAGCTAAAACCTAAGAAATAAGATCCAGGCTCCAGCAATCACAAAACTCAATTTCAACACTATTCAAATCAAATTCCTCACAACCCCGCAGGGGCAGCCCAACATAATTTGGGGCCTAAGGAGAAAAATTTATATGGGATTTTTAATATGTAAATATTAATTAAACAAAATTATTTAATACTAATCAAATCAAGGTTAATTTGATACATTATATACATAATTTGATGAATAATACCAACTAAACTAATGCTAATTTTATATAGAGAATTGAATATCATATTTGAACTACAAATATTAATAAAAAGAAATAAAAATATATTACGATTAGAAAAAATACTTTATTTTGGATATATGACAATGCATAGTAAGTCTCAAACTATTAGGAGAGATTAATCTATGATTGATAATTTAACACATTTGCAACATCTTTTTGAAACATTTTAGGGTTTCAACTTGGTTAAGGTTCTATAGGTCTCGTAATTTGAGAGTCTTAATAGAAATGAAAAAGAAAAATGCGCTAATTAAAAGCACTATAAAATGTTGAAAATATAACGTGACATTGACTCTCATTGATGAACTTCATCAATTTAATTAATGAATTTTTATATAACTTTTTTGTGATTAATAATATAACAATTTGTAAGCTAATAGTAAAATTTGTAGTACTTTTAATATTCCTAATAAAAAAAATGTACAACCTTTAAAAAATATATATAATTTTATAAATATTTGGGCCTTTAATCATGCAAAGTGGGGCCTTTTTCCCTAATGGGAAATTTTGTTTTCTGGTGGGGTCTTAGGCCTAGGCCTAACTTGTCTAGGCTTTGGGCCGACCCTGCATCCCAGCAACCGTAAGGTGCAAATTTTCAAACTCACCCTCATTAATTTAATTTTTCAAAAACTATAGAAAAAGAATGACATTTAAAAAAAAAAAAAATTTAAGTAAAGAGTAAAATAGAAATTCTCTTTATTAATTTTGGAAAGAGGGCTTTATTTTGGAATATCCCAAAATGGAATAGAGGATTAACAATTTGAGATAGATGGAGTAATGGTTTATAAGGTTCATATATATTTTTTTTTCCTTTTAGGGAAAAAATAAAAGAAAAGAAAAGGAAAATATACCAACTTGAAGAGGGGGGCAAATGGGTAATTTCGCATCTTAAGCTCACTTTTTTTTTTTTTTACTCCCTCATTTTTTCCCCAATTTGGAGAGAGAAAATAAACCTTCACAAAATCACCCACTCTGCCCAAACACACACCTCAACTATTTTCTATCATATTTTCTCTTTTCCTTAAAAATAAGTAATCACCCCCACTTTTCTCTCCAACATGTGACCCCAACCAAACATAGCCTACTTGTAATTGTGATGTGGGATGTGGAAGAGTCAAGAAGCAGAACATGTCTTCATCTAGAAAATAAGAAACAAAACACGTTTAGCTCTAAAAATAACCTCGAATCCACGAGGGTTTCCCGAATCCATGAGTGTTCCTTGAATCCACAAGGATCCTTAAATCCACAAGAAGAAAGGGTCTGGAATCTACTAGAAAATAGAAAGACAAAAGTCTAAATTTTTTGATTGAAAATTTCTTAAAAAACGTTTACAGACTTAAGGCCCTATTTAAGGGCTCCGTAAAACTTGACAGACAAGAAAATATATTCTAAAATAACTCATAATTAATACCTAACCATAACAAGAACTAAATTTGACCTAAAAAACATTAAAAACACCTAAAAATAAGGAAATAAATGTCATAAACCTAAAATTACATAAAAATACCAAATATAACAAATTACATAAATTAATTTGAAGATTTTGTCCTACATCAAACCCCACCACTTGAAACAAACTTATGTTCGAGTACATCTTTGAAATCTGAAATCTTTCACTCCAAATAAACAAATACTTCAAATGCTTGAGTCATTTGATCTTCTTTCCATACTTGCAACTCATCAATGGAATAAACAAATCAACTTGAATTTCTTTTTCCTTGGTCTTCATGTAATTGTAGAGATTTAATAAATAAGAACTGACAATTGAATCAAATCTACCAACCCCAATAAAATCAACAAACTTTGGTGTATCGCTTACCACCAAAATAAAAGGATCTTTAGATTGACAATCATATGATTTGATTTCATTGATATCCTAAAACTTTCCTCTTTAATTTCTTCTTCAATGGTCTTTACCATCTTGACTTCAAGATCTTTCTCTATAATAGGATCTTCGTTATTCTCCTCCACAATAATCTTGACTTTAGGATCTTCTTCCATAACAAGACCTTCATTAATTTCCTCATAGATCTCTATATTTTGTTCTTTGACTTCTAAATAATCTTTAAGAACAATATTTTCTTCAACATGCAATTCTTCCTTTAATGGTGGAATATATGGCTCTTCAAAATAATTCAAGTGTGAACTTCTTGGCCAATAATAATCTTGTTTTGTATACGACAAAAGTTCATCACAATTCAAATGATAAAATTTGATAGCTAGTATCTTTTTCATCCATGACCATGAACAAATTTTGTCTTTATCTCGTATGAGTCTATCAAACTGCATTCATTCCTACCAACAAAAGGCATACTCACTAAATTTATACAAAGCAATTTTAAGTTTTCTCTCTTTATAAATATTCTCATAATCAAATAAATCCTCTAGATCAATTAATCAATTAAGAAAATCTTCTTTTTAAAAATAACCATTAACACTTGCAATTCTTCTATAAGGCTTATATGAATTTTTCTCACCAATAGGTTGCCTGTGAGTTTTGTCCCCGCAACAGTTATCTCTATTGTTTCCATGCTTCAATGACGGCATCCTAGTAAAGATATTTATGAGTGCTAAATGTACGTCACGTAATACTTGCTAAGTATTTTGTCATTGGAATTGTTACTTTCTCATTCGTTAGCCACCAAATCAGGATAAGTCAAGGCTCTAATATCAACTAATGCGGGATGCAAAAGCATCAAGAAGCAGAACACATACTTCTAGAAAACAAGAAACAAAACACGTTTACTTTTGAAAATAACCTCGAATTTACGAGGGTTCCTTGAATCCACACGGAGAAGGAATCTAGAATCAACTAAAAAAATAGAAAGACAAAATTCTGAATTTTATTGATTGAATAATTCTTAAAAACAGTTTACAGACTTAAGAGCCTATTTAAGGGCTTCGTAAAACTTAACGAACAGGAAAATATATTCTAAAATAACTCCTATTTAATACCTAACCATAACAGGAACCAAATTTAACCTAAAAAACATTAAAATGCCTAAAAATAAGGAAATAAATGCCATAAACCTAAAATACATAAAAATACCAAATATAACAAATTACATAAATTAATTTAAAAAAATTTTCCTACATCAAATTGAATGACATATGTGTATGTAGTAATTCCTAATGCTTTTCAGTTGCTCATAAACTTTGCGTAGTACACCTATTTTTGAAATGACCCTTTCACTAGAGAAACAACAGTACATAAAAATGGAACTTTCCATGTGCTAGCTAAACGGCAAACCATATTATAAATACCGATATTAATCATTAATCAAAAGCCTTTCCAAAATGATTGCCAAAGGAACAGTGGAAGATTTTTTTTTTGAGAGTCAATAGCGGAAGATTTATTTATTTATTTATTTTTTTGGATACAAGATAGAATTTTAGCTTTAACCTAATCTAAGTGTATATGTATGTGAAGCTTTCTCCTAAAACTTGAACCCTAACCCTTACCTTTCACACCCTACAAGCATTTATAATTGGTACAGCAAAAGATTTCTATTCTAGCTAATTAGCATAAAATGCATGAAATACTAATAAATAAGAGACGGCGTTGATAATGCAATTATGTAAGATACTATTGCATTATTATTAATATAAATTAAAAAAAAAATGAAGAACAAAGGTAATAATTTGAAACACAAAATAGAATACTATTACTATCCAATGTCTATAATTAAAAAAATAAATAAATAAAAGGCATAAATGCACTTTTAGTTCTTACATTTTGACTTTTTTCCATTTTGGTTCCTACATTTTAATTTTACCACTTTTAGTCCCTAAACCAATTAATGCGTGTTATTTTCGTCATTTTCGTCAGTCAACCGACGGAAATAGCTGAGGTGGCAGCCGGAGGAATTAAAATATTATAAAAATGCCACATTAGCCATGACACATCAGCATATAAATTTAAAAAATTAATTTATTAATTTTAACTAAAAACAGAAATAACATGAGAACACAAACCCAGAAAATCAAACCCAAAGAACACAAATTCAAAATTAAACCCATTGTATCAAATTAAACCCAAGAACATCTGTCATCAACCCACAACCCAGAAAATCAAAAACTCAGAGCCTTAAGAGATGCCCCTAATAGAATGGCAACTTCAGATTCTCATCAATATTGTCCAAGAGCTCACTAGGACCAAGCTAAACCAAGAACCAAAGAGAAGGCTCCAACCACAATCCACCATCAACATTCAACACCAAAAAAAAAAAAAAAAAAAAAAGCAACCCATGGTCTCCACCAAGCAAAACCCAAACCCACAGCAAACAAAACCCATACCCACGGCGAGCAAACCCAGACCCACAACGAGCATACCCACGGCAAGCCAACAGCAAGCAAACGATGAGCAAACCGAAAACCACCAACCTAGATCGCAACCACCGAAACTCAGATCGCAAACCAAAAATCACCAACCCAACTACCACCCAAATCGACTAGCCACCACCATTGAAACCCAAATCGCAACCCACTGACCAAAATCTCAAACCACCGGCCAAAATCTTAACCCACTACACCCAAATCACAAGACCCACCACCACCACAAACCCACCAACCACACCACCGCCGACCACCACCATATCATAACCCAGCAACCCAAATCAACCAAAAGTCACGAACCCAGCCAAAACTAGATTCACGGTAGCCCATGGCCTGACCCACCAAGCCCATGATAGCCCACCGCCGCTGCATGTCCTTAACCCACAATTCACAGCCACCAAACCCGACCCACCACCAACATCAAGAGTAGGGGCCATTAAAGACGAAGGAATTGACCTCCGATCTGCCCAGAATGACTTGAACAATCGCCGATCCACTTGTTGGCAATGGAAGTATTAAGGCACTCGATGGAGAGGACCGTTGGAGAAAAAGAAATAAGAGAAAATTTGAGAAAATTTGAGAAAATTACTACAAGTTTTTTTTTCTTAATCTTTAAATCTTAATTCAAGTGAATTTTGATTTTTAATTCTGTTTTGATTTTTTTTTATTTAGTTAAAATTAATAAATTAATTTTTTAAATTTATATGCTGATATGTCATGGTTGATGTGGCATTTTTATAATATTTTAATTCCTCTGGCTACCACCTCAGCTATTTCCATCAGTTGGCTGACAGAAATGACGAAAATAACACGCGTTAATTGATTTAGAGACTAAAAGTGGTAAAATTAAAATGTAGGGACCAAAATAGAAAAAAGTCAAAATATAGGGACTAAAAGTGCATTTATGCCTAAATAAAAAGAAGGAAAAAACGAAGTTGTCATATCTCCTCCAACTGTGCAATGGATGATTACACTTTGTCACCCGTTGCCTTGTCCTCTTTGGGGAGGTTACTGATGAAGACAAAAATCAAAAGAGGCTAAAACACAGTCATTTACGCATTCATTAAAGATCAGCAATGACACAATGTCGTTTAGCATAACAAAGAAATTATGAGTTTCATAAATACGGCACTATTCTGCAGTCAATTTAATAATTGATTTATGGAACTGTGCGTATGACTGATTTAGACTCCGGAGGTATTGCATGTTTCGGAAACATGCATCCTCCCCCTCACAAGGGGGTGAACCCCACACCCTTACAACCATAGTACACAAATCATCAACCCAAAAAATTTAACAAAAACTTATTACAAAAATTTATAATGACCAATTGAACCACCATTTTCTCTAAAATGTTAACCATTTCCTTTATTTCATCTTATAAAGAAATGAAATTATGCTTAAATAAACAGATTATGTCATGTCATTGTTGCATGAGTCTATCCATTGCACATGGGCTTAAAGGACACTACATAATTTTTCCATTATGGTGGTGGAATGCAAAATTTTGCTTCAATGGTGTGTAGAATAGAAAATTAGAGGTCACCCAGGATAAAATTATTCTAATTTAAGATAGGCAAATTTAAAGAAATTAGTGAGATGTTAAACAGCATATACTGATATAAAAAAGTTAAAATATTTGGAAGGAATCTGATGACCAATTATTGTTGACTAGGTTTTAGCCTGAATGACATCTTCCCCATTTCATTTATATTTCAATTCTCATGTCGCTGATTCAAACCTGCCTCACCCTTTCCCTTCCCAAAAAAAGCAAAAATTGGAAAGAATGTTCATAAAGAACTAGAAATTTTAAATGGAAGAAGGAGACAGAAAATAATCAAAAAGAGAAAATTCTTATTAGAGCTAATATCTAACTATCTCTGAAGAGTCTTTTAACAATCATAACTGCATATCCAATTAACTATTTTGTGTAATCAATATTTAACTGTTCAACTAAAAACCAATCCTAATTATTATTGTGGGGCCATAAAGTCAGACAGCTCCGGCCCACTTCGAACCAGGCCCAAAAGCCCACGCCGAGGAGGTATGTAGAGTCCGAGGATGAAAGTATGAAGTCCAACGCCCAAGAAACTGGTCCGAGGACGACTCTGTCCTCGGAAATCCGAGACCATAAAGTAAACATGCAACACACCATCAAGGGGGGTCTTCCTGAATACCCAAAAAGGAAAGAGCAAGTACCACACGTCAGCAATGGAAGCATGGTGGGGGAGCAAGTCTAGGACGAATTGTCACCTCCACATTAAATGCCCACAACTAACATCCTGGCCGCATTAATGTGGAGAGGACTCCAGAGCAAGGCTGCCTTGGTTGCTGCAACTCACAGGAGGAATGGGAAGGTGGCTGATGGGACAGGCACTCAAGTAATGGCTTGGTTGCTCAACAAATGTAGGGCTAAGATTAGTTGAGAAGGGGATATATAATGTAAGGAACCCCTCTTGGAGGGGGGGGGGGAAGAAAAAAGGTGGAGCAACCTATATTCTCCCAGAGGCAATTGAAATTAATCACACGAGAAGCAGTAAGAACGGCAAACTCCCAAAAGAAAGGCCGAGGAGAATCATTGTTCATTTCTATCTATGTTCATACTATTTAAGTCCACCAACAACCATGCATGGTCGTTGCATTCCTTACTAGGGCCTAGTTATTGACCCCGCTCTCTACAAATTCATTGAAGGGTTAGCTGGGCTTGAGTCCGTTCTCTCAACATAAAGAAAGGCTCGAACTTGGTCCCTACAATTGGCGTCGTCTGTGGGAATAGCTTATGCATTAGTAAGGACAATAGCCAAGCATGGTAGGATCAGGCCCTCACCAAGGGAGTTCCCATCGGCATGAGCCGGACAAATCCCAGCATTGGAATAACTATGGTGACACCGGGCATGGCCAAAATGAGGAGAACGGACGGTTTCGAGAGGCAAGCGTGCATACCTCACAAACTAGTGAAAGCCACACTCGTAGGGGTGGCCACGTGCCCCAGGGGCACCACAATGGCCAGGCCGCGCTATCACAAGAGGTTAAGAGTCATGCATCCCAGAGACAGGATGATAAGGTGGCCATGCAGTGAGAGTTAGACGAGTTGAAGAGAAAACTGCGCCATGCATGGCGAAGGCAGTCCGAACCTAGCCCTGACCTACCCTCTGACGACGAAAGTGATGACGACTACAGGCAAAGATCGAGAACCCTCCCGAGCAAAAATTTCTCCAACGAGGATGAACGCTACTAGAGGCGTAGACGTGGCAGCCCTATCCCCAGGGGCTTGGGGAGCGATGCCATGAGCAGGGCACTAGACCGGCTCTCAAAGTCACCCTTTACCCGTCGTATAGAAGAGGTGGTGCTCCCTCGGCGGTTCCAGCAGCCAACCTTCACCGTCTACAACGGCAGAACGGACCCCGTAGAGCATGTGAGCCAGTTCAACCAGAGGATGGCTGTGCACTCTAGGAACGAGGCGCTGATGTGCAAAGTCTTCCTATCCAGCTTGGGACCGGTGGCAATGAGGTGGTTCAACGGCTTGAAGGCGAACTCCATAGGCTCGTACCGACAACTGACCCAGGCCTTCGGTTCCCGCTTTGTTACAAATAGCAGACCTCCTTGGCCTATGAGCGCGTTGCTATCTCTATCCATAGGCGACAGAGAGACTCTCAAGGCCTACTCAGACAAGTATTGGGAGATTTACAATGAGTTGGACGGCAAGTTCGATGATGTTGCCATCAATACATTCAAGAACGGATTGCCAATGAGGCATGGCCTGAGGAAGTCTCTCACTGGTAAACCCGCCACTAGCGTGCGGCAGCTGATGGACTGGATCGATAAATACAAGCAGGTATAAGAAGATCTGCTACAGGGCAGGGGAAAGGAGAAGGTTATCCCTCGAGAGAGGAGGGATTCCAGGTCGGACCGATACAACAACACTTACTCGAGGAGGGATTTCGTGGGACAATCTGGAGCGACTAACGCCCAGACCGTCAGCGCCGTGTTCCGAGAACCAGTACATAAGGTGTTAGAAAGGATCAAGAACGAACCATACTTCAGGTGGCCGAATAAGATGGTGGGGGATCCTGAGAAGCGCAATCAGAGCCGTTACTACCAATACCACCAGGACCACGGGCACACCACGGAGGACTGCAGGAACCTCTGGAATTACCTAGACCGGCTAGTCCAGGAGGGAAAGCTGAAGCACCTCCTGCATCACTCAAGCGGACATCAGGGTCAGACTTACAGGAGCCACGGAGAGACATCGCCATGGGGCAGCCTGTTGGCATGATTAGTGTGATCCTGCCTGCACCTGGGAGAACAGGCACGCGCCCCTCACGAGTGCTGTCTGTGATCCAGGCGACCGCCGAGGGATCCCAGTCAGGGCCAAAGAAGGCCAGGGAAGGCTTTCACCTGACCCTAAGCTTTTTCGAGGAAGAGAAGGACGGGACCAATCAGCCCCACGACGATGCTTTGGTGATCACCCTCAGAATCAGTGAGTACGATGTGAAAATAGTGATGGTGGACGGTAGCAGTAGCGCCGAGATTATGTACCCCGACCTATATAAGGGGTTGGGATTGAAGCTCGAGGATTTGACACCTTACAGCTCCCCTTTAATGAGCTTCGATGGGAAGCTCGTCACTCCAAGGGGCATGATTAGGTTGCCCATTCAAATCGGCCCAGAGGTGGTGGAAGTGAACTTTATCATGGTGGACACCTACTCCCCGTACACAGCCATCTTGGGCAGGCCATGGCTCCACACCCTAGGGGCTGTCGCCTCCCCGTTACATCAAAAGATAAAATTCCCGTCAGGGGACCGAGTCCTCGAAATTCGGGGCTGCCAGTCCACGGCAAGGCGTTGTATGGTGGCGGCCATATCACATCAGCACAATGCAGAGTCCTCGGCTGCCTCGGCCGAGAGCTTATAGCAATTAAGGACTTCGGTGACACCAACTGATGTTGCTGTCAAGGAGGCAAAATGTGAAAACCTAGAAAAAGTGGTCGTCTACGACGACCCGGAGAGGTTTTTCAGGTCGGAGACCAGCTGCCTCCCCAGGAGAAGGAGGAGTTGCTTGAGTTCCTCAAGAAGAACATCGACGTGTTCGCCTGGGATCCCTGCGAGGCCCCAGGGATTGATCCCTCCTTCATCTGTCACAACCTTAACGTCAACCCATCCGTGATTCCCAAGAAGCAACCGCCTCGACGCCCGTCAAAAGAGCACGCCAACGCGATTAGGGAAGAGGTTAATAAGCTTAAGCGAGCAGGGGCCATCAAAGAAGTCTTTTACCCCGAGTGGTTGGCCAACACTGTGGTGGTCAAGAAGAAGAGTGGGAAATAGAGGGTTTGTGTAGACTTCACGGACCTGAATAAAGCATGCCCAAAGGACTCATTCCCAATGCCAAGAATAGACCAGTTGGTAGATGCGACCGCAGGCCATCCTCGGATGAGCTTCTTAGATGCCTTTTAGGGCTATCATCATATCGCACTAGCCTTGGAGGACCAAGAGAAGACTGCCTTCGTGACACCCATTGGGAACTACCACTACAAGGTAATGCCATTTGGCTTGAAAAATGCTGGATCTACTTATCAGAGGATGATGACGAGAATGTTTGAGCCATTGTTGGGCAAAAATATCGAGATCTTTGTTGACGACATGGTGGTGAAAAGCAAACTGGTGTCCGAGCATTTGGGGGACCTTGGCTGCATATTCGACGTCCTGAGAAAGCATAGGCTATGCCTAAATGCTTCCAAGTGCATGTTTGGCATGGGATCTGGCAAGTTCTTAGGCTACATCATTACCCACCGGGGGATTGAGGTTGACCCCGACCAAATCAGGGCTATCCATAATTTAAAACCTCCGCAAAACCCCAAGGAGATCCAGAAGCTCGCAGGGATGATCGCGGCTCTGAATCGATTTATTTCCAGGTTGGTAGACCGATGCAGGCCCTTCTACCTCCTGATTAACAAGTGGAAAGAGTTTGAGTGGTCCGAAGAGTGTGTCAGGGCCTTCCAGCAACTCAAGGAGTACCTGGCCCGACCACCTATCATGTCTAATCCGGAGGCCGATGAGGTCCTATACACTTACATTGCCGTAGCGCTCCACGCTGTGAGCTTGGTGCTGATACGAGATGACGGTGGTGTGCAAAAGTCAGTCTATTACGTTAGCAAGTCACTGCTCGACGCCGAGGTCAAGTACTTACCCTTGGAGAAAGCCATGCTTGCCGTGGTTCACGCTACGTGAAAGCTGTCCCATTACTTCCAGGCTCACATGGTGGTCGTCTTAACCCAACTGCCTCTGAAGTCGGTACTTCGGGCTACCGATTATACGGGAAGAATTGCCAAATGGAACACAATTCTGGAGGCTTTTGACATTAAGTACATGCCTCAGACCTCTGTCAAGGGGCAGGTATTAGCTGATTTGATGGCTGAATTTACCAAACTGATCATGGAAGAGGTAGCCGAGGGGAGAGACATGGATGGAAAATCGGTTGGAGCAATCTCTGCCCCAGGGCCCCTATGCTGGAGGGTGTACGTTGATGGCGCTGCAAACCAAAGAGGGTCCGGAGTGGGCCTAGTCCTATTGACCCCCGAAAGGTCTGTCATAGAGAAATCCCTAAGGCTCAGATTCTCGGCTACGAACAATGAAGCTGAATACGAAGCATGATCATGGTGTAGAAATTGGGAGGGAAAGAGATAGAAGTGTATTCGGACTCTCGGCTAGTGGTGGGCTATGTAAATGGAGAACTGGAGGCTAGAGACGCGAGAATGCAAGACTACTTGAGCCAGGTCAAACGCTTGCAGTCAGCCTTCACCCTCTTTAGCTTATCACATGTCCTCAGGAGCGGGAACACACATGCAGACTCCTTGGCCATGCTCGCCACGTCCTTGGTTGGAGAGCTACCTTGGACCATACTTGTCGAGCACCTGAAGAGGGCGAGTGAGGAGGCAAGGGGCATGATCCCCATCTGTCAAGCCAGTATGGGACCCAGTTGGATGGACCCCGTAATGAAATTCCTCAAAGATGATGTCCTGCCTGAGGAAAGGTCAGAAGCGAAAAAAGTACGAAGGAATGCTTCATGGTTCTGGTTGTCCGAGGATCAGAAGTTGTATAGGCGCTCCTATTCTGGGCTATACCTACTGTGCGTCCACCTTGAAGCAACAGAGTTACTACTCGAGGAGTTGCACGAGGGAATCTGTGGAAACTACATAGGGGGAAGATCCCTGTCCCACCGAGCCATCACACAAGGATACTGGTTGCAGGGAATACAGAAAGAGGCCCTGAATTATGTCAAGAAGTGTGACTAGTGTCAAAGGTTTGCCCCGAGTATTCATCAGCCTGGAGGGATCCTCAATCCTTTGTCCAGTCCGTGGCCGTTTGCCCAATGGGGCTTGGATATCGTAGGACCTTTTCCTAAGGCACCAGGGAACAAGAGGTATCTCTTGGTAGCCACGGACTACTTCACCAAGTGGGTCGAAGCCGAGCCATTGGCCAACATCAGGGATGTAGATGCAAAGAAATTCCTTTGGAGAAACATCGTCACACGATTTGGGGTCCCACATACCCTCATTTCAGATAATGGACTCCAATTCGATAGCAAGGCCTTTAAAAGATACTGTTGTGAGCTTGGGATCACAAACAGGTACTCAACTCCAGCCTACCCGCAGGGAAATGGATAGGCAGAGGCTGTCAACAAGGTCATTGTTAATGGGCTTAAGAAGAGACTAGATGACGCCAAGGGGAGATGGGCGGAAGAGCTGCCCCATGTTCTCTAGACGTATCGGACTACGCCACAGCGGTCAACAGGGGAAACGTCTTTTGCCATGACTTATGGCGCGAGGCTGTGATACCTCTGGAGACAAACCTCCCAACGCTCAGGACTAGCTCTTTCACCTCAGGTGGCAATGATGAGCTACTGGGAAAGAGCCTAGACCTGGCCGACGAACGAAGGGAACGAGCAATGATCCAGCTAACCTATTACCAACAAAAGTTCAAGCAGGGATATGATGCCAATGTGAAGCTTAGACCACTAGCACCGGGGGACTTGGTGCTAAGGAAAGTCATGGGGGCTACCAAAACCCATCATGGGGGAAGTTGGGGTCCAATTGGGAGGGCCCCTACCAGATTACCTCAGTAGCAGGAATAGGTGCATACTACTTAGAAGATCTAGATGAAAAACTTGTACCTCGTCCATGGAATGTAAATAATCTGAAAAGATATTATTATTAATGAAAAGGTCTCTTCCGATTCGGATTCTAAGTCTATCACGGTTATGTGTCTCATACTTCAAAAGAAATCCTAAGTGTTGGACAAAACCAAGGCCTTGCATGGTCCTCGGACTCAAGCCTATGGGGAAACTAACTACTTCAAAAGACTCAAGCCTATGGGGAAACTAACTACTTCAAAAGAAATCCTAAGTGTTAGACAGAACCAAGGCCTTGCATGGTCCTCAGACTCACGCCTATGGGGAAACTAACTACTTCAAAAGAAATCCTAAGTGTTAGACAGAACCAAGGCCTTGTATGGTCCTCGGACTCAAGCCTATGGAGAAACTAACTACTTTAAAAGAAATCCTAAGTGTTAGACAGAATCAAGGCCTTGCATGGTCCTCGGACTTAAGCCTATGGGGAAACTAACTACTTTAAAAGAAATCCTAAGTGTTAGACAGAACTAAGGCCTTGTATGGTCCTCGGACTCAAGCCTATGGGGAAACTAACTACTTCAAAAAAAATAATCCTAAGTGTTAGACAGAACCAAGGCCTTGCATGGTCCTCGGACTTAAGCCTATGGGGAAACTACCTACTTTAAAAGAAATCCTAAGTGTTAGACAGAACCAAGGCCTTGCATGGTCCTCGGACTCAAGCCTATGAGGAAACTAACTGCTTTAAAAGAAATCCTAAGTGTTAGACAAAAGCAAGGCCTTGTATGGTCCTCGGACTCAAGCCTATGGGGAAACTAACTACTTTAAAAGAAATCCTAAGTGTTAGACAGAACCAAGGCCTTGTATGGTCCTCGGACTCAAGCCTATGGGGAAACTAACTACTTAAAAAAAAAATCCTAAGTGTTTGACAGAACCAAGACCTTGCATGGTCCTCGGACTCAAGCCTATGAGGAAACTAACTACTTTAAAAGAAATCCTAGGTGTTAGACAGAACCAAAGCCTTGTATGGTCCTCGGACTCAAGCCTATGGGGAAACTAACTATTTCAAAAAAAATCCTAAGTGTTAGACAGAACCAAGGCCTTGCATGGTCTTCGGACTCAAGCCTATGGGGAAACTAACTACTTCAAAAGAAATCCTAAGTGTTAGACAGAACCAAGGCCTTGCATGGTCCTCGGACTCAAGCCTATGGGGAAACTAACTACTTTAAAAGAAATCCTAAGTATTAGACAAAACCAAGGCCTTGCATGATCCTCGGACTCAAGCCTATGGGGAAGCTAACTACTTCAAAAAGATCCTAGGTGTTGGAAACTAACTACTTCAAAAAACAAAAAATGCTAAGTGGCAGGTAAAACCAAGGTCTACAGGAAAATAACTACCCCAAAGGGGCCCTGCGTTAAGAAGGACCAAAAGCCCTACCTAGTCCTTAGGACATAAAAGAGCTGCCTGAGCATACAAGCCCTCACGTTATTATATTTGCCGCCGTGATTGGTCGAGATACAATCGAAGTTAAAATTATGCAAGTAAAAAAAAAAAAAAAAAAAGGAAAAAAGAGCGAATAACATGCAAACGAATAGATAGCCAGAACGGACAGAAAGGAAACGAAACTTGCATTGCATTAAGTTCTCAAAGATTACATAACGGGGTTTGCATTACATTGTTCAAAAAAAAAGGAAGAGAAAAAAGAAAAATACAAGGACAAAGCAAATAAAAACCAAAGGTAGACCGAAGCGCCAGGGGCTCTATTCCTTCCTCTTAATCTCGCCCTCAGTAGGGGGCTGGTTCGTGGCAGCCTCAGGGTCCTCGGGGCTCTGGCCTAAAGGGATAGCCTGCAGAGGCACGGCAAGTATGGCTGCCTCCTCAGCCTCAGAGCTACCAGGAGTAGCCTCGCGGATGGCAGGAGGGAAGTAGACATTCTCCACCTTCCACAGATTGGATGAAGCCTCAACCCCAGCTTGTTTAAGGGCTTCATTCCAAGTCTGGGAGCAGCAGAGTTTGCATACCCCTGGGACTTAAGCTTTGTAGGCAGCTTCTGTCTCAGCTGCCCCCTCCGCATAAGCTGCTGCCTCGGCGTCCTCCTTAGAGGCCAGAGCCTCTTCCCTACCAAAATCTGTCTCAGCCTTAGCCCTTAGGGCCTCGTCTTTTGCCCATTTCGTCGCATTTCTGGCTTCCTCTGCAGCAGCCACCTTTGCTTTAAGATCATCAATAAGCTCCTTGGTGATCTTCAGCTGCTCCTCTGCCTCGCCCAGACGCCTCGTCTGCTCTAGGGCCTGCTTCTGGGCACCAGCAAGGCCTGACACTGCACTGTCCCGAGCCCTGGTCATTGCCTTAAGCTCCTCCCTGGCAGTAGCAAGGTCAGCCTCGAAGGTCTTGAGGGTCCGAGTGGTCTCCAACCTGTAAGTAGCCTGGACGGCCTGCCAAACAAAACGAATGAATAATCAGCAAAGTTCAGAAAAGAAAAGAAGAAAAATTGAAGTCAGAAAAAAAAAATCATAAGTACAGAGAGCCTTACCATTCCCAGGTATCGCTTGAGACTGAGGAAGACCTGCTTGCTCCTCAGAGAGTCCAACTTGGCCATATCCGTTGGAAGGAGCAGGCACCTCTCCAGTGCGTCGGCCACGTGCGCACCTTCGCCCTCTCTAAAGTCCCTGAGGGAGGCGTCATCCCTTAGAAGCTCCCCATGGAGCATTGGGGCGGGAAGCCAGGCCTGAGCTTTCTAAGTTTTCTTTTCTGACCTTGGCGTCATTCCTCTTCTCTCTCTAAGTTTTCTTCTCTGACCTTGGCGGATCTGTGGGAGGAGGAAGGGCCTGCTAATGCAATGCCTTCTGGGGTGGAAGGCTCTTTGGAGAACGAGAATCCATGCTCGGTTACCGTGATCTTTCGTAGTCGAGGGTCTTTGGCTCTGATCACATGCTTCGGAGCCGCGAATGATTTTTGAACTGGAGTATATCCCAAGATTTTGTGAGCGGCTCTCACTTGATGGTCGGCTTCGTTCTAAAAAACTGGCGCCCTTAACACCTTCTGCAGATCCTCCCTATTGACTAGGTTGAAGTGGCGCTGGAAGGCGTGCAGATCTGCAGAAAGAAGACACAGTCATGTTAGTAACCAAACGAGGCGAGTTGCACCAACAATAAAAAAATAAATAAAAAAAATAAAAAAAAAATAAAAAAACAAAAAGAACTCTTGAACCCCCTCCTATTCCCACCGTCCCACCTGGTGTCCCCTCCGTCGTTGGGTAGTGAAGGCCATCGTGCCATTCTCCGGACATGATGAGGAAATCCTTGTTAAGCCCCTTGCTGGACTCAGGGAGGCATTGAATAAGCCGAACCCTATCGTCCCTTGTCTTCATGTAATATGACTTGCCCTTTAATTGCTAGAGGTTGTAACACCAGTTCACGTCGTGATGGGTCAACCATAGCCCTATCTTCTCGTTCAGGGCATCCACATAACCCAGAATTCTAAAGACGTTGGTGGCGCATTGGGTGGGGGTCAGTCGGAAGTATGTAAGATAACCCCTTATCACTGGCCCCATGGGGATTCTCATGCCACCCTCGGTGAAGGCGACGATGGGAATCACCACTTCGCCCTCCTACCTCTTAAGGAGCCACTCCCCCTCCTCACAATACCTCAAGCCCACGTTGCTGGGTATTTTATAGTCAGCGATGAATTTCTCCATTGCCTCCTCAGTATAGACATACTTCTTAAATCTACCCATCCCAAGTGACACCTAAAAGAGCTAAGAGAGAACAAATGAAAGAGAAGGAAGAGTAAGGAGGAAGAAAGCTCAGAGAGGGATAGAGTGACTTACAAGAATGAGGAAAAGCTCCTCAGACTGGCTTTTTGTGCTGGAGATGTAAGTGAGAATTTGGCTGGGCTCAGATATACGCGCAAGAACTCTTGATTGCATATGAAAGAGAGGAGAAAGCAGTTCAAGCGGGTATTTATACTGTAAATCGAGGAACCGTGCAGGTTTTCCCGCCCATAAATGCGAGGCGAACCTCCACCGTTAGATTGGCATCGCCTCGTTGAACGTGGGGAGCACAGAGCTGTCAGAATTTAATGAAGGACACGTTGCGCGCAACGAAGCACCAGCAACGCGCCTTGTGCAGATGAAAAGACCCTAACACTGACGGAGGACAAGACTCAACCGGACACGGAATAGGCATGAGGATGTCAAAATCCTCCTCTCTGCTCGAGGACGCAGACAGCAAGATTTTGAGGGGCTATTGTGGGGCCATAAAGTCAGACAGCTCCGGCCCACTTCGAACCAAGCCCAAAAGCCCACGCCGAGAAAGTATGTAGAGTCCGAGGATGAAAGTAAGAAGCCCAACGCCCAAGAAACTGGTCCAAGGACGACTCTGTCCTCGAAAATCTGAGACCACAAAGTAAACATGCAACACACCATCAAGGGGGGTCTTCCTGAATACCCAAAAAGGAAAGAGCAAGTACCACACGTCAGCAATGGAAGCATGGTGGGGGAGCAAGTCTAGGACAAACTGTCACCTCCACATTAAATGCCCACAACTAACATCCTGATCGCATTAATGTGGAGAGGACTCCAGAGCAGGGCTGTCTTGGTTGCTGCAACTCACAGGAGGAATGGGAAGGTGGCTGATGGGACAGGCACTCAAGTAATGGCCTGGTTGCTCAACAAATGTAAGGCTAAGATCAGTTGAGAA
Source organism: Quercus ilex subsp. ballota (assembly GCA_032727855.1). NCBI lineage: Eukaryota > Viridiplantae > Streptophyta > Magnoliopsida > Fagales > Fagaceae > Quercus > Quercus ilex. The sequence goes on from JAVFWQ010000036.1 coordinate 122,040, forward strand.
GAGGATATATAATGTAAGGAACCTCTCTTGGAGGGGGGGACCAGAAGAAAAAAGGTGGAGCAACCTATATTCTCCCAGAGGCAATTGAAATTAATCACACGAGAAGCAGTAAGAACGGCAAACTCCCAAAAGAAGGGCCGAGGAGAATCATTGTTCATTTCTATCTATGTTCATACTATTTAAGTCTACCAACAACCATGCATGGTCGTTGCATTCCTTACTAGGGCCTAGTTATTGACCCCGCTCTCTACAAATTCATTGAAGGGTTAGCTGGGCTTGGGTCCGTTCTCTCAACACAAAGAAAGGCTCGAACCTGGTCCTTACAATTATACTTTCATTTTTTTTTTTTTTTTTTGGCTGAGAAATTACACTTTTGGTTAACACTAGTTAATTACATGAAAGGAAAAAAAAAACTTGGGCTTTGAACTTTAATGAAGGAGTATTAATTGATATCTACTTACCATCATTCTTAATGATAAGGGTAAATTGCAATTTACCCACTTGTGGTTTAACCGAAATTTAAGTTGCCTACATGTGATTTGTAATTTGGCACTTTACCAATCTGAGGTTATCACTGTTAGAGTTCCGTAACCCACCTAGGGCTTTTCCGCTAAAAAAAAAACTTTTAACATCAAATATAACATAAAACAAATAAAAAAGTTAGGGTTTGAAGATAACTTCCTGTCTCTTCTCTATCTTATCCAAGGAACTCATAGTCAAAACTTTTTTAAATGGTTTATTTTGTTCTCAATCTATGGATTATGAGTTTCCCAAGATGACACTTGGGCTAGTCTCTATAAGCCTATGTGGAATATAGACTGAAAATTAATGTTGGTTATTCACATTGCGTGTGCGTTTAGGATGAGTTTAATTTTTTAGCTTATTTTTTCTATTATTTATAGATCTCACTATACTATTCAGCTAACTTTTACCTTTATCTATAATACTTTTAGCAAAAAAATTTTAGTTTTAGTTAAATAAGCTGTTCTCAAACGAACACTGCATCTGATAATATTATAAATGCCACAGATATTTGTATAAGTTTTTCTATACTTGATGCTTAGGTGGCGTTTGGATTTAGCGTTTATGAGCTGCTTTTGCATTTTTTTTTTTTAGCGACTCTTGCACTGTTCATGGGACATGAACAGTGCATTTAGGCTTATAAACAGTAACCCACACTGTTCATGCACTCTGATTATACTGTGCAAGAGACATTGTGCACTATTCACGGGACCTACAACCACTTTATTCAGAAAAAAATAAAATAAAATTGGGTCCCACGATACTATTTACGCATTTAAAAATTATTTTGCTACAGTGTTTTCAGTTTTCAGCAAAATAAGTTGTATCCAAACGGAGGTGGCGTTTGGATTCAGCGTTTATGAGCTACGTTTGCTTTTTTTTTTTTTTTTTTTTCAACGCCTCTTGCACTGCTCATGGGACATGAACAGTGCATTTAGGCTTATGAACAGTAACACGCACTGTTCATGTACTCGGATTACACTGTATAGGAGATATTGTGCACTATTCACGGGACCCACAACCACTTTATTTAAAAAAAAATATTTAAAATGGATCCCACAGTACTATTTACACGTTTAAAAATTATTTTACTACAGTGTTTTCAATTTTCAGTTTTAGCAAAATAAGCTGTATTTAAACGGACCCTTAATGCCTTTACTTATGTAGGGACTTTTTAATTGATCATTCTGATTTGGTTTTATGTTAATTTGTGCCTAATATCTCTGTGACCGACGTTGGCTTAGAGATGAACAAGAATGTCAATCTTGAATAAGTGGGTTCATATAAGTTTAGATTTTAGTGACAGATCAATCCAAGAATGAGAGGGTATAGGTAGAGTCATAAGCTGCAATATGACTCGTTCATGCTGAACCACATAAGTTTTCTAAATTAAGTTTTTGACCCTCAGTAAGTGCACGTACCTAAGCAATTGAAACACTTACATCTACTTTCCATCTTTTTAACTGTATAAAGTTTCACATCAAATATCCTTGCTTTTTGATCAGTTTTATGTTATGTTTTGATGTTAAAAGTTGTTTTCTAAGAGAAAAGTAATAGGTGGGTTACAGAACTCTAATAGAGCTAACCTCAGGTAGATAAAGTTGAAAGTTCAATTAGTGTGTAAAACACTAATGAATGTTTAGACCCCCAATTTTAACAATACTAACACAAACTTATACACAAACAATATATGTGCGGAATGATGTATATAAGCTATAACCAAATAGGTAAAACACTCTAAACCATAATTAATCACAAACACAGCAACAATTAAAAGGTAAAGAGTAAGGGAAGAGAGATGCAAACACAAAAATAACACCGACACGTGTTATCAAAGAGGAAACCGAAGAACTCGCCGAAGAACCTCTCCACCGCCCTCCAAGCGGTCAAATGATCTGTTAGGACATATATGTCCTAACAGATCATGTCACTTAGAACATATGTCACTTAGTTATGTAAATTGGCTAATCCTTTGACAAAACGCACTCTGCTTGTATTTGAGTAGTTCTAGGTGTTTTTAATACTTCAAGAAACAATGTTTCAAGGTCAAATGTTGAAGTCATCAAGTCTGTCCAAGAGAAAGCAAGCTGAAGTGCAAAGTTTTTAAATCTCGACATCTCTCGACAGCTACCTCGACACCTGCTATCTGTCGAGATTTAAAAAGTCAGATTTCCAATCTGATTTTCTTGGGATCCGTGAATATGTTTTTGGGCCTTCTTTTCTTCTAACCCTAAACATATAAAAGGATTATTTTAAGAGCCGTTTTGGGTGACACAAGTTGCATTATCATTAAGCAATCTCTGTTTAAGCAAATTGTGATCAACAGACGAAGTTGTTGACCTAGTTCATCTTCCATCAAGAAGTTGCTGTGTATTTGCACCATAGGGTTTTGTAACCAAGCATCTTCCTGCTATTCATCAAGTGGATGAACTGAAGAACTTTGCAGCCAACCATTCTTCCTCAGTTGGTGTTCTGAAGTCGCGTACTTGGATCCGCGCATTGGTTAGTCACGTACTTGGGAGCCGTGCATCAAAGGTGGAGACTGTCACTACAGATCAAGTCCAATTAGGCATTGGGGTAAGGGTTCAACTGTAGGTTGGTAAGGTACTTGGGATTCCTTTACTTGTAACCGCTTGATTTGATAATAGTGGAGTTTCGGGAGTGGTGACTTGAAAATCACCTGGTGGGGTTTTTGCCATTAGGGTTTTCCCCATTCGTAAACAAATCACCGTGTTATTTATTTTCCGCTGCATATTTAGTTGATTGGTGATTTGTTTGTGCTTCCATAAAATTGCATGATTAATTGATTAATTAATTATTTGGCTAAATTAATTAATTAGGGTTAATCACAAGGGGTCATTCAGATTGTGACCTATCATGATCCACTAAAGAATAAAGTTGGGATACATGAATAGCAGAAGACCCTCCAAGCCTAATCTACCCAATGCACCTAAGCCCTCCAAGCTTCTTTCTCCAACAGGGTTATGCCTAACCTTGTCTTCTTTAGCTTCCCGGATCCCGCAATAAGCCCATTGCATCAACCAAGTAAATTGGTCATCTCCGAAATGCTTCCCAAGCACCAAAATACCCCCTCACTGATATGGGAATGATGAGATAAGAATTTGGCAAAATGTACCTCTCAAGGATATGTTAATGGAAAGGGTAAGAGTAGAGGAATTTGGAAAATCAAATGATGAAGATTGTGGATGAGTCAATCTTGTTTTTCTCTAGGATTTTTCTCTCAAAATTCTCTCTGGAAGCTCTCTACATTTCTTGGGTATAAGGGTATTTAATTTAGAGGTGTCAAATGGGTGGGTTTGGGATGAGCATAATTGAGTTGGGTATATAAAACTCATTTAACCATTAAAACTCATTTAACTAATTGCTTCTAACCCAAATCCAACCCAACCCAATTATTATGGATAAACCCCAACTCACTCAATTATCCAATTGTCAAAATTACCAAAATGCCATTAAAGTGAAAACCCAACACTTTCTTGGACTCCATTTTCTACTCGCTCTAGTCTCCATTCTTGGGATTAAAAAATTCCACATAAGTACATTCACATTAGCAATTATATTAAAAATCCAAATTAAAAAATATTTTCTTTTCTTTTCTATTTTCTCTCACTTTCTTGGCAACCAAACAATGCAACAAATACAAAGAAATGTCATTTCAAGCTCAAAATTTTTCTGGAATTTCGAGAGCAACTGTCCTTGAACAAATAGAAATTCTTCTAATTCAAAAAAAGAGAAAAATAGACTCATCCTTATCAATTACTATAATATAAAGTATAAACAAAGCCAAATATTTAAATACACAAAAAATCAACAAAATCGTGTCGCTCATTCATTTTCATCAAAATCAATCGCACTTTACTTCTCACAGTTCTCACACACACCGAAAAAAACTTAAGCCTTTCCTCACCGATCTCTAAACTTCCATAAAGTAAAGAGTAACCAAAAAGCACTCAGAGATTCATAGCTCTCTCTGAAAATGGCTAGCAGTGGAGGTGGAGGAGTGTCAAAGTTCAACACCCAGAAGCAAGAAGAAGAACCAAATACAAGCATCAGATAAGGAGACTTGAATGGGTTATACGACAGAAAAATGTATCTGTACATATGACAAAGCTACAAGACGTTTTTGTTGTTTTAATTATCTTTTAGTGTTCACACGTGCCACAATCATCTGTAACTATCTCCTACACGTGTTCCTTATAATGTGCACAATCAGTTAGAGCTTAGCAAGTTAGTTAGCTTAGTTTTTCTTGTATAAATACGATCTTGATGTACAGAAATCTTTTAAGCTAATACAATTAGAAATTTCTCATCTTTCTTGATCTATTGCTCTCTGTTTTTCTTCTTTCTCTGATAGTGTTAGATTCTTTTATGGTATCAGAGCTTAAAGCTCCTGTCAATGGCGTCAAACCCTAGCCAAAATTCCTCTTCTTCTTCCTCTACTTCTGCTCAGCGTGAGCTCACTCCAATGGAGGATCCTCGAAGTCCGTTCTTCCTTCACCACGGTGAATCACCTGGTGCGATTTTGGTTTCTCAATCCCTGACAGAAGAGAATTATTCTACATGGGCCAGAGCTATGCGAATGGCTTTGGATGCCAAAAGCAAACTCGGATTCGTGGATGGATCTATCACTGCTTCCATGGCAGTCACGCCTCTTGAAAAGCTGGCTTGGTCCAAGAACAATTCCATGATTTCATCATGGATCTTGAATTCGGTTTCTCCTCACATCACAGCCAGTGTGATTTACAGAGATACGGCTCTTGAAGTCTGGAATGCTCTCAGAAATCGTTTCTCTCAAGCTAACGGACCAAGAATTTCTCAGCTTCAGAAGCAGATATCCACAGTCATGCAAGGAGATTCAACAGTAACAAGCTTCTTTACTGGTCTTCAAACAGTTTGGGATCAATTGTTGAATTTCAGGCCTTTGCCGTGTTGTGCTTGTGGTAAATGTACCTGTGGAGTTAATGACAAAATTACATCTTTTCAACATCAAGATTCGTTGATGCAATTTCTCAATGGATTGAATGATGCCTATTCACAAGTCAGAACTCAAATCTTGATGATGGAGCCCATTCCTTCTCTGGATAAAGCTTTTTCTTTAGTCATTCAAGAAGAGAGACAAAGAGCTTTGGGATTCAATGTCAATTCTTCTGTTGAGTCTACTGCTTTAGCAGTCAAGAACCAAGGGTTCAATCAAAGCTCGAATTTTTCTGGCAATGCTGGCAGGAATTTCAAAGCTAATGGGGGAAAAGGAAGACCTATTTGCAGCCATTGTGGGAAAGTTGGTCATGTGATGGAAAAGTGCTACAAGCTTGTGGGTTTTCCACCAGGATACAAGCAGAAGGGCAAAGTATCCATGGCTAATCAAGTCATAACGGATGGTGATCAAGCTCAATTTGACTTCACCCCTCAGACTGCTTCTTTTCCATTTACTTCAGAGCAATGCAAGCAACTTCTATCAATGATAAGTGCTCATGCTTCTGCCTCAACTTCCACTGATGTAACTCATTCAGCCAATTCTGCACTTTCAGGTAATTCTTGTGATTTGTTTCAAGAATCTATATGCCTGAGCATGGAGCATTCAATATTTGCTGTTAATCCTAGCAATAAAACTGCTTTTGGTAATGAGACTTGGGTTCTAGATACTGGGGCAACAGATCATATAGTTCATTCTCTTACCTTATTCACTAAAATTACTAGTTGTGTTGCTACCTTTGTTCAATTACCCAATGGTGAGAGGGTAACTGTTACTCACATAGGTACCATTCAAGTCACTTCTACTTTACTTCTTGAGAATGTGCTTTGTGTACCATCTTTTACTTTCAACCTCATATCAGTGAGTAAATTGACTAAGTCCCTATCTTGTTGCCTTGTTTTTCTATCCCATTATTGTCTCATACAGGACCTTATTTGTTGGAAAACGATTGGAGTGGGTAAACTTCATCACAATCTGTACCTGCTGCAAACCTCAAGCATTTGTGATTCTGTTTCAGATGTTTCTTCTATTCTGCAGTCAGTTTTCAAGTCCTTTGTAAATTCTGTTTCTGCTGTTTCTAAGCCATATCTTTGGCATCTTAGGCTAGGCCATGTGTCTGATAATAAGCTTCAAGCTTTACATCATTGTTTACCTGATGTACCATCTTTACACAGTAATAAAGATTGCATTGTTTGTCCTATTGCTAAGCAGAAACGACTTCCCTTCCCTTGTTCTAATCATATATCTTCTAATGCTTTTGATCTTATTCATTGTGATGTTTGGGGGCCATTTGTCAAAGCTACTCATGATGGTTTTCAATATTTCCTTACTATTGTAGATGATGCCACTAGATCTACATGGTTATATCTCATGAAATCTAAATCTGAAACTAGGCCTCTATTGATGTCTTTCTATAATATGATATGTACACAGTTTAATACCAACATTAAAGCCATTAGGTCTGACAATGCTCCAGAATTTTTCTTAACAGATTTCTATGCTAGTCATGGTATAATTCACCAACATTCTTGTGTTGCTACTCCACAACAAAATTCAGTTGTGGAAAGAAAACACCAACATATCCTTAATATAGCTAGAGCATTGAGATTTCAGTCCAATGTACCTATTTCTTATTGGGGTGATTGTGTTTTAACTGCTGTGTACATAATCAATAGACTGCCTACTTCAGTTTTAGAGAATAAAACACCATTTGAGAAGCTTTATGGTCAACTCCCATCTTTTGATCACTTGAAGGTCTTTGGTTGTCTTTGTTTTGCTTCCACATTAGCCCATAATAGAAATAAATTTGAACCTAGATCCACACCCTGTGTTTTTCTTGGGTATCCCTTTGGTGTCAAGGGTTACAAGCTTCTCAACTTACTCACCAAGAAAATTTTTATCTCTAGGGATGTACTCTTCCATGAAACTGTGTTTCCTTTTGTTTCTACTACTTATTCTCCCCATTCCTCTCTTTCTTTGCCTCATATATTCCCTTCAGTTGCTAATGAACCTGACTGTACATCTCCTCTTGTCCCTGCATCTTTTCCTTCTTCACCCATAGACATTTCTATTAATCCTAGTGCATCCGATCCAGTGACTCCACCCATTCTTCAATCTTCTGAGACAGCCTTCCCTTTACCTACTATTCCTAATCCTAGTGTTTCTGCTGATCTCAATAATCTTCCTACAGCTTCTGATGATTCTCCTTCTCCATCACTTACTTCTAATCCTCCTTTAAGAAAATCTGCTAGAGTATCCAAACCTCCAGCTTACTTACAAGATTATAAATGCAGCAATGTTACTTGTGATGATCATGCTCTTTCCACTTTTTCCAACAAGTCTGGTTCTGCTCCTATCACTTCAGGTACAAAATACCCCTTATCTCACTATCTTGACTCCTCTAAATTGTCCTCTTCTTATTCCCTTTATTGTTCCTTAATTGCTGCTATTCCTGAGCCTAAATTCTATCATGAGGCTGTTAAAGACCCCAAATGGCAAGATGCCATGACAGCTGAGATTGATGCCTTAGAATCCAACAATACTTGGACTCTTTCTCCTTTGCCTCCCCATAAAAGGGCTATAGGCTGTAAATGGGTGTATAAAGTGAAGTACAAGGCTGATGGGTCTGTGGAAAGGTACAAAGCACGGCTGGTTGCAAAAGGGTTTACTCAACAAGAAGGGTTGGATTTCACTGAAACGTTCTCTCCTGTTGCTAAGATGGCTACTGTCAAAACTCTCCTTGCCATTGCTGCTGTGAAAGGCTGGCATTTGAGTCAATTGGATGTCAATAACGCATTCCTTCATGGTGATTTGCATGAAGAGGTGTATATGCAACTTCCTCAAGGATTTCACAGCAAGGGGGGCAATATAGTGTGCAAGCTCAACAAATCCTTGTATGGTCTTAAGCAGGCCTCAAGGCAATGGTATTCTAAGTTTTCAAATACCTTATTGAAGTATGGTTTCAAGCAGTCCAGGGCAGATTACTCTTTGTTTACTAAGAGGTCCAATAATTCATTCATAGCATTACTTGTCTATGTGGATGACATATTAATTGCTAGCAATGATATTCAGGCTGTTGATAAGTTGAAGGTTTCATTAGATCAGGAATTTAAACTCAAGGATCTTGGAGTTCTAAAATATTTCCTTGGACTTGAAGTGGCAAGATCAAATAAGGGCATTTCCATTTGTCAAAGGAAATATGCTCTAGAAATTTTGATGGAAGCAGGTATGACAGCATGCAAGCCTAGTAAGGTGCCAATGGAGCAAAATCTGAAGTTAAGTAAGTTTCATGGCAAAGTACTTTCTGATCCAGGGATTTATAGAAGACTGGTGGGAAGGTTATTATATCTTACCATTACTAGACCAGATATAGGTTATGCAGTGAACAAACTCAGTCAATTTGTTTCTAAGCCTAGGAAACCACACTTAGATGCAGCTTATAAAGTCCTTCAATACATAAAAGGGTGTCCTGGCCAAGGCATTTTGCTATCAACCAGGTCTGATTTGCAGCTGAAGGCTTACACAGATGCTGATTGGGCTTCTTGTGTAGATACAAGAAGGTCAACTACTGGATTTTGTGTATTTTTGGGAGATTCCTTGATATCATGGAAGTCTAAAAAGCAGTCTATAGTGTCCCGATCTTCTGCAGAAGCTGAATATCGAGCTATGGCAGTGACAGTATGTGAGATGACATGGCTACTTGTTTTGCTGAAGGATTTGGAGGTTTATCACCCACAGCCTGCCCTACTTTTCTATGATAATCAGGCAGCCATTCACATTGGTGAAAACCCTGTTTTTCATGAAAGAACCAAGCATATCGAAGTTGATTGTCATTTGGTTAGAGATAAAGTGCAAGATAAAGTTGTAAGATTGTTTTATACTCCCTCACACACACAGTTGGCAGATTTGCTCACTAAAGCTTTGAGTGGTCAACAACTCAAACACTTATTAACCAAGATGAGCATAGTTAATATTCATGGTTCTGGTTCTCATCTTGAGGAGGACTGTCAAAGTTCAACACCCAGAAGCAAGAAGAAGAACCAAATACAAGCATCAGATAAGGAGACTTGAATGGGTTATACGACAGAAAAATGTATCTGTACATATGACAAAGCTACAAGACGTTTTTGTTGTTTTAATTATCTTTTAGTGTTCACACGTGCCACAATCATCTGTAACTATCTCCTACACGTGTTCCTTATAATGTGCACAATCAGTTAGAGCTTAGCAAGTTAGTTAGCTTAGTTTTTCTTGTATAAATACGATCTTGATGTACAGAAATCTTTTAAGCTAATACAATCAGAAATTTCTCATCTTTCTTGATCTATTGCTCTCTGTTTTTCTTCTTTCTCTGATAGTGTTAGATTCTTTTAAGGAGCAAGATATGGGGATTCGAACCAGAAGATAGACTATGTGTTCAAGGTGGTGCTGATAGGTGACTCGGCGGTGGGGAAGTCTCAGATACTGGCTCGGTTCACATACAACTGGACTCGCACTCTTGTCATTGAGCACAAGAGCGTTAAGGCTCAGATCTGGGACATTGCTGGTCAAGAACAGTACCTTATCTAGTCTAGAAACTCATACTACTTTTGCTTGATTCGTAGGGTTTTGATTTCTATGATTGTTTGCTAAGAAAATAATCCCTAGGAAAAATATAAATTTATACTTTGATTGTTCGTATACTTTTTTTTTTTTTTCCTTTTAATGGGAAGGGTTGGGTTGAATTTAGGTATATTGTTTTTGAGTTAAACGGGTTTCAATGAGTTTTTAGTTAAAACCCAATAATTACAGGATCTAATTGGGTTGATGCTCATTTAACCTAACTAATAATTGGGTGGGTTTGGGTTCAACTAGAGTGAGTGGATTTAGATGAGCAAATGGGTTTGGGCTTATTTTGCCACCCCCAGACTATTTATAGTGTGTATGTGAGAAATGTGAAAAGTCAGTTTTCATCCAAATAAGGTATTCTGGCAACTTAGCCTCGTGAGTGGAATGAGTCACAAATTTGAGTCACGAGCTAACTACCTGGTCAGACTGTACATTTTGTCCTGTAGTGCTCCAGCTGTTGTGGCCTTTCAGTTCTTTACATGCTTCACATGTATGCCACTTTGCTGACTTGCTAGTCGCGAGTCAGTCGCAAGATCCAGTCGCGAGACTCCTTTGATTGCACATATCTTGAGTTTTCTTCACACTCTCTCACACACAACCCTCACATAATTCTCGACTAAATATAGGGTATCTAATTGCTAAAATACAAGCAAATTTGGCACGGAATAAAGCCAACACTTGATTGACTAAATTCAACCTTACAAAAGTGTTAAATTTCAAACCACAATTAGACAACTTAAATTTCGGCCAAACTATGGATGAGTAAGTTGTAATTTTCCCTAATAACAAAAAAAGAGTGAGATGATTTGAAACCTTAGTGTCTCTATCAGAGACATTAACAGGTGACAATTGAATTGCAACAAATTTGCAAGGCCCTTACCTACTTATTATCATTCTAATTTTGTTCATATTGACATTTAGACATGAAGAAAAACATGGGAAAGTTAACCATTCTAATTTTTAACTAAATAGAAATAGTAGGCAAATAATTTTGGGTGTCAAAATATAATGAAAAAAAAAAAAAAAAGTGAACTCGCGTCAAAATATAAATGTTTAAGCTATTATGCATAAAAGTTATAAATAACTGAAAAATTCCAAAAATACGTTCTTGAGATAAAACTCTTTCGTGAGTAAGCATGAGCTAACCAACTCATATTAATTACGGTATTATTAACTGCCAAGTAAAATTAACAGATCCTCGATGTCAAACAAAAATAAAAAATCCAAATTTGTTTTTATTTTTATTTTTTTTTAATTTAAGAATCCTTATTTTATTCATTGAAGGGCATTTCAATTTTCAAGACCTCCATAATTTTCTATTTTGATTGCAATTCACATATAATGAATCTATTTGAGAGAGAATTCTTAAACAATTGGTATTTGCACCTAGAATGCAACTACTAGGGACTGTCCGCCTACTACACCGACATATAATCCAATGAGTATATATTTTATCTGTATTAACAAAATGTAAAGACGTGCAAGGGAAGTTGTTACCTTTTCGCTGAAAAGGAAGAGTTGTTGAATTACACTAACATCATGGCCCAGCCCATTTGTTTTTTTGATGCTTTCATTATTGGAACCAAATATTTTCAGTTTGTCGCATTTATAAATGGTCAACTCATTCAACAACGGCCACTTTGAAGTATGCTTTCCTGGGCAAAAACTCTTGAGCTTAGGCAAACCTGCAAGAATTAGAGAGAATAACCGTGGGAATACAAAGAAAGTAGCTGTCTCTATTCCTTCTTCTTTTGCTACGATTTCCTCCACCGTTGCACAATCCCTTATCCTTAGCCACTCAAGTTGCATAAGAGCCTTTGCCACAGATGTTGAAAAAACACTTTTTAGACTGGAACAACCATGAATATTGACGGTATTTAATTTCCCAAAGGTGATTATTCCTTAAGGATCCATACTCCACACATGCTTCAATTTTCCTAGATTTATTAATTCTAAGGATCTAAGTTCAGTGGCTGCTATATCATGTGTTTCTTTAACATTGTTTGTCCGTTGGATCTCAAATACCTCTTCTATGGAGCCACAACTATCTATCATCAAACGTTTTAGATTCTGGAGTGTTCTCAGCATATTGGGTGGAAGAATATTTGTAAGATTGGTGAAATTTGAAACAGTAAAATTTTCCAGTTTGCAAAAGGAATCTAAAATGAGTTGGTCGGGCCAAATCATCTTCATGCTATCCATACCCTCTATTTCCAATTCCTCCAAGTTTGGAAAGACAACCTACGATTCACTGGTACACAATGAGTCAATAAACGAAAAATTAATTAAATTATATTCTTAATAACAAAGGGGAGACTAATATAAGAACGATGAAGGAAGAAGAGTAATAATTCCTTTCTTCAATACAGAGGTATTGTCTGACAATGCAGATTTTCATTTCTTCAACATTTTAATCAATTATTATGTCCGTACTAACGAATTGGAGATGAAATTCAATTGAATTTCCTAAGTGGACTCTCTCTCTCTCTCTCTCTCTCTAATGAATTGAACTTAAATTTGATCATAGTATATTGCAAAACTTCCAAAAATACATGAATTAAAAATGTATCCAAATTACTTTGTACACTTCTATAACTAATATTGTGTAGAACGTTCCCATTTAAAAAACAGTAAATGGTAAGGTGCCACTCCACTAGGCAAACTCATTACACCCTAATCTACGATAAGGTATTTGATTACTTCAGTTGAACCAAAGTTTGGTGTAATATAAAAATCAAGTAATTCATGTTCATATTGACGTCTAATCAAATGTGGTTCTGTCAAACACCTTATGGGCATTCTAAAAAGTCGGTGAAAGAAATATATCATGAAAGGTTTGGAGTTTGAGCTAAACAAACAATAAGGAATTTCAAAGTGTTAAAAGTTGGGTCGGAAAACTAATCAAAATAAATGAATAAATGTGACAAAAGAAAATAAGCTTTAGTACTGACCAAAAAACAAAACAAAAAGTTGTTCTTCTGATCATTTGGTGCAGCTTTCAAAATGGAGTATTGTCCTGATATCGACAATAAATACAAGACCTACTCTTTTGTTGGGTTTTTGGTTTATAGGTTGTGGGAGACTTATCTATCTTTCAAGGAGTAAAATTTATAATAAAATCTTAAACATACCTTTCCATTGAAAAGCACAAGAGATTCATCATCAGAAAAGAAGCCCTTCAACTTTAATAATTCGCTTAATTTGAGAGAACGGAGTTTTGCGAACATAATGTTGTCGTCACTATTAACCTCTATTTCTTCTTTTCTTTCTATCGCAATTATTTCGCTCATTTTCTCACAATCAACTATCTTCATTTCTTGGAGGTGTGAAAAGCATCCAACCATAGATGAGGAGAAGACAAATTCCAAATTATGACATTCTCTCACTTTTACCACTCGCAAGTTACGAAAAGACTCCGCTGGAAGTCGAGATTAATTGATCATATTGCTTAGATTAATTGACTCCAAGATAGGAAAGACAAAACCGAGAACCCCCATAGACTTGATAATATACTGAATCTCGTCATTGTGTTGGACTACGAGATGCTTCAAACTTTGAAAACCTTCCGAATCTAATTTGTAAAGAATATTTTTGACACCCTTCATTTCATCCAAAAAGAGAGCTTCACATTTCCTCAATAATACTTTGTACCCATTGTCTGATTGAAAGCTTATATTGAGCTTTAAAATTTTTGAAGCTTCTAACATTTCTTCCTCAAACAAGTCACTGCCTATGACTATTCTATAGCTTACCAACCTTTCAAAAACCGTGGCTTTTGGTAAAATCTTGGAATTCTGAATATGTATGTGTAACATGATCAGGTGAGACAAATTGTCCAATTCTGAGACCATAGCATTACTCTTTCTGTGCTTTGTTCAAGCTCCCATTCAACAGTGCTCGGTAGGTATAATTATTGTAAAATCTTCATATTAGATAACACATTGGGTGGAATGACTTTAAGATGGGAACATTCTTCCAAATCTAGCAATTGAAGGTGAGTCAAATGCCCTATTTCTTTTGGTAATTGTTCAAAATTTTTCAATGAAAGGCTAAGAATTTTCAAATTCTCCAGTTCCCCAATTATTGTTACATCCTTCACTGTACCATCTAAATACAATGTTTGGAGTTTTTCAAGTGACAAAAGTGATGAAGTATCTCAAACCATATTTGAGATAAGCTTAAAACTCTCAACTCTTTCAACCCTTCAAAAAATGAAATTGGAATTTGCAAAGTCTCTTTTTGATCGAACATAAAAACTAAATGAAGATTTGGACATTCAAAGCTTTTAGGAATGTCACAATCATCAATGTAAGGCAATGAAATTGCAAATGAATCTTTACGATTTAAACGTTCTTGCAGGTCAGTAGTATTTCTTATCATAAACATCCGCTTTTCTTCAGATGCAATATTAATTGCAACATCACGAATTACATCATGCATTTTGACTGTACCATTGCCATCACCTTCCAACAACAAGCTAGAATCTTTGAGTTTTTTAACCAATGTGTGCACCCTACGTCTCGCATCCTCTATTTTATCGAGGTTAGCAAACAGGCTCAAACCCACACCATATTTTAACAAGTCTTCGACTTTTATGTTGTAATCCTCTCTATGTAGACTACAAAGCAACCATAATGACTTTGCTTCATTACTTTTCAAAAACTCATAACTCCACTTTATACTCTTGTACACCATTTCATCCATTCCATCGATCTTTGTTGGGTCAGACATTTTGAACAGGTTGACTGCATCCTCCCAAACATATATATCTTTCTCATTTTTCAAGGTATTTGCAACCGTTGTAATGGCAATTGGTAATCCAGAACATTCTTTGACAATTTTAAGCATATTAGGTTGGATTTCAGGCATTTTAGCTAAATCACCATGTTCTCAAACAAGTTTCTCGCTTCATTTTCAAATAAAACTCCAACTGGGAACTGCTTTTGGGTATCCATATCATTGCATAGAACATTATAAAATCTTGACGTCAACAATAATCTGCACCCCTTCTGATCATCTCCAAAGGAAATCCCAAGATCTTCCAAGTTGAGGGGCTTCCAAATGTCATCTATAATTATAAGGGTCTTCTTCTCTTGTTTCAATCGCTTACATAGTTGATCTCCTCTTACAGATTCACTCTCCACCTCAAGTTTTAGATCTAATTGCTCCACAATTTCCCTTTGAATATTTTTCAAGACTGGATCTTTGGATACAACTAAAAAAAGGTACTTGTCAAACAACTGGTGTTTCTGAGCTTGCTTTGCAACTTTTTTGGCTAGCATGGTTTTGCCCACACCTCCCATCCGGTAAACCCCAATTCTATTGATCTTAGGATCTTTGAGCGCTTCAAGAACTCCAGTTAATGTTTGCATTCTTGATTCAAAGGCCTCGTACCCTGTATTCAATGTAGCAGTCCCTGCCACTTGTGTAGACTCACAATAGCCAACTCTATCGAACTTTCCCTCGTCCTTGATTTTCTTAACTTTCAATCCCATCTCGGATGCTCTCTTGCTCGCTTGATAACAGGACTTCAAGTTAGGACACCACCCATTGCAGCACGTCATCTTTGCTTGCCCATTATTTCTAATGAATTCCTCTGCCTCTGCCTCTGCTATGATCCCATCAGAACGGGTAAGCCATGTCTGAACATCAGCTTCAATTGTCTGTACATTATTTTTAGCCATGTCACAATCACGTTGCACTCTATCTCTGACCTCCTGTAGGTCCTTAACTTGGGGTTCGAGATTATCAAAATTACTTTTGTAGTGAATCAGATAATCCAACTTACGTCCAAGTTCTGCAAGCACGCAATCAAAAATTTTGTCGCCGATTTTCTCTAGAAAATTCATTCTTGCAACTGGCGGCTCTCTAGGAGGATATATAGTATAATATACGAAAGAAAAACCCAATAAGAAAATAGTGACAAAAACATAGGGTGCAATCAAATTAAAGGACCCAAAATAATATATATAAAAAAAACCTTTCTTTGGGTATCAATGGAGAGACAGACGGTGTGCTACTGTCTTCACGTACGTGGATGGGGGTGGACCGAGATGCTATATAAAACACCTGCAAAATATATATCATTTGAAATTATGATTCGTGTTTGCAACGTTTTAGCAACTACGAAGCAATGGATTATTTTGCATTAGACTTGATGCATCTACTTCATCAATATAAAGCTCACATAGTATATGGGGAAAGGAAATAGGGTGAGGCTTTTTTCATATCAGAATTTTTTTTTTTTTTTTTCCTATCACCTACTTTTTTACATATGAATTGTTACTGTTTTCCTATTTTTGTTTTTGTGACTTGATATATGATTTCTTGAGAATATTTCTTCAGCGAAAGCAAAGAAAAAAAAAAAGGAGTTTTGCTGAAGCGAAACAATAATTAGAACTGAGATTACTTTGCCTCTTGCTTGAGACTCGCTCGTGTGAAATCTTCAGATAGAATACGCTTTCTTGTTACTGTTTAAACTAGGATTTCTATTGGATTTTAGCCTTAAAAGGGCATCCTAGAAGTATTTTCCCAAAATAATATGAAGAGAAACAGGTTCCAAGTAGGCGTATGATGAAAATTTAAATTACATTAAAATTGTGCATATATGTTAGAAAAATATGCGTTCCTCTGAAAACTTGTATTCAACTATGCTTAATGCGAAAAAAAAAAAAACTATGCTTAATGCACCCATAAAAGAAAATGATGTTTAATGCACTGCTTCTTTTAATGGATAATTCAAATAATGAGTTCTTACTTTTAAGTTTTCTGACACAACAAGAGAACAGATGCTTTTTTTTTTTTTTTTGATGGGGAGAACAGATGCTTTTTGCACTTGGACAACATGTCACATTAGCGGTGCTGTGTTTGGAAGTTTCTGGTCTAGCTTCATTGATCGAACTTGATTTGGTTGTTTTTCTTTTTTAAATAATAATAATTTTTTATTTAAAGAAATTTTAATAGTTTTTTTAGTATTAAAAAATTATTTTTTAATAGTAAACAAAGTTATGGACTAGGTCACCAGAGGACCAATGGTGACGGTAAGAAACACAGCACCTTTACATAGGTTGGTACCTCTAAAGGGGTCTTGGGTTCAAGTTGCCAGGACAGCATATTAGCGTAAACTTATGAGATTAAAATGACAAAAATGGAACCTAAAGGATTAAAATAACAATTGATAACACTTAAAGGGTATTGTGGGGGGGTAAAAGCCCAGACCTGCCTATTGGGCCTGGGGCCCTGTTTTGAAGATTACTGTATGTCCGAAGAGGAATAACAGGTTGGAGTAGAGTTCATCTGGAGGGAACAAACCCAGAAATGGAGGAAGAGTACCATCCGAAGAGGCCACCCTTTGTTCAAAGAGGTTTTACTTCTCGGACACGAATAATCTTGATCAAACAAACGTATGGAAGGTCCGAATGACCTTCCTGGCAATCCCAATGGCAAAGACAAGCTCTGGGCATACCTGAGGATGATAAGGACGAAGAAATATCTCAAGAAAAAACTGCTACCACCGTATTTAATGCACTGCAGCAACTTTTCTGGCAGCATTTATGTGGAGAAGACCCCTGAATAGTGCAACCTCAGCTACCGCCACTCCCAAAAAGTTAGAGAAGATGCTTGATGTGACCTATACTCAAGTATGTACGCAAATGAAGGACAAGTGGACGACTGGGATGATGAGGGAGGAGGTTATATAAAAAAGAAGGGCTCCTGATAAGGAGAGAGAGAGAGAGGTGAAGAAGAGAAAAAATAACTTTACTATAGCTCTGAGTGTTGTAATCATTTTTCATTCAATAAAACACCTCTTCGGACGTTCATTCATTCAGTTTTTCAAGCACCATCTCATGTTACTTCGTTCTTAAGGGCCACAGCTAACTATTGTTCAATTCACAACTAGCCCAGCCTTTTCACCCACTCTCTACAAATTCATTGTTCCGGGTTTGTTGGGCTCACCATTCGAATCTTTTGGGCTTGGGTTACGAAAACTGACCCTACAATTTGCGCCGTCTGTGGAGAGAGCTTGTGCAGGGGTGAAAACAACGGTTGATGATGGCTGAACGAAGTCAACAAGAAGCAGAGTCTAGGGCATTCCAGCACGTGGACCATTTCCTTAATTTGGAGCAGAGACAAGATCGTGAAGGTAGCGTGCAAACCGTGCACACTGGTCAGAGCCAATCACGTGGTAGGAGTCATGTGTCCCATGCAGAGAAGAACTAGGATTTGTAGCTGGAGGTTGAAAAGCTAAAAAGAGAGTTGCGCCATGCAAAGCGGAAACGGGTGCCTTCATATTCAGATGAGGAGTCTGATGACCAACAGGATTTCACTTACCAGCAGAGATCGCGAATGCCAGTCAGTGAGTCTTTTTCCTATGAGGAAGAGCATCGTCATAAGAGGCGACCTCAGAGCCCACCACACGGAGGCGTAGGGAACGATGCCATGAGCAAGGCCTTGAACCAAATCTCTAGATCGCCCTTTACACGCAGGATCGAAGAGGCGAGACTTCCCCGGCGTTTTAACCAGCCTATGTTCACCATCTATAATGGTAAAACGGACCCGGTGGAACATGTGAGTCATTTTAATCAAAGAATGGCAGTCTACTCCAGAGATGAAGCCCTGATGTGCAAGATCTTCCCCTCCAGTCTTGGACCGATTGCAATGAGAAGGTTTGACAGCCTGAAGGCAGACTCCATCAGCTCCTTCAAAGAGCTCACTCAAGCCTTTGGTTCACGTTTTGTCACCTGCCGAAGAGTGGCCAGGCCTTTGTCTTCTCTGCTATCCTTGAGCATGCAGGAAGGTAAAACTCTGAAGGCGTATTCGGACAGATACTGGGAGATGTTTAACGATATGGAGGGCAACTTTGATGCAATGGCCCTCAACACGTTCAAGCTCGGCCTTCCTAGTGACCACGGTTTAAGGACATCCTTGTCTGGTAAGCCAGTTACTAGCATGCATCAGCTGATGGACCGTATTGAAAAATATAAAAGAGTTGAAGAAGATCAACAACAAGGGAAGGGTAAGGAAAAGGTTATCCCCCAGGAGAGGAGGGATTTCAGGTCGGATCGTTACAATAACAGTAAACCGCGGAGAGATTTTTCTGGGCAATCAGGATCAGCAAATCCCCAGGCAGTTAACACCGTATTCAAAGAGCCAGTCCACCAAGTTTTGGAGAAGGTTAAGAATGAACCGTTCTTTAAATGGCCGAATAAGATGGTAGGGAACCTTGAGAGGCGTAATCGCAATCTCTACTGCCAATACCACCAAAACCACGGGCATGTCACTGAAGACTGCAGGAGCCTGTGGGATCATTTGGACCAATTAGTCCGCGATGGTAGATTGAGGCATCTCTTGCTCCACTCTAGTAGCCGAGGAGGTCAGATGAGCCCAGAGTCCCGAAGAGAGGATTCTTTAAAGCCTTCATTGGGAACTATCAATGTCATTTTCGCAGCCCCAGGGAGATTAGGATCCTGGCCATCCAAGGTCATGTTAATACCTCGGTTGCCAGCAGGGGACTCTGGCCAAGGTCCGAAAAGACCCAAATTTGACTCCCAGCCGATTTTAGGGTTCTCGGACGAAGACAAGATTGGAACCATCCAACCCTATGACGATGCGCTAGTCATCACCCTCAGAATTGGAGGGTATGATGTGAAGAGGGTAATGGTTGACCAAGGTAGTGTTGTGGAGATAATGTACCATGATCTCTACAAATGGTTGGGCCTAAAACCCCAAGACTTAACACCATATAATTCCCCCCTTGTAAGTTTTGAAGGAAGGGTTGTCACCCCGAAAGGCCAGATACGCTTACCTGTGCAGACTGATTCTGAAGTGGTAGAAGTAGATTTTATAGTTGTTGACGTATACTCACCCTATACGACAATCGTAGCCAGACCTTGTCTTCATACACTCTGGGCTGTTTCTTTTACTTTGCATCAGAAAGTCAAGTACCCATCTGAAGGATAGGTTTGTGAGATCCAAGGAGATCAATCAGCAGCAAGACAATGCTTAGTGGCTGCCATCCAACATGGGTCCGAAGCTGAGTCCTCGGTCATTGCCGAAAGGGGCTTATAGCAGTTAACGTCTCGGGAATCGCCCGCCAACAATTCGGGAGAAAGCGCTAGGTGCGAAGATTTGCTAAAAGTTATCATCGGGGATGATCCAAAAAAATTCTTTCAAGTCGGATCTCAGCTACCTCTACAGGAGAAAGATGAGTTAGTGGAATTTCTTAAGAGAAACCTTGACGTATTTGCTTGGAACGCTTACGAGGCTCTAGGAGTAGATCCGGAGTTCATATGTCACCATTTAAAAGTAAACCAATGATCACCCCTAAGAAGCAACCTCCTTGGCGACCATCCAAGGAGCATGCCGATGCAGTAAGAGAAGAGGTAACGAAGCTCAAAAAGGCTGGAGCTATTAAAGAGGTTTTTTATCCGGAGTGGCTGGTAAATACTGTGGTGGTGAAGAAAAAGAACGGGAAATGGCGAGTATGCGTGGACTTTACTGATTTGAATAAGGCTTGCCCTAAAGATCCATTCCCTATGCCAAAAATTGATCAACTGGTGGATGCCACTGTCGGCCACCATTGGATGAGCTTCCTGGACGCTTTTCAAGGTTACCACCAGATACCATTAGCCCTCGATGACCAGGAGAAGACTGCTTTCGTCACTCCTATTGGTAACTACCACTATAAAGTGATGTCATTTGGTTTAAAGAATGCGGGATCTACCTACCAGAGAATGATGACGAGGATGTTTGAGCCACAGTTGGGTAAAAATATCGAGATTTATATAGATGACATGGTGGTGAAAAGCAAGGTTGTGGCCGAGCACGTGAAGGACCTGGAAAGCACCTTCGAAGTTCTCAGAAAATACAAGCTGCACCTAAACGCTTCCAAGTGTTCGTTCGGCGTGGGATCGGGCAAGTTTTTAAGGTACATGGTGACCCACAGAGGAATTGAGGTCAACCCTGACCAGATAAAGGCCATCAACGAGTTACAAGCTCCTCAAAATCCCAAGGAAATTCAGAAACTGACTGTAATGACTGCCGCCCTGAATCGATTTATCTCTCGATTAGCAGATAGGTGTCGGCCTTTCTTCTCTCTTATCAACAAGTGGAAGGGATTCGAGTGGACTGAAGAGTGCGCTGTGGCCTTCCAGCAGCTAAAAGATTATCTAGCTCGACCACCAATCATGTCCAGTCCTGAGCCAGACGAAGTCTTGTTCGCGTATATTGCTGTAGCTCCCTATGCTGTGAGCTTGGTGCTGATACGAGCAGATTGTGGCGTGCAGAGACCAGTTTATTATGTAAGCAAGTCGTTGCATGAAGCCGAGATCCGTTATTTGCCACTAGAGAAGACCATCCTAGCAGTAGCGCTGGGTACCCGAAAGTTACCTCACTATTTCCAAGCCCATACAGTCATTGTTCTTACTCAACTCCCACTTAGGGCTGTACTTCGAAGTGCTGACTACACTGAAAGGATTGCTAAATGGGGTACGATCTTAGGGGCTTTCGATATCAAATATATGCCTCGAACATCGGTCAGGGGCCAGGTGCTCGC
Organism: Quercus ilex subsp. ballota; assembly: GCA_032727855.1. Classification (NCBI taxonomy): domain Eukaryota; kingdom Viridiplantae; phylum Streptophyta; class Magnoliopsida; order Fagales; family Fagaceae; genus Quercus; species Quercus ilex. The sequence goes on from JAVFWQ010000036.1 coordinate 143,717, forward strand.
TGATCTGGTAGCCGAGTTCACGGAGCCCCAATTAAAAGAGATAACGCCAACATTGGACATGGATGAAAAATTGGTTGGCCTGATTTCTCAACAAAGCCACTCCCATTGGAAAGTGTACGTGGATGGCGCAGCGAACCAGAAAGGTTCTAGAGTGGGGCTAGTGCTGATATCCCCCGAAAGAATCATCATTGAAAAATCGTTAAGGCTGGATTTCTCGGCAACAAATAATGAGGCAGAGTATGAAGCCCTACTGATGGGAAAGTCTATGGTCTAAAGAATGGGAGGAAAGGCAGTGGAGTTGTTCTCGGACTCAAGGTTAGTTGTGGGTCAGGTACAGGGGGAGTTTGAGGCGAAGGATGAAAGGATGCAGGGATACTTGAGCCGAGTTAAACGTCTACAGTCGGAATTCAAATTTTTCAGCTTGCTGCATATTCCCAGAAGTGGCAACACACATGCCGACTCTTTGGCCACTCTCACCACCTCCTCGACACAAGACTTGCCAAGAGTTATCCTCGTCGAGGACTTGCATAGGCCAACCGAAGCAAGAAAAGAAGTAGTTCAAGTTCACCAAATCAGTGCTGGACTCAGCCAGATGGACCCTATAGTTAAATTCCTAAAGAAGGATATTTTGCCTGAAGAAAAGGGAGAAGCTGACAAAGTTTGGAGGAAAGCAACCAGGTTCTGGTTACCCGATCAGAAACTATACAAACGCTCCTACTCAAGACCGTACTTGTTATGCATGCATCTTGAAGCGGCTGAGTTGCTACTAGAGGAATTACATGAAGGAATCTGTGGGAGCCACACTAGAGGTAGATCCTTGGCTCACCGAGCCATTACTCAGGGTTATTGGTGGTCAAACATGCAAAAAGAAGCCCTCGATTATGTTAAAAAATGCGATCAATGTCAGAGGTTTGCCCCAAACATACATCAACCAGGAGGAACTCTCAATCCGTCATCCAGCCCATGGCCCTTCGCCCAATGGGACTTAGATATCGTGGGATCATTCCCTAAGGCTGCAGGAAACAAGAAATATCTTCTGGTCGGCACAGACTATTTCACCAAATGGGTCGAAGCTGAACCTCTGGCCAACATCAGAGACGTGGATGTATAGAAATTTGTGGGGAAGAATATCGTCACTCGGTTTGGGGTTCCTCATACTCTCATCTCGGACAATGGCCTACAATTTGATAGCAGAGCATTCAGGAATTATTGTAGTGAACTCGGAGTTATAAACAGATACTCCACTCCTGTATATCCCCAAGGTAATGGGCAGGCAAAAGCTGTCAACAAGGTCATAGTGAATGGCTTAAAGAAGAGGCTGGATGATGCGAAGGGCAAATGGGTGAAAGAATTACCACACGTACTTTAGGCTTACAGAACTACACCTCGCAGATCCACTAGAGAGACCCCTTTCTCAATGACCTATGGAGCTGAAGCTGTCATACCTTTGGAAACTGAATTCCTAACACTGAGGACCAGTTCATTCAGTCCCACCAGCAACAATGAGCAACTAGAGAGGAGTTTAGACCTGATTGATGAAAGGAGGGAAAATGCAATGGTCCAACGGGCATATTACCAACAAAAGCTCAGGCAGGGCTACGACGCCAACGTCTAGCTGAGGCCTCTAGAACCTGGTGACTTGGTGCTGAGGAAAGTTGTCGGGACTGCAAAGAACCCAGTTTAGGAAAAGTTAGGACCCAATTGGGAAGGGCCATATCGTGTTACTTCAGGGGCTGGCATTGGGGCGTATTTCCTAGAAGACCTAGATAGCCATATGATACCACGCCCATGGAATGTAAATAACCTCAAAAGGTTATATTATTAATCGAATTTTTTCTTCAGTCAACATGCCAATTTGTTATATGAAGTAGTTCTCTAAGTGTTTAAACTTAAATCCATTCAGGCCTGTAGTCCTCGGACCAGATGATTTGGGTTAGTTAACACTCCATTGCAATTCTCTAAGTGTTTAAACTTAAATCCATTCATACCTGTATTCCTCGGACCAGATGATTTGGGTTAGTTAACACTCCTTTGCAGTTCTCTAAGTGTTTAAACTTAAATCCATTCATGCCTGTAGTCCTCAGACCAGATGATTTGGGTTAGTTAACACTCCAGTACAATTCTCTAAGTGTTTAAACTTAAATCCATTCATGCCTGTAGTCCTCAGACCAGATGACTTGGGTTAGTTAACACTCCATTACAGTTCTCTAAGTGTTTAAACTTAAATCCATTCATGCCTGTAGTCCTCAAACCAGATGACTTGGGTTAGTTAACACTTCATTAAAGTTCTCTAAGTGTTTAAACTTAAATCCATTCATGCCTGTAGTCCTCGGACTAGATGATTTGGGTTAGTTAACACTCTAGTATAGTTTTCAAAGTGTTTAAATTTAAATCCATTCATGCAAGTAGTCCTCAGACCAGATGATTTAGGTTAGTTAACACTCCATTACAATTCTCTAAGTGTTTAAACTTAAATCCATTCATGCTTGTAGTCCTCGAACCAGATGACTTGGGTTAGTTAAGACTCCATTACAGTTCTCTAAGTGTTTAAACTTAAATCCATTCATGCCTGTAGTCCTCGGACCAGATGACTTGGGTTAGTTAAGACTCCATTACAGTTCTCTAAGTGTTTAAACTTAAATCCATTCATGCCTGTAGTCCTCGGACCAGATGACTTGGGTTAGTTAACACTCCATTACAGCTCTCTAAGTGTTTAAACTTAAATCCATTCATGCCTGTAGTCCTCGGATCAGATGATTTGGGTTAGTTAACACTCCATTACAGCTCTCTAAGTATTTAAACTTAAATCCATTCGTGCCTGTAGTCCTCGGACCAGATGATTTGGGTTAGTTAACACTCCATTACAATTCTCAAAGTGTTTAAACTTAAATCCATTCATGCCTGCAGTCCTCGGACCAGATGATTTGGGTTAGTTAACACTCTAGTACAGTTTTCTAAGTGTTTAAACTTAAATCCATTCATGCATGTAGTCCTCAGACCAGATGATTTAGGTTAGTTAACACTCCATTACAGTTCTCTAAGTGTTTAAACTTAAATCCATTCATGCTTATAGTCCTCGAACCAGATGACTTGGGTTAGTTAACACTCCATTATAGTTCTCTAAGTGTTTAAACTTAAATCCATTCATGCCTGTAGTCCTTGGACCAGATGACTTGAGTTAGTTAACACTCCATTACAGTTCTCTAAGTGTTTAAACTTAAATCCATTCATGCCTGTAGTCCTCGGACCAGATGACTTGGGTTAGTTAACACTTCATTACAGTTCTCTAAGTGTTTAAACTTAAATCCATTCATGCCTGTAGTCCTCGGACCAGATGATTTGGGTTAGTTAACACTCTAGTACAGTTCTCTAAGTGTTTAAACTTAAATCCATTCATGCATGTCGTCCTCAGACCAGATGATTTAGGTTAGTTAACACTCCATTACAGTTCTCTAAGTGTTTAAACTTAAATCCATTCATGCTTGTAGTCCTCGAACCAGATGACTTGGGTTAGTTAACACTCCATTACAGTTCTCTAATTGTTTAAACTTAAATCCATTCATTCCTGTAGTCCTCGGATCAGATGACTTGGGTTAGTTAACACTCCATTACAGTTCTCTAATTGTTTAAACTTAAAGACGAAGGAATTGACCTCCGATCTGCCCAGAATGACTTGAACAATCGCCGATCCACTTGTTGGCAATGGAAGTATTAAGGCACTCGATGGAGAGGACCGTTGGAGAAAAAGAAATAAGAGAAAATTTGAGAAAATTTGAGAAAATTACTACAAGTTTTTTTTTCTTAATCTTTAAATCTTAATTCAAGTGAATTTTGATTTTTAATTCTGTTTTGATTTTTTTTTTTATTTAGTTAAAATTAATAAATTAATTTTTTAAATTTATATGCTGATATGTCATGGTTGATGTGGCATTTTTATAATATTTTAATTCCTCTGGCTACCACCTCAGCTATTTCCATCAGTTGGCTGACAGAAATGACGAAAATAACACGCGTTAATTGATTTAGAGACTAAAAGTGGTAAAATTAAAATGTAGGGACCAAAATAGAAAAAAGTCAAAATATAGGGACTAAAAGTGCATTTATGCCTAAATAAAAAGAAGGAAAAAACGAAGTTGTCATATCTCCTCCAACTGTGCAATGGATGATTACACTTTGTCACCCGTTGCCTTGTCCTCTTTGGGGAGGTTACTGATGAAGACAAAAATCAAAAGAGGCTAAAACACAGTCATTTACGCATTCATTAAAGATCAGCAATGACACAATGTCGTTTAGCATAACAAAGAAATTATGAGTTTCATAAATACGGCACTATTCTGCAGTCAATTTAATAATTGATTTATGGAACTGTGCGTATGACTGATTTAGACTCCGGAGGTATTGCATGTTTCGGAAACATGCATCCTCCCCCTCACAAGGGGGTGAACCCCACACCCTTACAACCATAGTACACAAATCATCAACCCAAAAAATTTAACAAAAACTTATTACAAAAATTTATAATGACCAATTGAACCACCATTTTCTCTAAAATGTTAACCATTTCCTTTATTTCATCTTATAAAGAAATGAAATTATGCTTAAATAAACAGATTATGTCATGTCATTGTTGCATGAGTCTATCCATTGCACATGGGCTTAAAGGACACTACATAATTTTTCCATTATGGTGGTGGAATGCAAAATTTTGCTTCAATGGTGTGTAGAATAGAAAATTAGAGGTCACCCAGGATAAAATTATTCTAATTTAAGATAGGCAAATTTAAAGAAATTAGTGAGATGTTAAACAGCATATACTGATATAAAAAAGTTAAAATATTTGGAAGGAATCTGATGACCAATTATTGTTGACTAGGTTTTAGCCTGAATGACATCTTCCCCATTTCATTTATATTTCAATTCTCATGTCGCTGATTCAAACATGCCTCACCCTTTCCCTTCCCAAAAAAAGCAAAAATTGGAAAGAATGTTCATAAAGAACTAGAAAATTTAAATGGAAGAAGGAGACAGAAAATAATCAAAAAGAGAAAATTCTTATTAGAGCTAATATCTAACTATCTCTGAAGAGTCTTTTAACAATCATAACTGCATATCCAATTAACTATTTTGTGTAATCAATATTTAACTGTTCAACTAAAAACCAATCCTAATTATTATTGTGGGGCCATAAAGTCAGACAGCTCCGGCCCACTTCGAACCAGGCCCAAAAGCCCACGCCGAGGAGGTATGTAGAGTCCGAGGATGAAAGTATGAAGTCCAACGCCCAAGAAACTGGTCCGAGGACGACTCTGTCCTCGGAAATCCGAGACCATAAAGTAAACATGCAACACACCATCAAGGGGGTCTTCCTGAATACCCAAAAAGGAAAGAGCAAGTACCACACGTCAGCAATGGAAGCATGGTGGGGGAGCAAGTCTAGGACGAATTGTCACCTCCACATTAAATGCCCACAACTAACATCCTGGCCGCATTAATGTGGAGAGGACTCCAGAGCAAGGCTGCCTTGGTTGCTGCAACTCACAGGAGGAATGGGAAGGTGGCTGATGGGACAGGCACTCAAGTAATGGCTTGGTTGCTCAACAAATGTAGGGCTAAGATTAGTTGAGAAGGGGATATATAATGTAAGGAACCCCTCTTGGAGGGGGGGGGGGGGAAGAAAAAAGGTGGAGCAACCTATATTCTCCCAGAGGCAATTGAAATTAATCACACGAGAAGCAGTAAGAACGGCAAACTCCCAAAAGAAAGGCCGAGGAGAATCATTGTTCATTTCTATCTATGTTCATACTATTTAAGTCCACCAACAACCATGCATGGTCGTTGCATTCCTTACTAGGGCCTAGTTATTGACCCCGCTCTCTACAAATTCATTGAAGGGTTAGCTGGGCTTGAGTCCGTTCTCTCAACATAAAGAAAGGCTCGAACTTGGTCCCTACAATTGGCGTCGTCTGTGGGAATAGCTTATGCATTAGTAAGGACAATAGCCAAGCATGGTAGGATCAGGCCCTCACCAAGGGAGTTCCCATCGGCATGAGCCGGACAAATCCCAGCATTGGAATAACTATGGTGACACCGGGCATGGCCAAAATGAGGAGAACGGACGGTTTCGAGAGGCAAGCGTGCATACCTCACAAACTAGTGAAAGCCACACTCGTAGGGGTGGCCACGTGCCCCAGGGGCACCACAATGGCCAGGCCGCGCTATCACAAGAGGTTAAGAGTCATGCATCCCAGAGACAGGATGATAAGGTGGCCATGCAGTGAGAGTTAGACGAGTTGAAGAGAAAACTGCGCCATGCATGGCGAAGGCAGTCCGAACCTAGCCCTGACCTACCCTCTGACGACGAAAGTGATGACGACTACAGGCAAAGATCGAGAACCCTCCCGAACAAAAATTTCTCCAACGAGGATGAACGCTACTAGAGGCGTAGACGTGGCAGCCCTATCCCCAGGGGCTTGGGGAGCGATGCCATGAGCAGGGCACTAGACCGGCTCTCAAAGTCACCCTTTACCCGTCGTATAGAAGAGGTGGTGCTCCCTCGGCGGTTCCAGCAGCCAACCTTCACCGTCTACAACGGCAGAACGGACCCCGTAGAGCATGTGAGCCAGTTCAACCAGAGGATGGCTGTGCACTCTAGGAACGAGGCGCTGATGTGCAAAGTCTTCCTATCCAGCTTGGCACCGGTGGCAATGAGGTGGTTCAACGGCTTGAAGGCGAACTCCATAGGCTCGTACCGACAACTGACCCAGGCCTTCGGTTCCCGCTTTGTTACAAATAGCAGACCTCCTTGGCCTATGAGCGCGTTGCTATCTCTATCCATAGGCGACAGAGAGACTCTCAAGGCCTACTCAGACAAGTATTGGGAGATTTACAATGAGTTGGACGGCAAGTTCGATGATGTTGCCATCAATACATTCAAGAACGGATTGCCAATGAGGCATGGCCTGAGGAAGTCTCTCACTGGTAAACCCGCCACTAGCGTGCGGCAGCTGATGGACTGGATCGATAAATACAAGCAGGTATAAGAAGATCTGCTACAGGGCAGGGGAAAGGAGAAGGTTATCCCTCGAGAGAGGAGGGATTCCAGGTCGGACCGATACAACAACACTTACTCGAGGAGGGATTTCGTGGGACAATCTGGAGCGACCAACGCCCAGACCGTCAGCGCCGTGTTCCGAGAACCAGTACATAAGGTGTTAGAAAGGATCAAGAACGAACCATACTTCAGGTGGCCGAATAAGATGGTGGGGGATCCTGAGAAGCGCAATCAGAGCCGTTACTACCAATACCACCAGGACCACGGGCACACCACGGAGGACTGCAGGAACCTCTGGAATTACCTAGACCGGCTAGTCCAGGAGGGAAAGCTGAAGCACCTCCTGCATCACTCAAGCGGACATCAGGGTCAGACTTACAGGAGCCACGGAGAGACATCGCCATGGGGCAGCCTGTTGGCACGATTAGTGTGATCCTGCCTGCACCTGGGAGAACAGGCACGCGCCCCTCACGAGTGCTGTCTGTGATCCAGGCGACCGCCGAGGGATCCCAGTCAGGGCCAAAGAAGGCCAGGGAAGGCTTTCACCTGACCCTAAGCTTTTTCGAGGAAGAGAAGGACGGGACCAATCAGCCCCACGACGATGCTTTGGTGATCACCCTCAGAATCAGTGAGTACGATGTGAAAATAGTGATGGTGGACGGTAGCAGTAGCGCCGAGATTATGTACCCCGACCTATATAAGGGGTTGGGATTGAAGCTCGAGGATTTGACACCTTACAGCTCCCCTTTAATGAGCTTCGATGGGAAGCTCGTCACTCCAAGGGGCATGATTAGGTTGCCCATTCAAATCGGCCCAGAGGTGGTGGAAGTGAACTTTATCATGGTGGACACCTACTCCTCGTACACAGCCATCCTGGGCAGGCCATGGCTCCACACCCTAGGGGCTGTCGCCTCCCCGTTACATCAAAAGATAAAATTCCCGTCAGGGGACCGAGTCCTCGAAATTCGGGGCTGCCAGTCCACGGCAAGGCGTTGTATGGTGGTGGCCATATCACATCAGCACAATGCAGAGTCCTCGGCTGCCTCGGCCGAGAGCTTATAGCAATTAAGGACTTCGGTGACACCAACTGATGTCGCTGTCAAGGAGGCAAAATGTGAAAACCTAGAAAAAGTGGTCGTCTACGACGACCCGGAGAGGTTTTTCAGGTCGGAGACCAGCTGCCTCCCCAGGAGAAGGAGGAGTTGCTTGAGTTCCTCAAGAAGAACATCGACGTGTTCGCCTGGGATCCCTGCGAGGCCCCAGGGATTGATCCCTCCTTCATCTGTCACAACCTTAACGTCAACCTATCCGTGATTCCCAAGAAGCAACCGCCTCGACGCCCGTCAAAAGAGCACGCCAACGCGATTAGGGAAGAGGTTAATAAGCTTAAGCGAGCAGGGGCCATCAAAGAAGTCTTTTACCCCGAGTGGTTGGCCAACACTGTGGTGGTCAAGAAGAAGAGTGGGAAATAGAGGGTTTGTGTAGACTTCACGGACCTGAATAAAGCATGCCCAAAGGACTCATTCCCAATGCCAAGAATAGACCAGTTGGTAGATGCGACCGCAGGCCATCCTCGGATGAGCTTCTTAGATGCCTTTTAGGGCTATCATCATATCGCACTAGCCTTGGAGGACCAAGAGAAGACTGCCTTCGTGACACCCATTGGGAACTACCACTACAAGGTAATGCCATTTGGCTTGAAAAATGCTGGATCTACTTATCAGAGGATGATGACGAGAATGTTTGAGCCATTGTTGGGCAAAAATATCGAGATCTTTGTTGACGACATGGTGGTGAAAAGCAAACTGGTGTCCGAGCATTTGGGGGACCTTGGCTGCATATTCGACGTCCTGAGAAAGCATAGGCTATGCCTAAATGCTTCCAAGTGCATGTTTGGCATGGGATCTGGCAAGTTCTTAGGCTACATCATTACCCACCGGGGGATTGAGGTTGACCCCGACCAAATCAGGGCTATCCATAATTTAAAACCTCCGCAAAACCCCAAGGAGATCCAGAAGCTCGCAGGGATGATCGCGGCTCTGAATCGATTTATTTCCAGGTTGGTAGACCGATGCAGGCCCTTCTACCTCCTGATTAACAAGTGGAAAGAGTTTGAGTGGTCCGAAGAGTGTGTCAGGGCCTTCCAGCAACTCAAGGAGTACCTGGCCCGACCACCTATCATGTCTAATCCGGAGGCCGATGAGGTCCTATACACTTACATTGCCATAGCGCTCCACGCTGTGAGCTTGGTGCTGATACGAGATGACGGTGGTGTGCAAAAGCCAGTCTATTACATTAGCAAGTCACTGCACGACGCCGAGGTCAAGTACTTACCCTTGGAGAAAGCCATGCTTGCCGTGGTTCACGCTACGTGAAAGCTGCCCCATTACTTCCAGGCTCACATGGTGGTCGTCTTAACCCAACTGCCTCTGAAGTCGGTACTTCGGGCTGCCGATTATACGGGAAGAATTGCCAAATGGAACACAATTCTGGAGGCTTTTGACATTAAGTACATGCCTCAGACCTCTGTCAAGGGGCAGGTATTAGCTGATTTGATGGCTGAATTTACCAAACTGATCATGGAAGAGGTAGCCGAGGGGAGAGACATGGATGGAAAATCGGTTGGAGCAATCTCTGCCCCAGGGCCCCTATGCTGGAGGGTGTACGTTGATGGCGCTGCAAACCAAAGAGGGTCCGGAGTGGGCCTAGTCCTATTGACCCCCGAAAGGTCTGTCATAGAGAAATCCCTAAGGCTCAGATTCTCGGCTACGAACAATGAAGCTGAATACGAAGCATGATCATGGTGTAGAAATTGGGAGGGAAAGAGATAGAAGTGTATTCGGACTCTCGGCTAGTGGTGGGCTATGTAAATGGAGAACTGGAGGCTAGAGACGCGAGAATGCAAGACTACTTGAGCCAGGTCAAACGCTTGCAGTCAGCCTTCACCCTCTTTAGCTTATCACATGTCCTCAGGAGCGGGAACACACACGCAGACTCCTTGGCCATGCTCGCCACGTCCTTGGTTGGAGAGCTACCTTGGACCATACTTGTCGAGCACCTGAAGAGGGCGAGTGAGGAGGCAAGGGGCATGATCCCCATCTGTCAAGCCAGTATGGGACCCAGTTGGATGGACCCCGTAATGAAATTCCTCAAAGATGATGTCCTGCCTGAGGAAAGGTCAGAAGCGAAAAAAGTACGAAGGAATGCTTCATGGTTCTGGTTGTCCGAGGATCAGAAGTTGTATAGGCGCTCCTATTCTGGGCTATACCTACTGTGCGTCCACCTTGAAGCAACAGAGTTACTACTCGAGGAGTTGCACGAGGGAATCTGTGGAAACTACATAGGGGGAAGATCCCTGTCCCACCGAGCCATCACACAAGGATACTGGTTGCAGGGAATACAGAAAGAGGCCCTGAATTATGTCAAGAAGTGTGACTAGTGTCAAAGGTTTGCCCCGAGTATTCATCAGCCTGGAGGGATCCTCAATCCTTTGTCCAGTCCGTGGCCGTTTGCCCAATGGGGCTTGGATATCGTAGGACCTTTTCCTAAGGCACCAGGGAACAAGAGGTATCTCTTGGTAGCCACGGACTACTTCACCAAGTGGGTCGAAGCCGAGCCATTGGCCAACATCAGGGATGTAGATGCAAAGAAATTCCTTTGGAGAAACATCGTCACACGATTTGGGGTCCCACATACCCTCATTTCAGATAATGGACTCCAATTCGATAGCAAGGCCTTTAAAAGATACTGTTGTGAGCTTGGGATCACAAACAGGTACTCAACTCCAGCCTACCCGCAGGGAAATGGATAGGCAGAGGCTGTCAACAAGGTCATTGTTAATGGGCTTAAGAAGAGACTAGATGACGCCAAGGGGAGATGGGCGGAAGAGCTGCCCCATGTTCTCTAGACGTATCGGACTACGCCACAGCGGTCAACAGGGGAAACGTCTTTTGCCATGACTTATGGCGCGAGGCTGTGATACCTCTGGAGACAAACCTCCCAACGCTCAGGACTAGCTCTTTCACCTCAGGTGGCAATGATGAGCTACTGGGAAAGAGCCTAGACCTGGCCGACGAACGAAGGGAACGAGCAATGATCCAGCTAACCTATTACCAACAAAAGTTCAAGCAGGGATATGATGCCAATGTGAAGCTTAGACCACTAGCACCGGGGGACTTGGTGCTAAGGAAAGTCATGGGGGCTACCAAAACCCATCATGGGGGAAGTTGGGGTCCAATTGGGAGGGCCCCTACCAGATTACCTCAGTAGCAGGAATAGGTGCATACTACTTAGAAGATCTAGATGAAAAACTTGTACCTCGTCCATGGAATGTAAATAATCTGAAAAGATATTATTATTAATGAAAAGGTCTCTTCCGATTCGGATTCTAAGTCTATCACGGTTATGTGTCTCATACTTCAAAAGAAATCCTAAGTGTTGGACAAAACCAAGGCCTTGCATGGTCTTCGGACTCAAGCCTATGGGGAAACTAACTACTTCAAAAGACTCAAGCCTATGGGGAAACTAACTACTTCAAAAGAAATCCTAAGTGTTAGACAGAACCAAGGCCTTGCATGGTCCTCAGACTCACGCCTATGGGGAAACTAACTACTTCAAAAGAAATCCTAAGTGTTAGACAGAACCAAGGCCTTGTATGGTCCTCGGACTCAAGCCTATGGAGAAACTAACTACTTTAAAAGAAATCCTAAGTGTTAGACAGAATCAAGGCCTTGCATGGTCCTCGGACTTAAGCCTATGGGGAAACTAACTACTTTAAAAGAAATCCTAAGTGTTAGACAGAACTAAGGCCTTGTATGGTCCTCGGACTCAAGCCTATGGGGAAACTAACTACTTCAAAAAAAATAATCCTAAGTGTTAGACAGAACCAAGGCCTTGCATGGTCCTCGGACTTAAGCCTATGGGGAAACTACCTACTTTAAAAGAAATCCTAAGTGTTAGACAGAACCAAGGCCTTGCATGGTTCTCGGACTCAAGCCTATGAGGAAACTAACTGCTTTAAAAGAAATCCTAAGTGTTAGACAAAAGCAAGGCCTTGTATGGTCCTCGGACTCAAGCCTATGGGGAAACTAACTACTTTAAAAGAAATCCTAAGTGTTAGACAGAACCAAGGCCTTGTATGGTCCTCGGACTCAAGCCTATGGGGAAACTAACTACTTAAAAAAAAAATCCTAAGTGTTTGACAGAACCAAGACCTTGCATAGTCCTCGGACTCAAGCCTATGGGGAAACTAACTACTTGAAAAGAAATCCTAGGTGTTAGACAGAACCAAAGCCTTGTATGGTCCTCGGACTCAAGCCTATGGGGAAACTAACTATTTCAAAAAAAATCCTAAGTGTTAGACAGAACCAAGGCCTTGCATGGTCTTCGGACTCAAGCCTATGGGGAAACTAACTACTTCAAAAGAAATCCTAAGTGTTAGACAGAACCAAGGCCTTGCATGGTCCTCGGACTCAAGCCTATGGGGAAACTAACTACTTTAAAAGAAATCCTAAGTATTAGACAAAACCAAGGCCTTGCATGATCCTCGGACTCAAGCCTATGGGGAAGCTAACTACTTCAAAAAGATCCTAGGTGTTGGAAACTAACTACTTCAAAAAACAAAAAATGCTAAGTGGCAGGTAAAACCAAGGTCTACAGGAAAATAACTACCCCAAAGGGGCCCTGCGTTAAGAAGGACCAAAAGCCCTACCTAGTCCTTAGGACATAAAAGAGCTGCCTGAGCATACAAGCCCTCACATTATTATATTTGCCGCCGTGATTGGTCGAGATACAATCGAAGTTAAAATTATGCAAGTAAAAAAAAAAAAAAAAAAAAAGGAAAAAAGAGCGAATAACATGCAAACGAATAGATAGCCAGAACGGACAGAAAGGAAACGAAACTTGCATTGCATTAAGTTCTCAAAGATTACATAACGGGGTTTGCATTACATTGTTCAAAAAAAAAGGAAGAGAAAAAAGAAAAATACAAGGACAAAGCAAATAAAAACCAAAGGTAGACCGAAGCGCCAGGGGCTCTACTCCTTCCTCTTAATCTCGCCCTCAGTAGGGGGCTGGTTCGTGGCAGCCTCAGGGTCCTCGGGGCTCTGGCCTAAAGGGATAGCCTGCAGAGGCACGGCAAGTATGGCTGCCTCCTCAGCCTCAGAGCTACCAGGAGCAGCCTCGCGGATGGCAGGAGGGAAGTAGACATTCTCCACCTTCCACAGATTGGATGAAGCCTCAACCCCAGCTTGTTTAAGGGCTTCATTCCAAGTCTGGGAGCAGCAGAGTTTGCATACCCCTGGGACTTAAGCTTTGTAGGCAGCTTCTGTCTCAGCTGCCCCCTCCGCATAAGCTGCTGCCTCGGCGTCCTCCTTAGAGGCCAGAGCCTCTTCCCTACCAAAATCTGCCTCAGCCTTAGCCCTTAGGGCCTCGTCTTTGGCCCATTCCGTCGCATTTCTGGCTTCCTCTGCAGCAGCCACCTTTGCTTTAAGATCATCAATAAGCTCCTTGGTGATCTTCAGCTGCTCCTCTGCCTCGCCCAGACGCCTCGTCTGCTCTAGGGCCTGCTTCTGGGCACCAGCAAGGCCTGACACTGCACTGTCCCGAGCCCTGGTCATTGCCTTAAGCTCCTCCCTGGCAGTAGCAAGGTCAGCTTCGAAGGTCTTGAGGGTCCGAGTGGTCTCCAACCTGTAAGTAGCCTGGACGGCCTGCCAAACAAAACGAATGAATAATCAGCAAAGTTCAGAAAAGAAAAGAAGAAAAATTGAAGTCAGAAAAAAAAATCATAAGTACAGAGAGCCTTACCATTCCCAGGTATCGCTTGAGACTGAGGAAGACCTGCTTGCTCCTCAGAGAGTCCAACTTGGCCATATCCGTTGGAAGGAGCCGGCACCTCTCCAGTGCGTCGGCCACGTGCGCACCTTCGCCCTCTCTAAAGTCCCTGAGGGAGGCGTCATCCCTTAGAAGCTCCCCATGGAGCATTGGGGCGGGAAGCCAGGCCTGAGCTTTCTAAGTTTTCTTTTCTGACCTTGGCGTCATTCCTCTTCTCTCTCTAAGTTTTCTTCTCTGACCTTGGCGGATCTGTGGGAGGAGGAAGGGCCTGCTAATGCAATGCCTTCTGGGGTGGAAGGCTCTTTGGAGAACGAGAATCCATGCTCGGTTACCGTGATCTTTCGTAGTCGAGGGTCTTTGGCTCTGATCACATGCTTCGGAGCCGCGAATGATTTTTGAACTGGAGTATATCCCAAGATTTTGTGAGCGGCTCTCACTTGATGGTCGGCTTCGTTCTAAAAAACTGGCGCCCTTAACACCTTCTGCAGATCCTCCCTATTGACTAGGTTGAAGTGGCGCTGGAAGGCGTGCAGATCTGCAGAAAGAAGACACAGTCATGTTAGTAACCAAACGAGGCGAGTTGCACCAACAATAAAAAAAAAATAAAAAAAATAAAAAAAAATAAAAAAACAAAAAGAACTCTTGAACCCCCTCCTATTCCCACCGTCCCACCTGGTGTCCCCTCCGTCGTTGGGTAGTGAAGGCCATCGTGCCATTCTCCGGACACGATGAGGAAATCCTTGTTAAGCCCCTTGCTGGACTCAGGGAGGCATTGAATAAGCCGGACCCTATCGTCCTTTGTCTTCATGTAATATGACTTGCCCTTTAATTGCTAGAGGTTGTAACACCAGTTCACGTCGTGATGGGTCAACCATAGCCCTATCTTCTCGTTCAGGGCATCCACATAACCCAGAATTCTAAAGACGTTGGTGGCGCATTGGGTGGGGGTCAGTCGGAAGTATGTAAGATAACCCCTTATCACCGGCCCCATGGGGATTCTCATGCCACCCTCGGTGAAGGCGACGATGGGAATCACCACCTCGCCCTCCTACCTCTTAAGGAGCCACTCCCCCTCCTCACAATACCTCAAGCCCACGTTGCTGGGTATTTTATAGTCAGCGATGAATTTCTCCATTGCCTCCTCAGTATAGACATACTTCTTAAATCTACCCATCCCAAGTGACACCTAAAAGAGCTAAGAGAGAACAAATGAAAGAAAAGGAAGAGTAAGGAGGAAGAAAGCTCAGAGAGGGATAGAGTGACTTACAAGAATGAGGAAAAGCTCCTCAGACTGGCTTTTTGTGCTGGAGATGTAAGTGAGAATTTGGCTGGGCTCAGATATACGCGCAAGAACTCTTGATTGCATATGAAAGAGAGGAGAAAGCAGTTCAAGCGGGTATTTATACTGTAAATCGAGGAACCGTGCAGGTTTTCCCGCCCATAAATGCGAGGCGAACCTCCACCGTTAGATTGGCATCGCCTCGTTGAACGTGGGGAGCACAGAGCTGTCAGAATTTAATGAAGGACACGTTGCGCGCAACGAAGCACCAGCAACGCGCCTTGTGCAGATGAAAAGACCCTAACACTGACGGAGGACAAGACTCAACCGGACACGGAATAGGCCTGAGGATGTCAAAATCCTCCTCTCTGCTCGAGGACGCAGACAGCAAGATTTTGAGGGGCTATTGTGGGGCCATAAAGTCAGACGGCTCCGGCCCACTTCGAACCAAGCCCAAAAGCCCACGCCGAGAAAGTATGTAGAGTCCGAGGATGAAAGTAAGAAGCCCAACGCCCAAGAAACTGGTCCAAGGACGACTCTGTCCTCGAAAATCTGAGACCATAAAGTAAACATGCAACACACCATCAAGGGGGGTCTTCCTGAATACCCAAAAAGGAAAGAGCAAGTACCACACGTCAGCAATGGAAGCATGGTGGGGGAGCAAGTCTAGGACAAACTGTCACCTCCACATTAAATGCCCACAACTAACATCCTGATCGCATTAATGTGGAGAGGACTCCAGAGCAGGGCTGTCTTGGTTGCTGCAACTCACAGGAGGAATGGGAAGGTGGCTGATGGGACAGGCACTCAAGTAATGGCCTGGTTGCTCAACAAATGTAAGGCTAAGATCAGTTGAGAAGAGGATATATAATGTAAGGAACCTCTCTTGGAGGGGGGGACCAGAAGAAAAAAGGTGGAGCAACCTATATTCTCCCAGAGGCAATTGAAATTAATCACACGAGAAGCAGTAAGAACGGCAAACTCCCAAAAGAAGGGCCGAGGAGAATCATTGTTCATTTCTATCTATGTTCATACTATTTAAGTCTACCAACAACCATGCATGGTCGTTGCATTCCTTACTAGGGCCTAGTTATTGACCCCGCTCTCTACAAATTCATTGAAGGGTTAGCTGGGCTTGGGTCTGTTCTCTCAACACAAAGAAAGGCTCGAACCTGGTCCTTACAATTATACTTTCATTTTTTTTTTTTTTTGGCTGAGAAATTACACTTTTGGTTAACACTAGTTAATTACATGAAAGGAAAAAAAAAACTTGGGCTTTGAACTTTAATGAAGGAGTATTAATTGATATCTACTTACCATCATTCTTAATGATAAGGGTAAATTGCAATTTACCCACTTGTGGTTTAACCGAAATTTAAGTTGCCTACCTGTGATTTGTAATTTGGCACTTTACCAATCTGAGGTTATCACTGTTAGAGTTCCGTAACCCACCTAGGGCTTTTCCGCTAAAAAAAAAACTTTTAACATCAAATATAACATAAAACAAATAAAAAAGTTAGGGTTTGAAGATAACTTCCTGTCTCTTCTCTATCTTATCCAAGGAACTCATAGTCAAAACTTTTTTAAATGGTTTATTTTGTTCTCAATCTATGGATTATGAGTTTCCCAAGATGACACTTGGGCTAGTCTCTATAAGCCTATGTGGAATATAGACTGAAAATTAATGTTGGTTATTCACATTGCGTGTGCGTTTAGGATGAGTTTAATTTTTTAGCTTATTTTCACTTTTAGCTTATTTTTTCTATTATTTATAGATCTCACTATACTATTCAGCTAACTTTTACCTTTATCTATAATACTTTTAGCAAAAAAATTTTAGTTTTAGTTAAATAAGCTGTTCTCAAACGAACACTGCATCTGATAATATTATAAATGCCACAGATATTTGTATAAGTTTTTCTATACTTGATGCTTAGGTGGCGTTTGGATTTAGCGTTTATGAGCTGCTTTTGCATTTTTTTTTTTTAGCGACTCTTGCACTGTTCATGGGACATGAACAGTGCATTTAGGCTTATAAACAGTAACCCACACTGTTCATGCACTCGGATTATACTGTGCAAGAGACATTGTGCACTATTCACGGGACCTACAACCACTTTATTCAGAAAAAAATAAAATAAAATTGGGTCCCACGATACTATTTACGCATTTAAAAATTATTTTGCTACAGTGTTTTCAGTTTTCAGCAAAATAAGTTGTATCCAAACGGAGGTGGCGTTTGGATTCAGCGTTTATGAGCTACGTTTGCTTTTTTTTTTTTTTTTTTCAATGCCTCTTGCACTGCTCATGGGACATGAACAGTGCATTTAGGCTTATGAACAGTAACACGCACTGTTCATGTACTCGGATTACACTGTATAGGAGATATTGTGCACTATTCACGGGACCCACAACCACTTTATTTTAAAAAAAATATTTAAAATAGATCCCACAGTACTATTTACACGTTTAAAAATTATTTTACTACAGTGTTTTCAATTTTCAGTTTTAGCAAAATAAGCTGTATTTAAACGGACCCTTAATGCCTTTACTTACGTAGGGACTTTTTAATTGATCATTCTGATTTGGTTTTATGTTAATTTGTGCCTAATATCTCTGTGACCGACGTTGGCTTAGAGATGAACAAGAATGTCAATCTTGAATAAGTGGGTTCATATAAGTTTAGATTTTAGTGACAGATCAATCCAAGAATGAGAGGGTATAGGTAGAGTCATAAGCTGCAATATGACTCGTTCATGCTGAACCACATAAGTTTTCTAAATTAAGTTTTTGACCTTCAGTAAGTGCACGTACCTAAGCAATTGAAACACTTACATCTACTTTCCATCTTTTTAACTGTATAAAGTTTCACATCAAATATCCTTGCTTTTTGATCAGTTTTATGTTATGTTTTGATGTTAAAAGTTGTTTTCTAAGAGAAAAGTAATAGGTGGGTTACAGAACTCTAATAGAGCTAACCTCAGGTAGATAAAGTTGAAAGTTCAATTAGTGTGTAAAACACTAATGAATGTTTAGACCCCCAATTTTAACAATACTAACACAAACTTATACACAAACAATATATGTGCGGAATGATGTATATAAGCTATAACCAAATAGGTAAAACACTCTAAACCATAATTAATCACAAACACAGCAACAATTAAAAGGTAAAGAGTAAGGGAAGAGAGATGCAAACACAAAAATAACACCGACACGTGTTATCAAAGAGGAAACCGAAGAACTCGCCGAAGAACCTCTCCACCGCCCTCCAAGCGGTCAAATGATCTGTTAGGACATATATGTCCTAACAGATCATGTCACTTAGAACATATGTCACTTAGTTATGTAAATTGGCTAATCCTTTGACAAAACGCACTCTGCTTGTATTTGAGTAGTTCTAGGTGTTTTTAATACTTCAAGAAACAATGTTTCAAGGTCAAATGTTGAAGTCATCAAGTCTGTCCAAGAGAAAGCAAGCTGAAGTGCAAAGTTTTTAAATCTCGACATCTCTCGACAGCTACCTCGACACCTGCTATCCGTCGAGATTTAAAAAGTCAGATTTCCAATCTGATTTTCTTGGGATCCGTGAATATGTTTTTGGGCCTTCTTTTCTTCTAACCCTAAACATATAAAAGGATTATTTTAAGAGCCGTTTTGGGTGACACAAGTTGCATTATCATTAAGCAATCTCTGTTTAAGCAAATTGTGATCAACAGACGAAGTTGTTGACCTAGTTCATCTTCCATCAAGAAGTTGCTGTGTATTTGCACCATAGGGTTTTGTAACCAAGCATCTTCCTGCTATTCATCAAGTGGATGAACTGAAGAACTTTGCAGCCAACCATTCTTCCTCAGTTGGTGTTCTGAAGTCGCGTACTTGGATCCGCGCATTGGTTAGTCACGTACTTGGGAGCCGTGCATCAAAGGTGGAGACTGTCACTACAGATCAAGTCCAATTAGGCATTGGGGTAAGGGTTCAACTGTAGGTTGGTAAGGTACTTGGGATTCCTTTACTTGTAACCGCTTGATTTGATAATAGTGGAGTTTCGGGAGTGGTGACTTGAAAATCACCTGGTGGGGTTTTTGCCATTAGGGTTTTCCCCATTCGTAAACAAATCACCGTGTTATTTATTTTCCGCTGCATATTTAGTTGATTGGTGATTTGTTTGTGCTTCCATAAAATTGCATGATTAATTGATTAATTAATTATTTGGCTAAATTAATTAATTAGGGTTAATCACAAGGGGTCATTCAGATTGTGACCTATCATGATCCACTAAAGAATAAAGTTGGGATACATGAATAGCAGAAGACCCTCCAAGCCTAATCTACCCAATGCACCTAAGCCCTCCAAGCTTCTTTCTCCAACAGGGTTATGCCTAACCTTGTCTTCTTTAGCTTCCCGGATCCCGCAATAAGCCCATTGCATCAACCAAGTAAATTGGTCATCTCCGAAATGCTTCCCAAGCACCAAAATACCCCCTCACTGATATGGGAATGATGAGATAAGAATTTGGCAAAATGTACCTCTCAAGGATATGTTAATGGAAAGGGTAAGAGTAGAGGAATTTGGAAAATCAAATGATGAAGATTGTGGATGAGTCAATCTTGTTTTTCTCTAGGATTTTTCTCTCAAAATTCTCTCTGGAAGCTCTCTACATTTCTTGGGTATAAGGGTATTTAATTTAGAGGTGTCAAATGGGTGGGTTTGGGATGAGCATAATTGAGTTGAGTATATAAAACTCATTTAACCATTAAAACTCATTTAACTAATTGCTTCTAACCCAAATCCAACCCAACCCAATTATTATGGATAAACCCCAACTCACTCAATTATCCAATTGTCAAAATTACCAAAATGCCATTAAAGTGAAAACCAAACACTTTCTTGGACTCCATTTTCTACTCGCTCTAGTCTCCATTCTTGGGATTAAAAAATTCCACATAAGTACATTCACATTAGCAATTATATTAAAAATCCAAATTAAAAAATATTTTCTTTTCTTTTCTATTTTCTCTCACTTTCTTGGCAACCAAACAATGCAACAAATACAAAGAAATGTCATTTCAAGCTCAAAATTTTTCTGGAATTTCGAGAGCAACTGTCCTTGAACAAATAGAAATTCTTCTAATTCAAAAAAAGAGAAAAATAGACTCATCCTTATCAATTACTATAATATAAAGTATAAACAAAGCCAAATATTTAAATACACAAAAAATCAACAAAATCGTGTCGCTCATTCATTTTCATCAAAATCAATCGCACTTTACTTCTCACAGTTCTCACACCGAAAAAAACTTAAGCCTTTCCTCACCGATCTCTAAACTTCCATAAAGTAAAGAGTAACCAAAAAGCACTCAGAGATTCATAGCTCTCTCTGAAAATGGCTAGCAGTGGAGGTGGAGGAGCAAGATATGGGGATTCGAACCAGAAGATAGACTATGTGTTCAAGGTGGTGCTGATAGGTGACTCGGCGGTGGGGAAGTCTCAGATACTGGCTCGGTTCACATACAACTGGACTCGCACTCTTGTCATTGAGCACAAGAGCGTTAAGGCTCAGATCTGGGACATTGCTGGTCAAGAACAGTACCTTATCTAGTCTAGAAACTCATACTACTTTTGCTTGATTCGTAGGGTTTTGATTTCTATGATTGTTTGCTAAGAAAATAATCCCTAGGAAAAATATAAATTTATACTTTGATTGTTCGTATAACTTTTTTTTTTTTTTCCTTTTAATGGGAAGGGTTGGGTTGAATTTAGGTATATTGTTTTTGAGTTAAACGGGTTTCAATGAGTTTTTAGTTAAAACCCAATAATTACAGGATCTAATTGGGTTGATGCTCATTTAACCTAACTAATAATTGGGTGGGTTTGGGTTCAACTAGAGTGAGTGGATTTAGATGAGCAAATGGGTTTGGGCTTATTTTGCCACCCCCAGACTATTTATAGTGTGTATGTGAGAAATGTGAAAAGTCAGTTTTCATCCAAATAAGGTATTCTGGCAACTTAGCCTCGTGAGTGGAATGAGTCACAAATTTGAGTCACGAGCTAACTACCTGGTCAGACTGTACATTTTGTCCTGTAGTGCTCCAGCTGTTGTGGCCCTTCAGTTCTTTACATGCTTCACATGTATGCCACTTTGCTGACTTGCTAGTCGCGAGTCAGTCGCAAGATCCAGTCGCGAGACTCCTTTGATTGCACATATCTTGAGTTTTCTTCACACTCTCTCACACACAACCCTCACATAATTCTCGACTAAATATAGGGTATCTAATTGCTAAAATACAAGCAAATTTGGCACGGAATAAAGCCAACACTTGATTGACTAAATTCAACCTTACAAAAGTGTTAAATTTCAAACCACAATTAGACAACTTAAATTTCGGCCAAACTATGGATGAGTAAGTTGTAATTTTCCCTAATAACAAAAAAAGAGTGAGATGATTTGAAACCTTAGTGTCTCTATCAGAGACATTAACAGGTGACAATTGAATTGCAACAAATTTGCAAGGCCCTTACCTACTTATTATCATTCTAATTTTGTTCATATTGACATTTAGACATGAAGAAAAACATGGGAAAGTTAACCATTCTAATTTTTAACTAAATAGAAATAGTAGGCAAATAATTTTGGGTGTCAAAATATAATGAAAAAAAAAAAAAAAAGTGAACTCGCGTCAAAATATAAATGTTTAAGCTATTATGCATAAAAGTTATAAATAACTGAAAAATTCCAAAAATACGTTCTTGAGATAAAACTCTTTCGTGAGTAAGCATGAGCTAACCAACTCATATTAATTACGGTATTATTAACTGCCAAGTAAAATTAACAGATCCTCGATGTCAAACAAAAATAAAAAATCCAAATTTGTTTTTATTTTTATTTTTTGTTAATTTAAGAATCCTTATTTTATTCATTGAAGGGCATTTCAATTTTCAAGACCTCCATAATTTTCTATTTTGATTGCAATTCACATATAATGAATCTATTTGAGAGAGAATTCTTAAACAATTGGTATTTGCACCTAGAATGCAACTACTAGGGACTGTCCGCCTACTACACCGACATATAATCCAATGAGTATATATTTTATCTGTATTAACAAAATGTAAAGACGTGCAAGGGAAGTTGTTACCTTTTCGCTGAAAAGGAAGAGTTGTTGAATTACACTAACATCATGGCCCAGCCCATTTGTTTTTTTGATGCTTTCATTATTGGAACCAAATATTTTCAGTTTGTCGCATTTATAAATGGTCAACTCATTCAACAACGGCCACTTTGAAGTATGCTTTCCTGGGCAAAAACTCTTGAGCTTAGGCAAACCTGCAAGAATTAGAGAGAATAACCGTGGGAATACAAAGAAAGTAGCTGTCTCTATTCCTTCTTCTTTTGCTACGATTTCCTCCACCGTTGCACAATCCCTTATCCTTAGCCACTCAAGTTGCATAAGAGCCTTTGCCACAGATGTTGAAAAAACACTTTTTAGACTGGAACAACCATGAATATTGACGGTATTTAATTTCCCAAAGGTGATTATTCCTTAAGGATCCATACTCCACACATGCTTCAATTTTCCTAGATTTATTAATTCTAAGGATCTAAGTTCAGTGGCTGCTATATCATGTGTTTCTTTAACATTGTTTGTCCGTTGGATCTCAAATACCTCTTCTATGGAGCCACAACTATCTATCATCAAACGTTTTAGATTCTGGAGTGTTCTCAGCATATTGGGTGGAAGAATATTTGTAAGATTGGTGAAATTTGAAACAGTAAAATTTTCCAGTTTGCAAAAGGAATCTAAAATGAGTTGGTCGGGCCAAATCATCTTCATGCTATCCATACCCTCTATTTCCAATTCCTCCAAGTTTGGAAAGACAACCTACGATTCACTGGTACACAATGAGTCAATAAACGAAAAATTAATTAAATTATATTCTTAATAACAAAGGGGAGACTAATATAAGAACGATGAAGGAAGAAGAGTAATAATTCCTTTCTTCAATACAGAGGTATTGTCTGACAATGCAGATTTTCATTTCTTCAACATTTTAATCAATTATTATGTCCGTACTAACGAATTGGAGATGAAATTCAATTGAATTTCCTAAGTGGACTCTCTCTCTCTCTCTCTCTCTCTAATGAATTGAACTTAAATTTGATCATAGTATATTGCAAAACTTCCAAAAATACATGAATTAAAAATGTATCCAAATTACTTTGTACACTTCTATAACTAATATTGTGTAGAACGTTCCCATTTAAAAAACAGTAAATGGTAAGGTGCCACTCCACTAGGCAAACTCATTACACCCTAATCTACGATAAGGTATTTGATTACTTCAGTTGAACCAAAGTTTGGTGTAATATAAAAATCAAGTAATTCATGTTCATATTGACGTCTAATCAAATGTGGTTCTGTCAAACACCTTATGGGCATTCTAAAAAGTCGGTGAAAGAAATATATCATGAAAGGTTTGGAGTTTGAGCTAAACAAACAATAAGGAATTTCAAAGTGTTAAAAGTTGGGTCGGAAAACTAATCAAAATAAATGAATAAATGTGACAAAAGAAAATAAGCTTTAGTACTGACCAAAAAACAAAACAAAAAGTTGTTCTTCTGATCATTTGGTGCAGCTTTCAAAATGGAGTATTGTCCTGATATCGACAATAAATACAAGACCTACTCTTTTGTTGGGTTTTTGGTTTATAGGTTGTGGGAGACTTATCTATCTTTCAAGGAGTAAAATTTATAATAAAATCTTAAACATACCTTTCCATTGAAAAGCACAAGAGATTCATCATCAGAAAAGAAGCCCTTCAACTTTAATAATTCGCTTAATTTGAGAGAACGGAGTTTTGCGAACATAATGTTGTCGTCACTATTAACCTCTATTTCTTCTTTTCTTTCTATCGCAATTATTTCGCTCATTTTCTCACAATCAACTATCTTCATTTCTTGGAGGTGTGAAAAGCATCCAACCATAGATGAGGAGAAGACAAATTCCAAATTATGACATTCTCTCACTTTTACCACTCGCAAGTTACGAAAAGACTCCGCTGGAAGTCGAGATTAATTGATCATATTGCTTAGATTAATTGACTCCAAGATAGGAAAGACAAAACCGAGAACCCCCATAGACTTGATAATATACTGAATCTCGTCATTGTGTTGGACTACGAGATGCTTCAAACTTTGAAAACCTTCCGAATCTAATTTGTAAAGAATATTTTTGACACCCTTCATTTCATCCAAAAAGAGAGCTTCACATTTCCTCAATAATACTTTGTACCCATTGTCTGATTGAAAGCTTATATTGAGCTTTAAAATTTTTGAAGCTTCTAACATTTCTTCCTCAAACAAGTCACTGCCTATGACTATTCTATAGCTTACCAACCTTTCAAAAACCGTGGCTTTTGGTAAAATCTTGGAATTCTGAATATGTATGTGTAACATGATCAGGTGAGACAAATTGTCCAATTCTGAGACCATAGCATTACTCTTTCTGTGCTTTGTTCAAGCTCCCATTCAACAGTGCTCGGTAGGTATAATTATTGTAAAATCTTCATATTAGATAACACATTGGGTGGAATGACTTTAAGATGGGAACATTCTTCCAAATCTAGCAATTGAAGGTGAGTCAAATGCCCTATTTCTTTTGGTAATTGTTCAAAATTTTTCAATGAAAGGCTAAGAATTTTCAAATTCTCCAGTTCCCCAATTATTGTTACATCCTTCACTGTACCATCTAAATACAATGTTTGGAGTTTTTCAAGTGACAAAAGTGATGAAGTATCTCAAACCATATTTGAGATAAGCTTAAAACTCTCAACTCTTTCAACCCTTCAAAAAATGAAATTGGAATTTGCAAAGTCTCTTTTTGATCGAACATAAAAACTAAATGAAGATTTGGACATTCAAAGCTTTTAGGAATGTCACAATCATCAATGTAAGGCAATGAAATTGCAAATGAATCTTTACGATTTAAACGTTCTTGCAGGTCAGTAGTATTTCTTATCATAAACATCCGCTTTTCTTCAGATGCAATATTAATTGCAACATCACGAATTACATCATGCATTTTGACTGTACCATTGCCATCACCTTCCAACAACAAGCTAGAATCTTTGAGTTTTTTAACCAATGTGTGCACCCTACGTCTCGCATCCTCTATTTTATCGAGGTTAGCAAACAGGCTCAAACCCACACCATATTTTAACAAGTCTTCGACTTTTATGTTGTAATCCTCTCTATGTAGACTACAAAGCAACCATAATGACTTTGCTTCATTACTTTTCAAAAACTCATAACTCCACTTTATACTCTTGTACACCATTTCATCCATTCCATCGATCTTTGTTGGGTCAGACATTTTGAACAGGTTGACTGCATCCTCCCAAACATATATATCTTTCTCATTTTTCAAGGTATTTGCAACCGTTGTAATGGCAATTGGTAATCCAGAACATTCTTTGACAATTTTAAGCATATTAGGTTGGATTTCAGGCATTTTAGCTAAATCACCATGTTCTCAAACAAGTTTCTCGCTTCATTTTCAAATAAAACTCCAACTGGGAACTGCTTTTGGGTATCCATATCATTGCATAGAACATTATAAAATCTTGACGTCAACAATAATCTGCACCCCTTCTGATCATCTCCAAAGGAAATCCCAAGATCTTCCAAGTTGAGGGGCTTCCAAATGTCATCTATAATTATAAGGGTCTTCTTCTCTTGTTTCAATCGCTTACATAGTTGATCTCCTCTTACAGATTCACTCTCCACCTCAAGTTTTAGATCTAATTGCTCCACAATTTCCCTTTGAATATTTTTCAAGACTGGATCTTTGGATACAACTAAAAAAAGGTACTTGTCAAACAACTGGTGTTTCTGAGCTTGCTTTGCAACTTTTTTGGCTAGCATGGTTTTGCCCACACCTCCCATCCGGTAAACCCCAATTCTATTGATCTTAGGATCTTTGAGCGCTTCAAGAACTCCAGTTAATGTTTGCATTCTTGATTCAAAGGCCTCGTACCCTGTATTCAATGTAGCAGTCCCTGCCACTTGTGTAGACTCACAATAGCCAACTCTATCGAACTTTCCCTCGTCCTTGATTTTCTTAACTTTCAATCCCATCTCGGATGCTCTCTTGCTCGCTTGATAACAGGACTTCAAGTTAGGACACCACCCATTGCAGCACGTCATCTTTGCTTGCCCATTATTTCTAATGAATTCCTCTGCCTCTGCCTCTGCTATGATCCCATCAGAACGGGTAAGCCATGTCTGAACATCAGCTTCAATTGTCTGTACATTATTTTTAGCCATGTCACAATCACGTTGCACTCTATCTCTGACCTCCTGTAGGTCCTTAACTTGGGGTTCGAGATTATCAAAATTACTTTTGTAGTGAATCAGATAATCCAACTTACGTCCAAGTTCTGCAAGCACGCAATCAAAAATTTTGTCGCCGATTTTCTCTAGAAAATTCATTCTTGCAACTGGCGGCTCTCTAGGAGGATATATAGTATAATATACGAAAGAAAAACCCAATAAGAAAATAGTGACAAAAACATAGGGTGCAATCAAATTAAAGGACCCAAAATAATATATATAAAAAAAACCTTTCTTTGGGTATCAATGGAGAGACAGACGGTGTGCTACTGTCTTCACGTACGTGGATGGGGGTGGACCGAGATGCTATATAAAACACCTGCAAAATATATATCATTTGAAATTATGATTCGTGTTTGCAACGTTTTAGCAACTACGAAGCAATGGATTATTTTGCATTAGACTTGATGCATCTACTTCATCAATATAAAGCTCACATAGTATATGGGGAAAGGAAATAGGGTGAGGCTTTTTTCATATCAGAATTTTTTTTTTTTTTTTTCCTATCACCTACTTTTTTACATATGAATTGTTACTGTTTTCCTATTTTTGTTTTTGTGACTTGATATATGATTTCTTGAGAATATTTCTTCAGCGAAAGCAAAGAAAAAAAAAAAGGAGTTTTGCTGAAGCGAAACAATAATTAGAACTGAGATTACTTTGCCTCTTGC
This sequence comes from Quercus ilex subsp. ballota, assembly GCA_032727855.1. Classification (NCBI taxonomy): domain Eukaryota; kingdom Viridiplantae; phylum Streptophyta; class Magnoliopsida; order Fagales; family Fagaceae; genus Quercus; species Quercus ilex. The sequence continues at coordinate 170,941 of JAVFWQ010000036.1, forward strand.
TTGAGACTCGCTCGTGTGAAATCTTCAGATAGAATACGCTTTCTTGTTACTGTTTAAACTAGGATTTCTATTGGATTTTAGCCTTAAAAGGGCATCCTAGAAGTATTTTCCCAAAATAATATGAAGAGAAACAGGTTCCAAGTAGGCGTATGATGAAAATTTAAATTACATTAAAATTGTGCATATATGTTAGAAAAATATGCGTTCCTCTGAAAACTTGTATTCAACTATGCTTAATGCGAAAAAAAAAAAAACTATGCTTAATGCACCCATAAAAGAAAATGATGTTTAATGCACTGCTTCTTTTAATGGATAATTCAAATAATGAGTTCTTACTTTTAAGTTTTCTGACACAACAAGAGAACAGATGCTTTTTTTTTTTTTTTTGATGGGGAGAACAGATGCTTTTTGCACTTGGACAACATGTCACATTAGCGGTGCTGTGTTTGGAAGTTTCTGGTCTAGCTTCATTGATCGAACTTGATTTGGTTGTTTTTCTTTTTTAAATAATAATAATTTTTTATTTAAAGAAATTTTAATAGTTTTTTTAGTATTAAAAAATTATTTTTTAATAGTAAACAAAGTTATGGACTAGGTCACCAGAGGACCAATGGTGACGGTAAGAAACACAGCACCTTTACATAGGTTGGTACCTCTAAAAGGGTCTTGGGTTCAAGTTGCCAGGACAGCATATTAGCGTAAACTTATGAGATTAAAATGACAAAAATGGAACCTAAAGGATTAAAATAACAATTGATAACACTTAAAGGGTATTGTGGGGGGGTAAAAGCCCAGACCTGCCTATTGGGCCTGGGGCCCTGTTTTGAAGATTACTGTATGTCCGAAGAGGAATAACAGGTTGGAGTAGAGTTCATCTGGAGGGAACAAACCCAGAAATGGAGGAAGAGTACCATCCGAAGAGGCCACCCTTTGTTCAAAGAGGTTTTACTTCTCGGACACGAATAATCTTGATCAAACAAACGTATGGAAGGTCCGAATGACCTTCCTGGCAATCTCAATGGCAAAGACAAGCTCTGGGCATACCTGAGGATGATAAGGACGAAGAAATATCTCAAGAAAAAACTGCTACCACCGTATTTAATGCACTGCAGCAACTTTTCTGGCAGCATTTATGTGGAGAAGACCCCTGAATAGTGCAACCTCAGCTACCGCCACTCCCAAAAAGTTAGAGAAGATGCTTGATGTGACCTATACTCAAGTATGTACGCAAATGAAGGACAAGTGGACGACTGGGATGATGAGGGAGGAGGTTATATAAAAAAGAAGGGCTCCTGATAAGGAGAGAGAGAGAGAGGTGAAGAAGAGAAAAAATAACTTTACTATAGCTCTGAGTGTTGTAATCATTTTTCATTCAATAAAACACCTCTTCGGACGTTCATTCATTCAGTTTTTCAAGCACCATCTCATGTTACTTCGTTCTTAAGGGCCACAGCTAACTATTGTTCAATTCACAACTAGCCCAGCCTTTTCACCCACTCTCTACAAATTCATTGTTCCGGGTTTGTTGGGCTCACCATTCGAATCTTTTGGGCTTGGGTTACGAAAACTGACCCTACAATTTGCGCCGTCTGTGGAGAGAGCTTGTGCAGGGGTGAAAACAACGGTTGATGATGGCTGAACGAAGTCAACAAGAAGCAGAGTCTAGGGCATTCCAGCACGTGGACCATTTCCTTAATTTGGAGCAGAGACAAGATCGTGAAGGTAGCGTGCAAACCGTGCACACTGGTCAGAGCCAATCACGTGGTAGGAGTCATGTGTCCCATGCAGAGAAGAACTAGGATTTGTAGCTGGAGGTTGAAAAGCTAAAAAGAGAGTTGCGCCATGCAAAGCGGAAACGGGTGCCTTCATATTCAGATGAGGAGTCTGATGACCAACAGGATTTCACTTACCAGCAGAGATCGCGAATGCCAGTCAGTGAGTCTTTTTCCTATGAGGAAGAGCATCGTCATAAGAGGCGACCTCAGAGCCCACCACACGGAGGCGTAGGGAACGATGCCATGAGCAAGGCCTTGAACCAAATCTCTAGATCGCCCTTTACACGCAGGATCGAAGAGGCGAGACTTCCCCGGCGTTTTAACCAGCCTATGTTCACCATCTATAATGGTAAAACGGACCCGGTGGAACATGTGAGTCATTTTAATCAAAGAATGGCAGTCTACTCCAGAGATGAAGCCCTGATGTGCAAGATCTTCCCCTCCAGTCTTGGACCGATTGCAATGAGAAGGTTTGACAGCCTGAAGGCAGACTCCATCAGCTCCTTCAAAGAGCTCACTCAAGCCTTTGGTTCACGTTTTGTCACCTGCCGAAGAGTGGCCAGGCCTTTGTCTTCTCTGCTATCCTTGAGCATGCAGGAAGGTAAAACTCTGAAGGCGTATTCGGACAGATACTGGGAGATGTTTAACGATATGGAGGGCAACTTTGATGCAATGGCCCTCAACACGTTCAAGCTCGGCCTTCCTAGTGACCACGGTTTAAGGACATCCTTGTCTGGTAAGCCAGTTACTAGCATGCATCAGCTGATGGACCGTATTGAAAAATATAAAAGAGTTGAAGAAGATCAACAACAAGGGAAGGGTAAGGAAAAGGTTATCCCCCAGGAGAGGAGGGATTTCAGGTCGGATCGTTACAATAACAGTAAACCGCGGAGAGATTTTTCTGGGCAATCAGGATCAGCAAATCCCCAGGCAGTTAACACCGTATTCAAAGAGCCAGTCCACCAAGTTTTGGAGAAGGTTAAGAATGAACCGTTCTTTAAATGGCCGAATAAGATGGTAGGGAACCTTGAGAGGCGTAATCGCAATCTCTACTGCCAATACCACCAAAACCACGGGCATGTCACTGAAGACTGCAGGAGCCTGTGGGATCATTTGGACCAATTAGTCCGCGATGGTAGATTGAGGCATCTCTTGCTCCACTCTAGTAGCCGAGGAGGTCAGATGAGCCCAGAGTCCCGAAGAGAGGATTCTTTAAAGCCTTCATTGGGAACTATCAATGTCATTTTCGCAGCCCCAGGGAGATTAGGATCCTGGCCATCCAAGGTCATGTTAATACCTCGGTTGCCAGCAGGGGACTCTGGCCAAGGTCCGAAAAGACCCAAATTTGACTCCCAGCTGATTTTAGGGTTCTCGGACGAAGACAAGATTGGAACCATCCAACCCTATGACGATGCGCTAGTCATCACCCTCAGAATTGGAGGGTATGATGTGAAGAGGGTAATGGTTGACCAAGGTAGTGTTGTGGAGATAATGTACCATGATCTCTACAAATGGTTGGGCCTAAAACCCCAAGACTTAACACCATATAATTCCCCCCTTGTAAGTTTTGAAGGAAGGGTTGTCACCCCGAAAGGCCAGATACGCTTACCTGTGCAGACTGATTCTGAAGTGGTAGAAGTAGATTTTATAGTTGTTGACGTATACTCACCCTATACGACAATCGTAGCCAGACCTTGTCTTCATACACTCTGGGCTGTTTCTTTTACTTTGCATCAGAAAGTCAAGTACCCATCTGAAGGATAGGTTTGTGAGATCCAAGGAGATCAATCAGCAGCAAGACAATGCTTAGTGGCTGCCATCCAACATGGGTTCGAAGCTGAGTCCTCAGTCATTGCCGAAAGGGGCTTATAGCAGTTAACGTCTCGGGAATCGCCCGCCAACAATTCGGGAGAGAGCGCTAGGTGCGAAGATTTGCTAAAAGTTATCATCGGGGATGATCCAAAAAAATTCTTTCAAGTCGGATCTCAGCTACCTCTACAGGAGAAAGATGAGTTAGTGGAATTTCTTAAGAGAAACCTTGACGTATTTGCTTGGAACGCTTACGAGGCTCTAGGAGTAGATCCGGAGTTCATATGTCACCATTTAAAAGTAAACCAATGATCACCCCTAAGAAGCAACCTCCTTGGCGACCATCCAAGGAGCATGCCGATGCAGTAAGAGAAGAGGTAACGAAGCTCAAAAAGGCTGGAGCTATTAAAGAGGTTTTTTATCCGGAGTGGCTGGTAAATACTGTGGTGGTGAAGAAAAAGAACGGGAAATGGCGAGTATGCGTGGACTTTACTGATTTGAATAAGGCTTGCCCTAAAGATCCATTCCCTATGCCAAAAATTGATCAACTGGTGGATGCCACTGTCGGCCACCATTGGATGAGCTTCCTGGACGCTTTTCAAGGTTACCACCAGATACCATTAGCCCTCGATGACCAGGAGAAGACTGCTTTCGTCACTCCTATTGGTAACTACCACTATAAAGTGATGTCATTTGGTTTAAAGAATGCGAGATCTACCTACCAGAGAATGATGACGAGGATGTTTGAGCCACAGTTGGGTAAAAATATCGAGATTTATATAGATGACATGGTGGTGAAAAGCAAGGTTGTGGCCGAGCACGTGAAGGACCTGGAAAGCACCTTCGAAGTTCTCAGAAAATACAAGCTACACCTAAACGCTTCCAAGTGTTCGTTCGGCGTGGGATCGGGCAAGTTTTTAAGGTACATGGTGACCCACAGAGGAATTGAGGTCAACCCTGACCAGATAAAGGCCATCAACGAGTTACAAGCTCCTCAAAATCCCAAGGAAATTCAGAAACTGACTGTAATGACTGCCGCCCTGAATCGATTTATCTCTCGATTAGCAGATAGGTGTCGGCCTTTCTTCTCTCTTATCAACAAGTGGAAGGGATTCGAGTGGACTGAAGAGTGCGCTGTGGCCTTCCAGCAGCTAAAAGATTATCTAGCTCGACCACCAATCATGTCCAGTCCTGAGCCAGACGAAGTCTTGTTCGCGTATATTGCTGTAGCTCCCTATGCTGTGAGCTTGGTGCTGATACGAGCAGATTGTGGCGTGCAGAGACCAGTTTATTATGTAAGCAAGTCGTTGCATGAAGCCGAGATCCGTTATTTGCCACTAGAGAAGACCATCCTAGCAGTAGCGCTGGGTACCCGAAAGTTACCTCACTATTTCCAAGCCCATACAGTCATTGTTCTTACTCAACTCCCACTTAGGGCTGTACTTCGAAGTGCTGACTACACTGAAAGGATTGCTAAATGGGGTACGATCTTAGGGGCTTTCGATATCAAATATATGCCTCGAACATCGGTCAGGGGCCAGGTGCTCGCTGATCTGGTAGCCGAGTTCACGGAGCCCCAATTAAAAGAGATAACGCCAACATTGGACATGGATGAAAAATTGGTTGGCCTGATTTCTCAACAAAGCCACTCCCATTGGAAAGTGTACGTGGATGGCGCAGCGAACCAGAAAGGTTCTAGAGTGGGGCTAGTGCTGATATCCCCCGAAAGAATCATCATTGAAAAATCGTTAAGGCTGGATTTCTCGGCAACAAATAATGAGGCAGAGTATGAAGCCCTACTGATGGGAAAGTCTATGGTCTAAAGAATGGGAGGAAAGGCAGTGGAGTTGTTCTCGGACTCAAGGTTAGTTGTGGGTCAGGTACAGGGGGAGTTTGAGGCGAAGGATGAAAGGATGCAGGGATACTTGAGCCGAGTTAAACGTCTACAGTCGGAATTCAAATTTTTCAGCTTGCTGCATATTCCCAGAAGTGGCAACACACATGCCGACTCTTTGGCCACTCTCACCACCTCCTCGACACAAGACTTGCCAAGAGTTATCCTCGTCGAGGACTTGCATAGGCCAACCGAAGCAAGAAAAGAAGTAGTTCAAGTTCACCAAATCAGTGCTGGACTCAGCCAGATGGACCCTATAGTTAAATTCCTAAAGAAGGATATTTTGCCTGAAGAAAAGGGAGAAGCTGACAAAGTTTGGAGGAAAGCAACCAGGTTCTGGTTACCCGATCAGAAACTATACAAACGCTCCTACTCAAGACCGTACTTGTTATGCATGCATCTTGAAGCGGCTGAGTTGCTACTAGAGGAATTACATGAAGGAATCTGTGGGAGCCACACTAGAGGTAGATCCTTGGCTCACCGAGCCATTACTCAGGGTTATTGGTGGTCAAACATGCAAAAAGAAGCCCTCGATTATGTTAAAAAATGCGATCAATGTCAGAGGTTTGCCCCAAACATACATCAACCAGGAGGAACTCTCAATCCGTCATCCAGCCCATGGCCCTTCGCCCAATGGGACTTAGATATCGTGGGATCATTCCCTAAGGCTGCAGGAAACAAGAAATATCTTCTGGTCGGCACAGACTATTTCACCAAATGGGTCGAAGCTGAACCTCTGGCCAACATCAGAGACGTGGATGTATAGAAATTTGTGGGGAAGAATATCGTCACTCGGTTTGGGGTTCCTCATACTCTCATCTCGGACAATGGCCTACAATTTGATAGCAGAGCATTCAGGAATTATTGTAGTGAACTCGGAGTTATAAACAGATACTCCACTCCTGTATATCCCCAAGGTAATGGGCAGGCAAAAGCTGTCAACAAGGTCATAGTGAATGGCTTAAAGAAGAGGCTGGATGATGCGAAGGGCAAATGGGTGAAAGAATTACCACACGTACTTTAGGCTTACAGAACTACACCTCGCAGATCCACTAGAGAGACCCCTTTCTCAATGACCTATGGAGCTGAAGCTGTCATACCTTTGGAAACTGAATTCCTAACACTGAGGACCAGTTCATTCAGTCCCACCAGCAACAATGAGCAACTAGAGAGGAGTTTAGACCTGATTGATGAAAGGAGGGAAAATGCAATGGTCCAACGGGCATATTACCAACAAAAGCTCAGGCAGGGCTACGACGCCAACGTCTAGCTGAGGCCTCTAGAACCTGGTGACTTGGTGCTGAGGAAAGTTGTCGGGACTGTAAAGAACCCAGTTTAGGAAAAGTTAGGAACCAATTGGGAAGGGCCATATCGTGTTACTTCAGGGGCTGGCATTGGGGCGTATTTCCTAGAAGACCTAGATAGCCATATGATACCACGCCCATGGAATGTAAATAACCTCAAAAGGTTATATTATTAATCGAATTTTTTCTTCAGTCAACATGCCAATTTGTTATATGAAGTAGTTCTCTAAGTGTTTAAACTTAAATCCATTCAGGCCTGTAGTCCTCGGACCAGATGATTTGGGTTAGTTAACACTCCATTGCAATTCTCTAAGTGTTTAAACTTAAATCCATTCATACCTGTATTCCTCGGACCAGATGATTTGGGTTAGTTAACACTCCTTTGCAGTTCTCTAAGTGTTTAAACTTAAATCCATTCATGCCTGTAGTCCTCAGACCAGATGATTTGGGTTAGTTAACACTCCAGTACAATTCTCTAAGTGTTTAAACTTAAATCCATTCATGCCTGCAGTCCTCAGACCAGATGACTTGGGTTAGTTAACACTCCATTACAGTTCTCTAAGTGTTTAAACTTAAATCCATTCATGCCTGTAGTCCTCAAACCAGATGACTTGGGTTAGTTAACACTTCATTAAAGTTCTCTAAGTGTTTAAACTTAAATCCAATCATGCCTGTAGTCCTCGGACTAGATGATTTGGGTTAGTTAACACTCTAGTATAGTTTTCAAAGTGTTTAAATTTAAATCCATTCATGCAAGTAGTCCCCAGACCAGATGATTTAGGTTAGTTAACACTCCATTACAATTCTCTAAGTGTTTAAACTTAAATCCATTCATGCTTGTAGTCCTCGAACCAGATGACTTGGGTTAGTTAAGACTCCATTACAGTTCTCTAAGTGTTTAAACTTAAATCCATTCATGCCTGTAGTCCTCGGACCAGATGACTTGGGTTAGTTAAGACTCCATTACAGTTCTCTAAGTGTTTAAACTTAAATCCATTCATGCCTGTAGTCCTCGGACCAGATGACTTGGGTTAGTTAACAATCCATTACAGCTCTCTAAGTGTTTAAACTTAAATCCATTCATGCCTGTAGTCCTCGGATCAGATGATTTGGGTTAGTTAACACTACATTACAGCTCTCTAAGTATTTAAACTTAAATCCATTCGTGCCTGTAGTCCTCGGACCAGATGATTTGGGTTAGTTAACACTCCATTACAATTCTAAAAGTGTTTAAACTTAAATCCATTCATGCCTGCAGTCCTCGGACCAGATGATTTGGGTTAGTTAACACTCTAGTACAGTTCTCTAAGTGTTTAAACTTAAATCCATTCATGCTTATAGTCCTCGAACCAGATGACTTGGGTTAGTTAACACTCCATTATAGTTCTCTAAGTGTTTAAACTTAAATCCATTCATGCCTGTAGTCCTAGGACCAGATGAGTTGAGTTAGTTAACACTCCATTACAGTTCTCTAAGTGTTTAAACTTAAATCCATTCATGCCTGTAGTCCTCGGACCAGATGACTTGGGTTAGTTAACACTTCATTACAGTTCTCTAAGTGTTTAAACTTAAATCCATTCATGCCTGTAGTCCTCGGACCAGATGATTTGGGTTAGTTAACACTCTAGTACAGTTCTCTAAGTGTTTAAACTTAAATCCATTCATGCATGTCGTCCTCAGACCAGATGATTTCGGTTAGTTAACACTCCATTACAGTTCTCTAAGTGTTTAAAATTAAATCCATTCATGCTTGTAGTCCTCGAACCAGATGACTTGGGTTAGTTAACACTCCATTACAGTTCTCTAATTGTTTAAACTTAAATCCATTCATTCCTGTAGTCCTCGGATCAGATGCCTTGGGTTAGTTAACACTCCATTACAGTTCTCTAATTGTTTAAACTTAAATCCATTCATGCCTGTAGTCCTCGGACCAGATGACTTGGGTTAGTTAACACTTCATTACAGTTTTCTAAGTGTTCAAACTTAAATCCATTCATGCCTGTAGTCCTCAAACTAGATGACTTAGGTTAGTTAACACTTCATTACAGTTCTCTAAGTGTTTAAACTTAAATCCATTCATGCCTGTAGTCCTCGGACCAGATGATTTGGGTTAGTTAACACTCTAGTACAGCTCTCTAAGTGTTTAAACTTAAATCCATTCATGCATGTAGTCCTCAGACCAGATGATTTAGGTTTGTTAACACTCCATTACAGTTCTCTAAGTGTTTAAACTTAAATCCATTCATGCTTGTAGTCCTCGAACTAGATAATTTGGGTTAGTTAACACTCCATTACAGTTCTCTAAGTGTTTAAACTTAAATCCATTCATGCCTGTAGTCCTCGGACCAAATGACTTGGGTTAGTTAACACTCCATTACAGTTCTCTAAGTGTTTAAACTTAAATCCATTCATGCCTGTAGTCCTCGGATCAGATGATTTGAGTTAGTTAACACTCCATTACAGCTCTCTAAGTATTTAAACTTAAATCCATTCATGCCTGTAGTCCTCGGACCAGATGATTTGGTTTAGTTAACACTCCATTACAATTCTCTAAGTGTTTAAACTTAAATCCATTCATGCCTGTAGTCCTCGGACCAGTTGATTTGGGTTAGTTAACACTCTAGTACAGTTCTCTAAGTGTTTAAACTTAAATCCATTCAAGCATGTAGTCCTCAGACCAGATGATTTAAGTTAGTTAACACTCCATTACAGTTCTCTAAGTGTTTAAACTTAAATTCATTCATGCTTGTAGTCCTCGAACCAGATGACTTGGGTTAGTTAACACTCCATTACAGTTCTCTAAGTGTTTAAACTTAAATACATTCATGCCAGTAGTCCTCAGACCAGATGACTTGGGTTAGTTAACACTCCATTACAGTTCTCTCAGTGTTTAAACTTAAATCCATTTCATGCCTGTAGTCCTCAAACAAGATGACTTGGGTTAGTTAACACTTCATTACAGTTCTCTAAGTGTTTAAACTTAAATCCATTCATGCCTGTAGTCCTCGGACCAGATGATTTAGGTTAGTTAACACTCAAGTACAGTTCTCTAAGTGTTTAAACTTAAATCCATTCATGCCTGTAGTCCTCGGACCAGATGATTTGGGTTAGTTAACACTCTAGTAAAGTTCTCTAAGTGTTTAAACTTAAATCCATTCATGCATGTAGTCCTCAGACTAGATGATTTAGGTTAGTTAACACTCCATTACAGTTCTCTAAGTGTATAAACTTAAATCCATTCATGCTTGTGGTCCTCGAACCAGATGACTTGGGTTAGTTAACACTCCATTACAGTTCTCTTAGTGTTTAAACTTACATCCATTCAAGCCTGTAGTCCTCGGACCTGATGACTTGGGTTAGTTAACACTTCATTACAGTTCTCTAAGTTTTTAAACTTAAATCCATTCATGCCTGTAGTCCTCGGACCAGATGATTTGGGTTAGTTAACACTCTAGTACAGTTCTCTAAGTGTTTAAATTTAAATCCATTCATGCATGTAGTCCTCAGACCAGATGATTTAGGTTAGTTAACACTCCATTACAGTTCTCTAAGTGTTTAAACTTAAATCCATTCATGCCTGTAGTCCTCGGACCAGATGACTTGGGATAGTTAACACTCCATTACAGTTCTCTAAGTGTTTAAACTTAAATCCATTCATGCATGTAGTCCTCAGACCAGATGATTTAAGTTAGTTAACACTCCATTACAGTTCTCTAAGTGTTTAAACTTAAATCCATTCATCCTTGTAGTCCTCGAACCGGATGACTTGGGTTAGTTAACACTCCATTACAGTTCTCTAAGTGTTTAAACTTAAATCCATTCATGCCTGTAGTCCTCGAACCAGATGATTTGGGTTAGTTAACATTCGATTACAGTTCTCTAAGTGTTTAAACTTAAATCCATTTCATGCCTGTAGTCCTCAAACCAGATGACTTGGGTTAGTTAACACTTCGTTACAGTTCTCTAAGTGTTTAAACTTAAATCCATTCATGCCTGTAGTCCTCGGACCAGATGATTTGGGTTAGTTAACACTCTAGTACAGTTCTCTAAGTGTTTAAACTTAAATGCATTCATGCATGTAGTCCTCAGACCAGATGATTTAGGTTAGTTAACACTTCATTACTGTTCTCTAAGTGTATAAACTTAAATCCATTCATGCTTGTAGTCCTCGAACCAGATGACTTGGGTTAGTTAACACTCTATTAGAGTTCTCTAAGTGTTTAAACTTAAATACATTCATGCCTGTAGTCCTCGGACCAGATGACTTGGGTTAGTTAACACTTCATTACTTTTCTCTAAGTGTTTAAACTTAAATCCATTCATGCCTGTAGTTCTCGGACCAGATGATTTGGGTTAGTTAACACTCTAGTACAGTTCTCTAAGTGTTTAAACTTAAATCCATTCATGCAAGTAGTCCTCTGACCAGATGATTTAGGTTAGTTAACACTCTATTACAGTTCTCTAAGTGTTTAAACTTAAATCCATTCAAGCCTGTAGTCCTCGGTCCAGATGACTTGGGTTAGTTAACACTCCATTACAGTTCTCTAAGTGTTTAAACTTAATTCCATTCATGCATGTAGTCCTCAGACCAGATGATTTAGGTTAGTTAACACTCCATTACAGTTCTCTAAGTGTTTAAACTTAAATCCATTCATGCTTGTAATCCTCGAACCAGATGACTTGGGTTAGTTAACACTCCATTACAGTTCTCTAAGTGTTTAAACTTAAATCCATTCATGCCTGTAGTCCTCGGATCAGATGATTTGGGTTAGTTAACACTCCATTACAGCTCTCTAAGTATTTAAACTTAAATCCATTCGTGTCTGTAGTCCTCGGGCCAGATGATTTGGGTTAGTTAACACTCCATTACAATTTTCTAAATGTTTAAACTTAAATCCATTCATGCCTGTAGTCCTCGGACCAGATGATTTGGGTTAGTTAACACTCTAGTATAGTTCTCTAAGTGGTTAAACTTAAATCCATTCATGCATGTAGTCCTCAGACCAGATGATTTAGGTTAGTTAACACTCCATTACAGTTCTCTACGTGTTTAAACTTAAATCCATTCAAGCTTGTAGTCCTCGAACCAGATGACTTGGGTTAGTTAACACTCCATTACAGTTCTCTAAGTGTTTAAACTTAAATCCATTTCATGCCTGTAGTCCTCAAACCTGATGACTTGGGTTAGTTAACACTTCATTACAGTTCACTAAGTGTTTAAACTTAAATCCATTCATGCATGTAGTCCTCAGACCAGATGATTTAGGTTAGTTAACACTCCATTACAGTTCTCTAAGTGTATAAACTTAAATCCATTCATGCTTGTAGTCCTCGAACCAGATGACTTGGGTTAGTTAACACTCCATTAGATTTCTCTAAGTGTTTAAACTTAAATCCATTCATGCCTGTAGTCCTCGGACCAGATGACTTGGGTTAGTTAACACTTCATTACCGTTCTCTAAGTGTTTAAACTTAAATCCATTCATGCCTGTAGTCCTCGGACCAGATGATTTGGGTTAGTTAACACTCTAGTACAGTTCTCTAAGTGTTTAAACTTAAATCCATTCATGCATGTAGTCCTCTGACCGGATGATTTAGGTTAGTTAACACTCCATTACAGTTCTCTAAGTGTTTAAACTTAAATCCATTCATGCTTGTAGTCCTCGAACCAGATGAGTTGGGTTAGTTAACACTCCATTAGAGTTCTCTAAGTGTTTAAACTTAAATCCATTCATGCCTGTAGTCCTCGGACCAGATGACTTGGGTTAGTTAACACTTCATTACAGTTCTCTAAGTGTTTAAACTTAAATCCATTCATGTATGTAGTCCTCACACCAGATGATTTAGGTTAGTTAACACTCCATTACAGTTCTCTAAGTGTTTAAACTTAAATCCATTCATGCTTGTAGTCCTCGAACCAGATGACTTGGGTTAGTTAATACTCCATTACAGTTCTCTAAGTGTTTAAACTTAAATCCATTCATGCCTGTAGTCCTCGAATCAGATGATTTGGGTTAGTTAACACTCCATTACAGCTCTCTAAGTATTTAAACTTAAATCCATTCGTGCCTGTAGTACTCGGACCAGATGATTTGGGTTAGTTAACACTCCATTACAATTCTCTAAGTGTTTAAACTTAAATCCATTCATGCCTGTAGTCCTCGGACCAGATGATTTGTGTTAGTTAACACTCTAGTACAGTTCTCTAAGTGTTTAAACTTAAATCCATTCATGCATGTAGTCCTCAGACCAGATGATTTAGGTTAGTTAACACTCCATTACAGTTCTCTAAGTGTTTAAACTTAAATCCATTCATGCTTGTAGTCCTCGAACCAGATGACTTGGGTTAGTTAACACTCCATTACAGTTCTCTAAGTGTTTAAACTTAAATCCATTCATGCCTGTAGTTCTCGAACCAGATGACTTGGGTTAGTTAACACTCCATTACAGTTCTCTAAGTGTTTAAACTTAAATCCATTTCATGCCTGTAGTCCTCAAACTAGATGACTTGGGTTAGTTAACACTTCATTACAGTTCTCTAAGTGTTTAAACTTAAATCCATTCATGCCTGTAGTCCTCGAACCAGATGATTTGGGTTAGTTAACACTCTAGTACAGTTCTCTAAGTGTTTAAACTTAAATCCATTCATGCATGTAGTCCTCAGACCAGATGATTTAGGTTAGTTAACACTCCATTACAGTTCTCTAAGTGTTTAAACTTAAATCCATTAAAGCCTGTAGTCCTCGGACCAGTTGACCTGGGTTAGTTAACACTCCATTACAGTTCTCTAAGTGTTTAAACTTAAATCCATTCATGCATGTAGTCCACGGACCAGATGACTTGGGTTAGTTAACACTTCATTACAGTTCTCTAAGTGTTTAAACTTAAATCCATTCATGCCTGTAGTCCTCGGACCAGATGATTTGGGTTAGTTAACACTCTAGTACAGTTCTCTAAGTGTTTAAACTTAAATCCATTCATGCATGGAGTCCTCTGACCAGATGATTTAGGTTAGTTAACACTCCATTACAGTTCTCTAAGTGTTTAAACTTAAATCCATTAAAGCCTGTAGTCCTCGGACCAGATCACTTGGGTTAGTTAACACTCCATTACAGTTCTCTAAGTTTTTAAACTTAAATCCATTCATGCATGTAGTCCTCAGACCAGATGATTTAGGTTAGTTAATACTCCATTACAGTTCTCTAAGTGTTTAAATTTAAATCCATTCATGCTTGTAGTCCTCGAACCAGATGACTTGGGTTATTTAACACTCCATTACAGTTCTCTAAGTGTTTAAACTTAAATCCAATCATGCCTGTAGTCCTCGGACCAGATGACTTGGGTTAGTTAACACTCCATTACAGTTCTCTAAGTGTTTAAACTTAAATCCATTCATGCATGTAGTCCTCAGACCAGATGATTTAGGTTAGTTAACACTCCATTACAGTTCTCTAAGTGTTTAAACTTAAACCCATTCATGCTTGTAGTCCTCGAACCAGATGACTTGGGTTAGTTAACACTCCATTAGAGTTCTCTAAGTGTTTAAACTTAAATCCATTCATGCCTGTAGTCCACGGACCAGATTACTTGGGTTAGTTAACACTTCATTACAGTTCTCTAAGTGTTTAAACTTAAATCCATTCATGCATGTAGTCCTCGGACCAGATGATTTGGGTTAGTTAACACTCTAGTACAGTTCTCTAAGTGTTTAAACTTAAATCCATTCATGCATGGAGTCCTCTCACCAGATGATTTAGGTTAGTTAACACTCTAGTACAGTTCTCTAAGTGTTTAAACTTAAATCCATTCATGCATGGAGTCCTCTGACTAGATGATTTAGGTTAGTTAACACTCCATTACAGTTCTCTAAGTGTTTAAACTTAAACACATTCATGCTTGTAGTCCTCGAACCAGATGACTTGGGTTAGTTAACACTCCATTAGAGTTCTCTAAGTGTTTAAACTTAAACCCATTCATGCCTGTAGTCCACGGACCAGATGACTTGGGTTAGTTAACACTTCATTACAGTTCTCTAAGTGTTTAAACTTAAATCCATTCATGCCTGTAGTCCTCGGACCAGATGATTTGGGTTAGTTAACACTCTAGTACAGTTCTCTAAGTGTTTAAACTTAAATCCATTCATGCATGGAGTCCTCTGACCAGATGATTTAGGTTAGTTAACACTCCATTACAGTTCTCTAAGTGTTTAAACTTAAATCCATTAAAGCCTGTAGTCCTCGGACCAGATGACTTGGGTTAGTTAACACTCCATTACAGTTCTCTAAGTGTTTAAACTTAAATCCATTCATGCATGTAGTCCTCAGACCAGATGATTTAGGTTAGTTAATACTCCATTACAGTTCTCTAAGTGTTTAAATTTAAATCCATTCATGCTTGTAGTCCTCGAACCAGATGACTTGGGTTATTTAACACTCCATTACAGTTCTCTAAGTGTTTAAACTTAAATCCAATCATGCCTGTAGTCCTCGGACCAGATGACTTGGGTTAGTTAACACTCCATTACAGTTCTCTAAGTGTTTAAACTTAAATCCATTCATGCATGTAGTCCTCAGACCAGATGATTTAGGTTAGTTAACACTCCATTACAGTTCTCTAAGTGTTTATACTTAAACCCATTCATGCTTGTAGTCCTCGAACCAGATGACTTGGGTTAGTTAACACTCCATTAGAGTTCTCTAAGTGTTTAAACTTAAATCCATTCATGCCTGTAGTCCACGGACCAGATGACTTGGGTTAGTTAACACTTCATTACAGTTCTCTAAGTGTTTAAACTTAAATCCATTCATGCCTGTAGTCCTCGGACCAGATGATTTGGGTTAGTTAACACTCTAGTACAGTTCTCTAAGTGTTTAAACTTAAATCCATTCATGCATGGAGTCCTCTGACCAGATGATTTAGGTTAGTTAACACTCCATTACAGTTCTCTAAGTGTTTAAACTTAAATCCATTAAAGCCTGTAGTCCTCGGACCAGATGACTTGGGTTAGTTAACACTCCATTACAGTTCTCTAAGTGTTTAAACTTAAATTCATTCATGCATGTAGTCCTCAGACCAGATGATTTAGGTTAGTTAATACTCCATTACAGTTCTCTAAGTGTTTAAATTTAAATCCATTCATGCTTGTAGTCCTCGAACCAGATGACTTGGGTTATATAACACTCCATTACAGTTCTCTAAGTGTTTAAACTTAAATCCAATCATGCCTGCAGTCCTCGGACCAGATGACTTGGGTTAGTTAACACTCCATTACAGTTCTCTAAGTGTTTAAACTTAAATCCATTCATGCCTGTAGTCCTCGGATCAGATGATTTGGGTTAGTTAACACTCCATTACAGCTCTCTAAGTGTTTAAACTTAAATCCATTCGTGCCTGTAGTACTCAGACCAGATGATTTGGGTTAGTTAACACTCCATTACAGTTCTCTAAGTGTTTAAACGTAAATCCATTCGTGCCTGTAGTCCTCGGATCAGATGATTTGGGTTAGTTAACACTCCATTACAGCTCTCTAAGTATTTAAACTTAAATCCATTCCTGCCTGTAGTCTTCGGACCAGATGATTTGGGTTAGTTAACACTCCATTACAATTCTCTAAGTGTTTAAACTTAAATCCATTCATGCCTGTAGTCCTCGGACCAGTTGATTTGGGTTAGTTAACACTCTAGTACAGTTCTCTAAGTGTTTAAACTTAAATCCATTCAAGCATGTAGTACTCAGACCAGATGATTTACGTTAGTTAACACTCCATTACAGTTCTCTAGGTGTTTAAACTTAAATCCATTCATGCTTGTAGTCCTCGAACGAGATGACTTGGGTTAGTTAACACTCCATTACAGTTCTCTAAGTGTCTAAACTTAAATCCATTCATGCCTGTAGTCCTCGGACCAGATGACTTGGGCTAGTTAACACTCCATTACAGTTCTCTAAGTGTTTAAACTTAAATCCATTTCATGCCTGTAGTCCTCAAACCAGATGAGTTGGGTTAGTTAACACTTCATTACAGTTCTCTAAGTGTTTAAACTTAAATCCATTCTTGCATGTAGTCCTCGGACCAGATGATTTGGGTTAGTTAACACTCTAGTACAGTTCTCTAGGTGTTTAAACTTAAATCCATTCATGCATGTAGTCCTCAGACCAGATGATTTAGGTTAGTTAACACTCCATTACAGTTCTCTAAGTGTTTAAAGTTAAATCCATTCATGCGTGTAGTCCTCGAACCAGATGACTTGGGTTAGTTAACACTCCATTACAGTTCTCTAAGTATTTAAACTTAAATCCATTCATGCCTGTAGTCCTCAGACCAGATGACTTGGGTTAGTTAACACTTCATTACAGTTCTCTAAGTGTTTAAACTTAAATCCATTCATGCCTGTAGTCCTCTGACCAGATGATTTGGTTTAGTTAACACTCCATTACAGTTCTCTAAGTGTTTAAACTTAAATCCATTTCATGCCTGTAGTCCTCAAACTAGATGACTTGGGTTAGTTAACACTTCATTACAGTTCTCTAAGTGTTTAAACTTAAATCCATTCATGCCTGTAGTCCTCGGACCAGATGATTTGGGTTAGTTAACACTCTAGTACAGTTCTCTAAGTGTTTAAACTTAAATCCATTCATGCATGTAGTCCTCAGACCAGATGATTTAGGTTAGTTAACACTCCATTACAGTTCTCTAAGTGTTTAAACTTAAACCCATTCATGCTTGTAGTCCTCGAACCAGATGACTTGGGTTAGTTAACACTCCATTAGAGTTCTCTAAGTGTTTAAACTTAAATCCATTCATGCCTGTAGTCCACGGACCAGATGACTTGGGTTAGTTAACACTTCATTACAGTTCTCTAAGTGTTTAAACTTAAATCCATTCATGCCTGTAGTCCTCGGACCAGATGATTTGGGTTAGTTAACACTCTAGTACAGTTCTCTAAGTGTTTAAACTTAAATCCATTCATGCATGGAGTCCTCTGACCAGATGATTTAGGTTAGTTAACACTCCATTACAGTTCTCTAAGTGTTTAAACTTAAATCCATTAAAGCCTGTAGTCCTCGGACCAGATGACTTGGGTTAGTTAACACTCCATTACAGTTCTCTAAGTGTTTAAACTTAAATCCATTCATGCATGTTGTCCTCAGACCAGATGATTTAGGTTAGTTAATACTCCATTACAGTTCTCTAAGTGTTTAAATTTAAATCCATTCATGCTTGTAGTCCTCGAACCAGATGACTTGGGTTATTTAACACTCCATTACAGTTCTCTAAGTGTTTAAACTTAAATCCAATCATGCCTGTAGTCTTCGGACCAGATGACTTGGGTTAGTTAACACTCCATTACAGTTCTCTAAGTGTTTAAACTTAAATCCATTCATGCCTGTAGTCCTCGGATCAGATGATTTGGGTTAGTTAACACTCCATTACAGCTCTCTAAGTATTTAAACTTAAATCCATTCGTGCCTGTAGTACTCAGACCAGATGATTTGGGTTAGTTAACACTCCATTACAGTTCTCTAAGTGTTTAAACTTAAATCCATTCGTGCCTGTAGTCCTCGGATCAGATGATTTGGGTTAGTTAACACTCCATTACAGCTCTCTAAGTATTTAAACATAAATCCATTCCTGCCTGGAGTCTTCGGACCAGATGATTTGGGTTAGTTAACACTCCATTACAATTCTCTAAGTGTTTAAACTTAAATCCATTCATGCCTGTAGTCCTCGGACCAGTTGATTTGGGTTAGTTAACACTCTAGTACAGTTCTCTAAGTGTTTAAACTTAAATCCATTCAAGCATGTAGTCCTCAGACCAGATGATTTACGTTAGTTAACACTCCATTACAGTTCTCTAGGTGTTTAAACTTAAATCCATTCATGCTTGTAGTCCTCGAACGAGATGACTTGGGTTAGTTAACACTCCATTACAGTTCTCTAAGTGTTTAAACTTAAATCCATTCATGCCTGTAGTCCTCGGACCAGATGACTTGGGCTAGTTAACACTCCATTACAGTTCTCTAAGTGTTTAAACTTAAATCCATTTCATGCCTGTAGTCCTCAAACCAGATGAGTTGGGTTAGTTAACACTTCATTACAGTTCTCTAAGTGTTTAAACTTAAATCCATTCTTGCATGTAGTCCTCGGACCAGATGATTTGGGTTAGTTAACACTCTAGTACAGTTCTCTAGGTGTTTAAACTTAAATCCATTCATGCATGTAGTCCTCAGACCAGATGATTTCGGTTAGTTAACACTCCATTACAGTTCTCTAAGTGTTTAAAGTTAAATCCATTCATGCGTGTAGTCCTCGAACCAGATGACTTGGGTTAGTTAACACTCCATTACAGTTCTCTAAGTATTTAAACTTAAATCCATTCATGCCTGTAGTCCTCGGACCAGATGACTTGGGTTAGTTAACACTTCATTACAGTTCTCTAAGTGTTTAAACTTAAACCATTCATGCCTGTAGTCCTCGGACCAGATGATTTGGGTTAGTTAACACTCTAGTACAGTTCTCTAAGTATTTAAACTTAAATCCATTCATGCATGTAGTCCTCAGACCAGATGATTTAGGTTAGTTAACACTCCATTACAGTTCTCTAAGTGTTGAAACTTAAATTCATTCAATGTTGTAGTCCTCGAACCAGATGACTTGGGTTAGTTAACACTCCATTACAATTCTCTAAGTGTTTAAACTTAAATCCATTCATGCCTGTAGTCCTCGGACCAGATGACTTGGGTTAGTTAACACTCCATTACAGTTCTCTAAGTGTTTAAACTTAAATCCATTCATGCCTGTAGTCCTCGGACCAGATGACTTGGGTTAGTTAACACTTCATTACAGTTCTCTAAGTGTTTAAACTTAAATCCATTCATACCTGTAGTCCTCAAACCAGATGACTTGAGTTAGTAAACACTTCATTACAGTTCTCTAAGTGTTTAAACTTAAATCCATTCATGCCTGTAGTTCTCGGACCAGATGATTTGGGTTAGTTAACACTCTAGTACAGTTCTCTAAGTGTTTGAACTTAAATCCATTCATGCCTGTAGTCCTCAAACCAGATGACTTGGGTTAGTTAACACTTCATTACAGTTCTCTAAGTGTTTAAACTTAAATCCATTCATGCTTGTAGTCCTCGGACCAGATGATTTGGGTTAGTTAACACGCTAGTGCAGTTCTCTAAGTGTTTAAACTTAAATGCATTCATGCTTGTAGTCCTCGAACCAGATGACTTGGGTTAGTTAACACTCCATTACAGTTCTCTAAGTGTTTAACTTAAATCCATTCGTTCCTGTCATCCTCGGACCAGATGATTTGGGTTAGTTAACACTCCATTACAGCTCTCTAAGTATTTAAACTTAAATCCATTCGTGCCTGTAGTCCTCGGACCAGATGATTTGGGTTAGTTAACATTCCATTACAGCTCTCTAAGTGTTTAAACTTAAATCCATTCATGCCTGTAGACCTCGGACCAGATGATTTGGGTTAATCAACATCCCCCATACAGTTATTATTATTGAAATATGACTTTATAATGAGCCACGCTTGAAATTCTCGAATGTATTTAAATTAACTCTAGCTTATGTTGGCCCTTTTTTGTGCATGTTTGAAAAGACCTTTGAAGCTTTTATTACACCCGTTACATTTATTATTTAGTAGTAGTTCTTATACAAATTGCTCTTTTCAGTGCCAATCTTAGTTATGTGCATTATTAGCATGATATGGTGATTATGTTTACCTACATTCCCATAATTACAAAGTTCAGTTCTTTGTAGCAAAAGTAAGTCATATGATATGCAACAAGGACACCAAAAGTAAAAGAGAAACTGTTTCATTGATTAAAAGAAGGTAGATTATAATCCCTTACATAAAAAAACCTTACAAAAAAAAACCTTTCATAAAAAAAACCTAAGTATTTATGCTTTTGCTTGAGGGACCACAGGGTCGGCAGCCTGGCCTTTCCGAGTAGCAGCAACTTCTAGGACCTGGTCCTTAGGCTCAGAAGAAGTCTTCTCTTTTTCCAACCCCTCGCCCTTATCCTTGGGTGGCTCAGCTGGTTTGCTCTTATCATCTGGTTGACCAGACTCCTTGGAGGCCTCAAGAGTGGTTGGAGGAACTTGGCTGACCAAGGATCGTTCCGAAGCCTTTGGGAGCTGTGTTGGAGGAAGGGGGTCAGACTCTAGGAGCTCTCGGATATCTGGGTCGTAATATATGCTCCCAGGCAGCCTCAGTTCTAAGTCAGCAAGCTCCCCAGCAACGTCCATTGCCTTGCCCCACGTTATGTCGCAGTAGTCTCGGCTAACCGAGGCAAACTGCTCAGTTAGACCTTTTTCGGTCACCTCCACTCCCAGTTGGTATGCTGCTTTCTTTTCAGCATCAATCACCTCCTTGGCCAGCTGAGCATCCCTCTGGGCTAGCTTGGCAGTGTCCTTAGCCTTTTGGAGTTCGGCGCGAAGTTCCTTTACAAGTGCTTTCTCAGCTGTCAAACTGGTCTGAGCCTCATTTAGCAACTTGCGTTAGGCTTCAGCTTGGCTCTCAGCATTTTGCAGGCCAGCATTAAGGCTATTCCTTTCGTTGGTCACCTCTTTGAGCTGCTCGGAGATTTGAGAAAACTGCTTTTTCAAGCTACCCAAGGCTTTCTCTGCCTCAGACCGAGAGTGGGCCTCTGCTTGGGCCTCAATGTATGTATTTTTACTCCACTCTTCGGCCACGAAGACTTGCTGGGTAACCTGCATAATAAAGTAAAAGAGTTAGCATAAAACAAGCAAAAATTAACATGCCAAATCGAAGAGCTGGATTAATTTACTTACCATGGCGAGGTCCCTCTTCAGGGACATGTAGAGTTCATACTGGCTATAGCGCCTGTATGACTCCATGTCTCGGGGGAGGAGCAATGGCTGCTCCAAAACTTCGGCCACTAGCCCTGCTTTTCCCCCATCGTGGTTTCTGAGGGAAGTCTCCCAAGAAATAGGAGTGCCGTCCAGCTCCAACTTGGGAGACCATGTGCATGGCCCTCGGCGCACTTCAGCAACAGGAGGCTCATCCCGGCTTTCAGTGGATGAGGCCCTTTTGTTCCGGTGGTCTCTCACCACCTTCTGTTGTTTGGTTGTTTTTGGTGGCACCACCACCTCCCTCTCATCAATTTCGAGGGGCCTCTTCTTCTTCAGGTCCGGTAAGGGCTTTAAGCCGAGGTTAGGAACCTGAGGTGGTGGTAGAGGCAGGCTCACCACTGGTTGGGAAGTCCCAGTGCCTTTCAACTCGGCCTTCTTGCCCCTGTTCCTCATTAATGCCTTCAAATTTGATATATCTTTCTCTTCTGAAGAGCCTTTTGAAGAGTAGTTATCAAAATAGGAGGGTGGACACTGGATTGCCTATCAATCCCCTCTTCGGAGTCTGAGGATGGTATCACTTGGACCCCTCCTGAAGCTTCTCCCCCGAATTTAAATTTGTCTATCTGCTCTTCTAGTGAGGAGGTTGAAGAGCCAACCCTTTCGCCTACAACCATTGGTTCAAGGGGGACTTGTACAACCGGCTGGACAAGCAGTGGTACACCCTGTGGATTTGGGTGTGGCACGGGTGCAAGATCGTACGGCGCTAAAAAGCCTTTCAGAGCAACGTCTATGCGATTGAGACGATAATCTCCCTGTGTTATCGCGTTGCCAACCGGCTGAAAATCTTTCGGTTTCGCCGTGTACCTAAGAATAAGAGGAGCCGACCGGAACTACCCGTCCTCGCTTACAAAGATCTCTGATCTTAATAGATAATTGAGTGCAGCAGTATTTGTAAGGCTGAGCTGAGGAGAAACGTGGTCTTTATCTGTTAAAAATCACAGCAGAGCTTTGTCAAAGACTCGAAACTAGTAACACAAGAAGAATTAAAAATTGTTAAGAGGCGGAGATCCTAAGCCTACTGTTAGTGAGCCTAAATCTAGCATGTCCCACCTGGCTCTCCCGGCTTGGTTGGGCAATGAGGACCGTCATGCCATGCGCTCGAGACGATCACATAGTCGTCTTTCATCCCTTTGTTGGATTTGGGGAGGCAGGAGATGAGCCTAACAACGTCGGACCGGGATTTTAGATAATATCCCGCCCCTTGCTAGCTATGACACTCGTACATGTGTACCACATCGAGCCAGGTGAGTCCCAGTCCTAGGTGGTGGTTAAGATCCTCAACTGCTCCTAATATCCTAAAGACATTGGGCGCACACTGTTCGGGACTAAGCCTATGGTTTCGAAGGTAATTACTGATGATGGGGCCCATGGGGACTGTCATCCCCCCTTCTAGGAAAGCGATGACGGGGATTACAACTTTGCCTGTTTTTCGATCTGTTAGTACTTTTTCTAGAGGGCAATACCTCACACCCACATTTGGGGGTATGCGATATGCGGCCCTAAATTCCTCCAACTGGGCAGGACTATCCATCAAATACTGGAGTTTACCCATCGCACTTAAACGGAAAGATGGAAGCACTTAGCGTAGCAACCAGGGGGTGACTGTTCAAAGGTCGAGAAAGCTGGCCGAAGAGAAGACTAAAGGATCGAATAGATGAGAACTTACAAGAACTAAACCGAAGATTGATCTTTGAACTCGTAGAAGGATTCTTAAAGACTCTGGGAAAGATTGGGATTGGTGACTGAAAGAGCTTGATGGAGTCGTGTGCTTGTTCTTGCTGGGTTGTCTGAGAGTTTGCAAAGTGAGGAAGAAGTAACTTCTTCTGAAGTTTTATACGAGGTCAAACGAAGGGGCAAAAGTTATTTCGCCCAAATCCCGGGAAAGAACCACGCCCGTTAGATCAACAACCCACCGTTGGATACAAAGGACAAGGTGCCGCCTGGAGTAATTAATGCAGTGCTTTGGAAATACGAAAACAACCGTGGCAATGATGAAGCACTTATATCTATGCCTACACACGTGCAAGTTCAGATATTTGTCTGTTCTCAAGCTTTTTACTCCGTGACAAGTCAAAATCCCACTTTTTCTCTTCGGATGCGAGGGAAAAATTAAGATTTTGAGGGGCTATTGTGGGGGGGTAAAAGCCCAGACCTGCCTATTGGGCCTGGGGCCCTGTTTTGAAGATTACTATATGTTCGAAGAGGAATAATGGGTTGAGGTAGAGTTCATCTGGAGGGAACAAACTCGGAAATGGAGGAAGAGTACCGTCCGAAGAGGTCACCCTTTGTCCAAAGAGGTTTTACTTCTCGGATACGAATAATCTTGATCAAACAAACGTATGGAATGTCCGAATGACCTTCTTGGTAATCCTAATGGCAAAGACAAGCTCTGGGCATACCTGAGGATGATAAGGACGAAGAAATATCTCAAGGAAAAGCTGCTACCACCGTATTTAATGCACTACAGAAACTTTTCTGACCGCATTTATGTGGAGAAGACCCCTGAATAGTGCAACCTCAGCTAGCGCCACTCCCAAAAAGCTAGAGAAGATGCTTGATGTGACCTATACTCAAGTATGTACGCAGATGAAGGACAAGTGGACGACTGGGATGATGAGAGAGGAGGCTATATAAAGAAGAAGGGCTCTTGATAATGGGAGAGAGAGGGAGGTGAAGAAGAGAAAAAATAACTTTACTGTAGCTCTGAGTGTTGTAATCATTTCTCATTCAATAAAACACCTCTTCGGACGTTCATTCATTCAGTTTTTCAAGCACCATCTCATGTTACTTCGTTCTTAAGGGCCACAACTAACTATTGTTCAATTCACAACTAGCCCAGCCCTTTCACCCACTCTCTACAAATTCATTGTTCCGGGTTTGTTGGGCTCACCATTCGAATCTTTTGGGCTTGGGCTACGAAAACTGACCCTACAGGTATAATTTGTGTTTTTGTCAATTTAAAGAGAAAATTTTAACTCAAAATCTCCCTATTGTATGTAATGTAAAAACTCACTCGTGATCTTACTTTAAAAAAAAATAAAATAAAATAAAAATTCCTCATTCTAAATAGAAAAGACCAATATTCTTAGACAAGGAAAATTTTTGTTAAATTACCAATTGTTTCAAAAATTTAAACTATTGGAATATGATAAATTTAATTATTTAACTACACAATTCTAACACTTTCCCTCATGTTTGTGCCCCAAATCCTCTTAATAGATGAGATCCGATGTGTGAGAATTTAAATGAGAGATAGAATAGAGAGACAATGATAAATCCTAGAACCTCTTGCTCTGATAAAACTTACTATTGTTCTAAAAGTTTAAACTACTAAAATATGACAAATTTAATCATTTAACTATGCAATTCTAACAATTTTGTGTTGATAAAAAAGCCGAGGATTGCGCATTGGCATAAGGTAATCATCTAAGAGGCTAAGACATTGCACTTAACGGCAAAATAGTAAGGGGGAGTATGTCTGTACGTGTTTCAATAATTCCTTGAAAAATAGTGTTGTGTCAAGGCTTCGTGATGTAGGATGTGGGAGTTGCATCTCTGATTTCACAACTTTTCCTTCATGTTGGCTTACATCTCATAAAATTAAGGTTTTGATATTCCTCCCTAATTAATTTCACACACGTCACACAAATTTTAAACGTAAACCTGCTCACAAATTTGAAGTTTTCCTACATATTGACAATGGAAGACCATGTATGAGTGTCTCAGATAGAGACTTTTGCCTGTCCCTCACCTGATAATCAGTTGAACGAGAATCTAAACAAGCGAACAAAGATTTTTTGCCTAATAATCGTTAGACATTTGGTCAGGCAAGATTCTTTACTGGTGCACAGAGGGTATTCATTTGACCCTCATTAGATACCCGGTTGAGCAAGAGTGCCATTATCACGTCTTTTGTCTTTTTTCTCTTACTCTCGTTCACAAAACATTCCCTTTCTTGAACTAAGCCTCTGATCGTAAAGAGAACTTGAGATTACTTGATTGTATCTTCTCATCCATCATTCCTCCAGGTAATCCACTCATCTCTAATCATCTAGCAATGCATTTTGCATCATTATTACATTTGGGGCTGGAAATGGGTTTTTTTTTTTTTTTGGCTGTATTTTGCTTTACCTATGAGGATTTATCTTCAAGTTCGATGATAAATTAATGGGGTTTGTTCCCCTTTGGTGACATTGTGGAAATTGTGTAAATTTTGGTCAATTTCATGGGTGATCATTCATCAAAGCATGGATTGTGTTGACTTGGGACACCATATGTTTGAATAAATTTCCATGTGACATTTTGTCCATTTCTCATTTCCAATGTGACCTGCTTTCATTCTAGTCAATATCAAGACCACGACTGTCCCCACTCCACTAGAATTGTTGTGTGCTTGTATGTAAATTGGGGTATATCACCACTCGCACTAGTTTGGTATTCGCCCTCTTGCATTAGCAAACTTGCATTTGCACTTGTCATACGACTTGTTGGTCATGTTCTTGCCGTTCGTATGATGGTTGTTCTTGATTATATGTTGTCGGGTACTTACATGTGCCAGTTGCATTACACGCTTACATCATGCCAAATAAGGGCATCACATGTAGAATTTTTCACTAAGAAGCATTCACTTGAGATTCTTATTCCCATGACGAAAGTTATTGGACCCGTATCTTTCATTTAAAAAGTGAATCTTAAACAACTTGATTTTCACAATCATATTTGGACCCCTTATCTTAATCTTTCTCGCCTCCTACTTTAGTCCTTTGTTGGCTTGAATTAGTTTCCATCTCTATTTATTTTCTTTGCATGGGACAGTTACTTTAAGTGGAGAGTAACTTACTTAGAGGACAACTAAAAGAGGGAGGAAGAAGGATTGAAGCCATATTAGCTTTGCTACAGACTAAACGGGATTAGCTTTATTTAGGCTTCCAAAACTATAGCCTCAACTATTCCTAACACTTCATTATCAACCAAGTAAATTTGGAAGCGCGCTATGCATGCAACCCTTGTGATGAGTTATATACTAAAGGGGAAAAAAGCATAAGCATTGTTTGAACAATAAGGGAAAAGTAGGTAGGTGCAAAGACCAATAATAATAATAATAATAATAATCATAGTTGTGAAGTGATTTCCAGACTTGACTGCTTGATTAGCCTTAATTTTAGCACCATATTTCAGCACTAGATTTGATATAATTTAAAGATTTGATCTGTATCAATGGGGAATAGATTATAGGGATTGATCTGACCTTTCCTTCTAGGCTGTACATTATTACCTATAAATACATGCATACAATGTAATCTACTTTCAAGCCATTATACAGAAACTTTCTGCACATTATAGTGTTTATCTTCATGGTATCAAAGCCTTGACGAACAAATG
Organism: Quercus ilex subsp. ballota; assembly: GCA_032727855.1. Taxonomy (NCBI): domain Eukaryota; kingdom Viridiplantae; phylum Streptophyta; class Magnoliopsida; order Fagales; family Fagaceae; genus Quercus; species Quercus ilex. The sequence continues at coordinate 197,997 of JAVFWQ010000036.1, forward strand.
TTCTTTCTTTCTTTTCTCTCTTTTAACTCTAACTCTCTGTTATGGCCTCATCTTCCATTCCTTCATCCTCTGTATTAACCTCAGCCCCTATATCTCTCTCCTTGGGAAATATCATAAATTATATCTACATCAGATTAGATGAAAATAACTACCCACTATGACGAAGTCCATTTGTTCTGATCCTTGTAACCAATGACCTCCAAGGCTATGTCAATGGGTCCGTCATGCCACCACCACCAACCACCAAGACCACAGAGGGAAAAGAGATCTCCAATCCTGATTTCCTCTCCTGTTGTAAGGCAGAAAAAATTGTTTTGAGTTGTATCTATGCAACTCTCACACAAGTCTTCGGGCACTCCAGTACTCCACTGCTCATGATGTTTAGGAAAGCGTTCACTAAATGTTTCTAGAGCAAAGTCAAGTCCGATTTGATCTTTTTAAGGAGATCTTCAATCAATTAAAAAAAGGTACATCATCAATCTCAGAGTACCTCAATTGCCTAAAGCATCTTTCTAATAAACTAATGGCACTCCAACACCCAATTCCTGATAAGGAACCTGCCGAGCATGCTCTCAATGGTCTCATACCAGAATGTTCCAGTTTTGTGGTGATGATGGAAAATCATGGACATCCACCCACCTTTGCTGAACTCTAATCTCAACTCTTCAATCATGAGCAGCATCTCAAACGCTCTTTGCCACATGCCTCACCCATGAGTGATACAGCTCTACTGATTACATATGGACATACCTTATCTACAGGCAATACACATAGATCTCACAAATTGGGATTTCCTTCTCAACCAAACTGATTCATTCTTGCTCTTCCACAACAAGGTGTTGGGCTTTGTGGAGCCTAGTTTATTTTTTGGCCTAGCCCATTGTAACCCTATAAGTAGGATATAAAAGCCGCTTTTATAATTAGGGTTTGTGACTACTACTGTTGTGTTTTTTTTAGAGAGAGAGAAAAAACACTGTAGCTGCACTTTGTATTTTTTCCCTGATAATAGTGATATCCCTGCAACTCCGTGGACGTAGGCAAATTGTCGAACCACGTAAATACTGTCTTGTGCGTGTGATTGTTTTTCTTTGGCGCGTGTTTTCTCTATTTTTTTTGTTTCTCACAGGTTGGAATTTTTGGTTAAATTCCCAACAACTGGTATCAGAGCCTAGGGTTAGGTTTGAGTGGGAGCAATGACAGAGGAAGCAGGAAATGCGTCTGGAATAGAAAAGTTTGATGGCACAGACTTCGCGTATTGGAGGATGCAGATTGAAGATTATCAATATGGGAGGAAATTGCATCTGCCTCTTTTGGGGACAAAACCTGAGGCGATGAAGGCTGATGAATGGGCTCTTCTTGACAGACAGGTACTAGGAGTTATCAGGTTAACTCTGTCTAGGTCTGTTGCACATAATGTTGTAAAGGAGAAGACCACAGCAGATCTGATGAAGGCTTTGTCTGGTATGTATGAAAAGCCGTCAGCAAATAACAAGGTGCATCTGATGAAGAAACTGTTCAATTTGAAGATGGCAGAGAATGCATCAGTAGCACAACATCTGAACGAATTTAATACTATCACAAATCAATTGTCGTCTGTAGAAATTGATTTTGATGATGAGATTCGTGCTCTGATCGTCTTGGCTTCTTTGCCAAACAGTTGGGAGGCAATGAGGATGGCAGTAAGTAATTCTACAGGAAAGGAAAAGCTCAAGTACAATGATATTCGAGATTTAATTCTGGCTGAGGAGATTCGCAGAAGAGATGCAGGTGAAACCTCAGGATCTGGTTCTGCCCTAAACCTTGAGACAAGAGGCAGAGGTAATAACAGAAATTCAAATCGAGGTAGATCAAAATCCAGAAATACTAATCAGAACAGAAGTAAATCTAGATCAGGCCAACAAGTACAATGCTGGAATTGTGGGAAAACAGGTCACTTTAGGAACCAATGCAAAAGTCCTAAGAAGAAGAATGAAGATGATTCTGCTAATGCTGTAACAGAAGAGGTACAGGATGCATTACTTCTTGCAGTAGACAGTCCACTTGATGATTGGGTTTTGGATTCAGGAGCCTCGTTTCATACCACTCCACACCGAGAAATCATACAGAACTATGTTGCAGGTGATTTTGGTAAGGTGTATTTGGCTGATGGTTCAGCCCTGGATGTTGTGGGTATGGGAGATGTCCGGATATTGTTACCCAATGGGTCTGTTTGGTTACTGGAGAAGGTTCGACATATTCCTGACCTAAGGAGGAATCTGATTTCTGTTGGACAACTTGATGATGAAGGGCATGCAATACTATTTGTTGGTGGTACTTGGAAGGTTACAAAGGGAGCTAGAGTATTGGCTCGTGGAAAGAAGACTGACACTCTCTATATGACCTCAAGTCCAAGAGACACAATTGCAGTTGCTGATGCAAGTACTGATACAAGCCTATGACACCACAGGCTTGGTCACATGAGTGAGAAAGGGATGAAGATACTGCTGTCAAAAGGAAAACTACCAGAATTGAAGTCCATTGATTTTGACATGTGTGAAAGCTGCATCTTAGGAAAGCAGAAAAATGTGAGTTTTTTGAAAACTGGCAGGACACCGAAGGCAGAAAAATTGGAGTTAGTACACACTGATTTGTGGGGGCCTTCTCCGGTTGCATCCCTTGGAGGTTCAAGGTACTACATCACTTTTATTGATGATTCAAGCAGAAAGGTATGAGTTTATTTTCTGAAAAATAAATCTGATGTATTTGAAACTTTTAAGAAGTGGAAGGCCATGGTTGAGATAGAAATAGGTTTAAAACTAAAATGTTTGAGGTCTGATAATGGAGGAGAGTACATAGATGGAGGGTTCAGTGAGTATTGTGCTACACAGGGAATTAGGATGGAAAAGACCATTCCTGGGACACCACAGCAGAATGGTGTGGCTGAGCGCATGAACAGAACTCTTAATGAGCGTGCTAGGAGTATGAGGTTGCATGCTGGACTACCAAAAACTTTCTGGGCTGATGCTGTTAGCACTGCAGCTTACCTGATAAACCGAGGGCTATCAGTTCCCATGGAGTTCAAACTTCTTGAGGAGGTTTGGAGCGGTAAAGAGGTAAAATTTTTCCATTTAAAAGTTTTTGGTTGTGTTTCTTATGTTCATATTGATTCTGATGCTCGTAGTAAACTTGATGCTAAGTCTAAAATATGTTTTTTTATTGGCTATGGTGATGAGAAATTTGGCTATAGGTTTTGGGATGAACAAAATAGGAAAATCATCAGAAGTAGAAATGTGATATTTAATGAACATGTTATGTACAAGGACAGGTCAACTGTAGTATCAAATATTGCAGAGATAGATTAAAAGAAATCTGAGTTTATCAACTTAGATGGATTGACTGAAAGTACTGTCCAGAAAAGGGGTGAAGAAAATAAGGAGAATGCAGATTCACAGGTAGATCAAGTACACCTGTAGCTGAAGTCCGCAGATCTTCCAGGAACATTAGACCTCCACAGCGTTATTCACCCGCTTTAAATTATCTACTATTGACTGATGGTGGTGAGCCAGAGTGTTATGATGAAGCCTTGCAAGATGAAAATTCAAGCAAGTGGGAGTTAGCCATGAAGGATGAGACGGATTCCTTGTTGGGGAATCAGACATGGGAACTGACTAAATTGCCAGTAGGAAAGAAGGCTTTGCACAACAAGTGGGTATACAGAATAAAGAATGAGCATGATGGTAGCAAACGTTACAAGGCTAGATTAGTTGTTAAAGGGTTCCAGCAAAAGGAAGGCATTGACTACACAGAGATATTTTCTCCAGTTGTGAAGATGTCAACAATTAGATTGGTGCTGGGAATGGTGGCTGCAGAAAACTTACATCTTGAGCAGTTAGATGTGAAGACAGCATTCCTTCATGGTGATTTGGAGGAAGACCTTTACATGATTCAGCCTGAAGGGTTTATTGTTCAGGGACAAGAGAATCTAGTCTGCAAACTGAGAAAGAGCTTGTATGGCCTAAAACAAGCTCCTAGACAGTGGTACAAGAAATTTGACAATTTTATGCATAAAATTGGGTTCAAGAGATGTGAAGCTGATCATTGTTGCTATGTTAAATTCTTTGACAATTCTTGTATCATTTTACTGTTGTATGTGGATGATATGCTCATTGCAGGATCTAGCATTGAGGAGATTAATAATCTGAAGAAGCAATTGTCAAAACAGTTTGCAATGAAGGATTTGGGAGCTGCAAAGCAAATCCTTGGTATGAGAATCATTAGAGACAAGCCTAATGGTACATTGAAGCTTTCACAGTCAGAGTATGTGAAGAAAGTTCTCAGCAGGTTCAACATGAATGAATCTAAACCAGTGAGCACACCCTTGGGTAGTCATTTCAAACTGAGCAAAGAACAGTCACCGAAGACAGAAGAAGAAAGGGACCATATGAGCAAGGTGCCCTATGCCTCAGCTATTGGCAGCTTGATGTATGCTATGGTGTGTACAAGGCCAGACATTGCACATGCAGTGGGAGTTGTGAGCAGATTCATGAGTAGGCCTGGAAAGCAGCATTGGGAGGCAGTCAAGTGGATTCTGAGATATCTGAAGGGTTCATCAGATACATGTCTTTGTTTCACAGGTGCAAGTTTGAAGCTACAAGGTTATGTAGATGCTGATTTTGCTGGTGATGTTGATAGTAGAAAGAGTACTACTGGGTTTGTATTTACTCTGGGTGGTACAGCTATATCATGGGCTTCAAATCTGCAAAAGATTGTTACTTTGTCTACTACAGAAGCTGAGTATGTTGCAGCAACTGAAGCTGGAAAGGAGATGATTTGGCTACATGGTTTCTTAGATGAATTGGGTAAGAAGCAGGAGATGGGCATTCTACACAGTGACAGTCAGAGTGCAATTTTTCTTGCTAAAAATTCGGCTTTTCATTCAAAGTCGAAACATATACAGACAAAATACCACTTTATCCGGTACCTTGTTGAAGATAAGCTGGTAATACTTGAGAAGATATGTGGATCTAAGAACCCGGCAGACATGTTGACTAAGGGTGTCACTATTGAGAAGCTGAAGCTGTGTGCAGTTTCAGTTGGCCTTCTAGCTTGAGGACAGGAGGATGAGTTGCAGGGATGAGGGATTGCTTTTGGAGGATAGCGGCTGATGTTGATGATTGAACTAGTCTCCAAGTGGGAGATTTGTTGGGCTTTGTGGAGCCTAGTTTATTTTTTGGCCTAACCCATTGTAACCCTATAAGTAGGATATAAAAGCCGCTTTTATAATTAGGGTTTGTGACTACTACTGTTGTGTTTTTTTTAGAGAGAGAAAAAAAACACTGTAGCCGCACTTTGTATTTTTTCTCTGATAATAGTGATATCCCTGCAACTCCGTGGACGTAGGCAAATTGCCGAACCACGTAAATACTGTCTTGTGCGTGTGATTGTTTTTCTTTGGCGTGTGTTTTCTCTATTTTTTTGTTTCTCACAGGTTGAAATTTTTGGTTAAATTCCCAACACAAGGGTCCAACAAGTTCTCTAAATATCAACCTCAAAATCGTGGTAGTGCTCAAAGCTCTAAGGACAAACAGTACATGAGAAAATGTCAAATTTTACATTAGCAAGGTGATACAGCTGCTAAATGCTCCATTTGCTTCGAACAAACCTATAATCCAACTGATATGTAGCATTCACAGCCATAAATATTTTGGAAACCACCTCAGCAACTTAAGGCCAAAACTCTAATTTATGTTGGAACCCTGACACCAGTGCAACTAGCCATATGATGGTAAATATCCCACTACCTCAACAACCTCAAGCATATTGGGGTTTAGATTCTGTCAGGGTTGGCAATGGAGCTGGCCTTCCTATTTCTTAAATTGTTAATATTTACTTTCACAGTTTTGGCTCTTAATTCAAACTTAAAGATGTGCTTTGTATTCCTACTATTAAGAAAAACCTACTTTCAGTTGCTCAGTTTACTATTTGATAACAATTGCTCCTTTCACTTTTTTTTTCCATGGGTTATTATGTCAAGGATTTGGCTACAGGGAGAACGCTTCTCACAGTCACAGGGCCCATTAAAGACAACTTGTATCCACTTGATCTCTGTAGTTCAAAGTTGATACCTCCAGATGGTACACTTTCGAAGGAAAAAGCCTTTCTAAGCTCCAAGACCACTCTTGAAGTATGTCACAATCGTTTGGGTCATCACAATTTTCAAGTTGTCTCTTCGGTATCTTCCAAAAAAAAAAATGTCTTGAAATTTTTGGTCCTTTGAATAAAAATTATGTTTGTGCTTCTTGTCAAATGGGCAAAAGTAAGAAACTTCAGTCTGGCTCCTCAACAAGACGCTCTCCTTTCCCTTTTTTTTTTTTTTTTTTTTTGGGGGTGATGCACCAATTCCATCTATTTTGGGTATCAATATTAATTGAAAAGAACCTTACCCACACGTCGATATGCAGGATGGCAATTCGTGTTCGCGTGTCGGGTTCGTGTCGTGTCAACTCATACGCATCCAACTATATGGGTCAACACTAACCCAACATATTTATTAAACGGGTCAAGATTCCTCAACCCTAACACAACCCATTTATTAAACAGATCAGTCGTGTCGACCTGTTTATCTGATTTTATCAAAATGAAGAAAAACATTTATGAAAAAAATAAGCAAATAAATATTTTAAATATAAAATTCAGAACTAATAAGTAACTGCATCACAAATAATCATTCAAAATTAAAGCATATTTTAATATCATAAAAATTAATCACAGCATATCAAAAAAAAAAAAAAAAAAAACTACAACAACTAATAAGTTTATATACCTAGAGTTTGAATGGTATATTGGTAAAATTTTATTTAATTAAACGGGTTAATCGGGTTAAACGGGTTTCATAGGTTGAACCCTAACCCAACCCGTTTATCAAACGGGTCTGTCGTTTTAACCCAAATATGACATGAACCCATTAAATCTCAACCCATAACCTGCTAATTTTGTGTCGTGTCGGGTTCGCGGGTCGTGTCCAATTTTGCCACCCCTAATATGCTTAGAACCTAATGATGTAGGACTAAACCAATTGTATGTGAATTTGCATGTTTGCATTATTTGTTGGGCCTACAAGATAAGTCAACCTCTAAAAAATTCTTTTTTATGTTTCCAAATTTTTCCCAAAAAAAGAATAATTTTCTAAAAAATTTTTTTTCTAAATATTTTTTAAGTTAAGTTTTCAAAATCTTTATTTTTCAAATAAAAATTTCAAAGAAGTTTTAAAAAAAAGAAAAAAAAAAATTTAACCTTTGCCAAGGTTTTCAATTAAAAAATTTGAAGTCTTTTTAATAAATTCTCTAAAAAATTTTAAAATAAAAGAGAGAAAATAATGAGTATTGCTGCAAATAACTTTTTATAAAAATTCAAATAGAGTTTTTGAAATAGAGTCTTCCAAAATAAAATTACAGAGAAGTTTTCCAAGTAGAGTTTTCAAAAAGAAAAAAAAAAATTTTGAAGTTTTTAAAGAAGTTACAAAGAATTTTTAGGGTTGACTAATTCTACTAATCCAATTTGTTTGATTTTTTAAGCATTTCCTTTGTTATGTCCTAGAGCATTAGGCCCACCATTAGCTTGTCTAAGGGCCCATCATTATTTGCGGCCTTAGGCCCATAATTGTTCTCTAGTCTCTTTTTGAACATGAGACCCATACTAGTTTTTAAAATAAAAGAGAAAGAATAAAAGTTTTTGAAATAAAGGAGAGAAAATAATGAGTATTTCAATAACTTTTTCTAAAAATTCAAATAGAATTTTGAGAAAGAGTTTCCTTCAAAATAAAATCACAGAGAAGTTTTCCAAGTGGAGTTTTCAAAAAGAAAAAAAAAATGAAGCTTTTTCAGAAGTTATAAAGAATTTCCAGGGATTGACTAATTCTATTGATCCAATATGTTTGATGTTTAAAGCATTTCCTTTGTTGTGTCCTAGAGCCTTAGGCCCACCATTAGCTTGTCTAGGGGCATTACGTCCATCATTATCTCAGGGCCTTAGCCCATGATTGTTCTCAAATCTCTATATGAACATGAGACCCATCCTAGTCTTGTCTAAGGGCCTCAGGCTTATCATTGTTTGGGCCTTAGGCTCATCCTTAGTATTGTCTTGGGGAATTAAGTTCATCCTTATCTTATCTAGGCTTAGAGCTTTCCTTGTTATTTGTTTAGGGTCTTCGATCCATGTACATCTCTTTTAGGGTTGTTAATTTGTCATGTTCTTTGTCTAGACCCTAGGGCCACTCTAGCTTGTCTAAGGGCGTGAAGCCCATATTTTGTCAAGGTGTATTCATTCTATTTCTATCTTATTTAAGGCATTTAGCCCAATTTCATCCTTCATGTGTAAGTTGTAAACTTCTTCCTTCTTGGGTCTTAGGTCCATAGTGTCTCTACTTAGAATTTAAGCCCACCATTTGCAATGTCTTCAAGTTTCATCCTTTTGGACCTCATCTTTCTTGGGTCTTGGCTAAACCATGTATTCTCATTCTAGGGGGGCATGGTTAAATGGGAATTAAATTTGAATTTATTGTTGATAATATTAATGAATTGGCTCTCATAAGTATAAATTTCTCTTGTATGTAACCCACCCTCAAACCTAAAAAAGATATTTCATGACCCACTTGGTCACGAACCTTAATATTCTTAATCAACTTAATATACTTAAAAGGAACTCCTCTTTATTTTTCAAAACCCACCGCATATCATATGCTTTCTCTAGATCAATGAAAGCCATATAAAGGTCTTTATAGGGCTCTCTATATTTTTCCATTTTGCTTCTAAGCAGGAAAATAGCCCCCATATTAGATCATCTTGGCTTACTGTTTGATCCATAAACATATTTTTATGCATAATTTTAGACTACAAAAACATCAATTTTAAATATTTGATTGATGACATACCTATTGAGTTTTGATCTTTTGGAAATTTTTCTAGCATGGAGAATATAATGGCAAACAAACTTTGTCATTTTTTAAAAGATGGTGAACTAATCAAATTCACATCCAATAAAAAAAGATATTAAGTAAAGTTCTAAACAAACTTTGTCATTTTTAACCCCCCCCCCCCCTCCCTCCCTCCCTCTACAAATGACTAATCCAATGGTTCCAAAAAGTAGTTGTCCAAAAGTTCTCTTAAAAAAATTTAACAATAACAGAGTTTCCCAGTGGTTTTTTTTTTCCTCCAAAACAAAGAGGAAAGAAGAAGAAAGTAGAGTTACAAAGAAAGAAGAAGAACTAAAGCAAAGCACAAGTTGGATAAAAAAAGAGAAGAGAGAAACGAACCAATGAAAAGCACAAAGAAGAGAAGGGAGAAACGGATTTGGAGAAGAGAAGAGATACTCAAGTCTTAGAGACTCGAGTTCCACATACATTGAATTTTAGCTCGCCTTAGTCGAGTCTTTGAGACTAAAGTTCCTTCATTAACTCAAGTCTTAGACACTCGAGCTCCACATACATGAAAATTTAGTACACCTTACTCGAGTCTTTGGGGCTCGAGAGACTCGAGTTCCTTCATTGAAATTGAGTCTTAAACACTCGAGATGCTACTTAACTAATATTTTTGGTTCTAATGCTATATAACAAAAATATTAGGGAAATCATGCAAAATGCCAAAAAATTTTGACTTTCCCTTTTTCATTAAGAGGAAAAAATTCGCCTTTTGATTTTTTTTTTTTTTTTTTTTTTTTTCAGTTTTCTCCTTGTTAATTCCATGCAGAGAGTTTTTGAAAATAACAAAAAATTCTCTTACTCCTTTTACCATTGAGTAATTTGTGGCTTGGGGACATGATTGGGTATATTAAGTTTCAATTGTTTGTAAATGCTTGATTAGAACTTAAAATGATATATTCTTTGTTATGCTTAAAGAAATAACTAAATACGAGGAAAATATGATAAAATCACTTGAAAATGTAAGAAAGACTTAACAAAAATAAAATAATTGTGATATTCTTTTTTTGTGCATATCTATAAAATCTTGGCAACTTTTGTATACTCATTGAAGTTTATAAAGATGATGAATTGTATCTTACAAATTTATTTGTTATTGTCACACATAATATTATTATGTGCTAGAAACCCATATCCAAAACGCATCTAAATATGTTTGATTCGTAAGTCTTTAGTGTTTTAGAAGTTGTAATTGAAGATTAAGTTAAAGAAATGAAGACTTTGCTTAAGAACTATTGAATTTGATATCTCGTATGCAAGCTTGACTGCATCTCGAGTGATCGGGACTCACTAAAGTACAACACCAGCCTTGATAACTCTCGACCAATAGATATTCACATATTATGTTTTGGATATTTTGCATTTTGTTTTAAGTTGGCTCTTGAAGTGGATTTATATAACCCTAAAAGAGAGCCTATAAAGGCCCAATAAACATGACTTTTTATTAGGTTGTAGAGGTAGAAACCCTAAGGTATTGAGAGAGAAAACCCTAATCTCCACCTATCAACTTGTAGTTTGAAATAGAAGAAACAAATATTTTCGCGACTGTTGTACCCCGAGGGTTACATACCAAGCATTGTCTCTAACATCAAATCTACATCAATTAAGTTGTTGTAGTATTAGACACAAATTGAGTATAGCATTGAAGAGATTCACAATTAGAAGATTCTAATTGGGTTTGAGTTGCGTGTGGTCAAGAAAGTTTCTAGTGTGGATAGCAATACTAAGATCGGGTATATTCTTGTATTGTAATAATTTCCATTCTACTCAGTCAATTGTGACCTAGAAAAAAAGCTCATAGGGTTTTTCCCATCAAGGTTTTCCCCTTGTAACCAAATCCTTATTTCTAACTTTATTTTCCTCTACACTATATTTTTGCGACATGATTGCTATCATCATATGTTAAATTGGACCATTGCATAACTTGATAAATAATCAATTTGTGTAATTGGTTCAAAACAATTGGGTTCTAAATTTCTCAATATATATATATATATATATAATTTGAATTTCTCTTGATTGTTATATTAATATCCTAAATCGTTCCTCTAAATAAAAATTCTCAATTGTAATTTTGGCCATGCGTGATTCTTAAAAAAATGTTGTTATAGCAATAATTCCAGTACCTTGAAACAATGATGTTAGAAATCAATGGTTGAGGGCCTGAAGGCTTAAAGTGCATAGAAACAAAAAGACGAGTTACAGAGAAAGGAGAAAACGATGACAGTGGAGATGGAAGTGTTCAATGCTGTTTTTTTTTTCTTTTCTACATTTAATAGGAAGAGTTAATGCCAACCACTAATTTCTAGGGAATAATTATGACATAGCAAGAATGTTTTCTAACCATTAGATCTAAGAAAAATCTATGGTCTTAAAATGGTGTAACTCTTGTGAAGTTACACCAGGTACAACTTAAACCCATCTCATATATATATAATTTGAATTTCTCTTGATTGTTATATTAATATCCTAAATCGTTCCTTTAAATAAAAATTTTCAGTTGTGTCCCTTGTCATACAAATAGATTAAATCAAATTGTTGTAAGATCAAGACACTCAACAAAGCCCCACATACATGGGTGAAGTTGATGAATAAAATGAAGATGCTCTTCATAGTAGGTGGAGAGAAGAAAGCCTGAGGATTCCATACAACTAGGGATGGGAAAAACTTGGTTGAAAATTTTTCCCAAAAAAAATGTAAATGAAAACCAAAAAACGTAGAAACCTAATTTATGTTTTGCTTGACTTTATCTCTCTTTCTCTCTCTCTTTTCCATGACATTTCCATGAAGCTTGTCATCATCGTTGTCCATTGCATCACTAAAATTCGAAGCCTGATGAATTTGTAATGCTAAAAATACTACCTGTTTAGATTCACTCACTCTTACATCATTGGCTTACAGCTTACTACTCAATCTCAATCTGAAGGTACCATCTCTCAATTTCTCTGTTTGTTATATTGCATCAAGATTTAACATTATCTTATAATTGAATGAAAAAAAAAATCACAAAGATTAGGAGCTATTTGATTGTGAAATATTGGGTTAAGCAAGTAATCTAAGAGAGAGAGAGAGAATTGGATATAGGTTGGTTTGGTTGTTGTGTTACCTTTTTGGGTTTTTGAAATATGTGAGGTTTTTTTTTTTTTTTTTTTTTTTTTTTTTTTTTTTTTTTGTGTGTGAAGTGGGTTTGCTTTGATTCTCTAAAATTAAAAAGTTTTAAAAACTAGATTGTGTCGGATTTGGGTACTTGCTGGGTCAGATTCAATAGAAAGTTGGGTTGGGGAGTAGGAGAGGTAAGGAGTGGGTATTGGGATCGGGTTGGGTTTGAAACTACACTACCCACTATTTTGTAGAAATACGTGTGGATGAAAAAATGTGTAGAAATACGTGTTGTGGTGTTTAAACAACAGTTTTGTTGTTTAAACACTGTTATCAAATGGGACCTGATCAATCTCTCCTCTCTTGATCTGTCTACTCTCAATCTCTCCTCTCTTAATCTCTCGACTCTTTAGTGCAGATCTGTGATTACTACCGTCATTGCAACATTTCTAGCTTGCCTTCATCACTATTTTGCCTCCATCGCAGACTAGCCGATTTGCCTCCATCATTAACATCACCATTTACAATTCTCTCTCTCTCTCTCTCTCTCTCTCTCTCTCTCTCTCTCTCTCTCTCTCTCTCTCTCTCTCTCTGGGTTCGATTTCTCTAGCTTTTGTCGTTCAATCTCAAGTGTCTTTGCATTGTGGTTGTGCTATTCATCTCTCTCTCTTTTTGTTTCTGTTCTTTGGATGTGTGGTTTATTGCTCTTTGAGTTTATTAAAATATATGTTCTTCTAACTTTAGAGTTCATTGTTTGATCATTGTATTTCGGTCAAAATCAAAGTTGATCGTCATCCACCTAAGCTTGATCTAACTTAACCCATGGTTATATGTGGTTGGAGATGGGTTTGGAACTTCTCCACCCAATCTAATTAATTGGTTTGGTTGCAGGTTGTGCAAAAACTCAACCGGGATTGACCTATGGACACCCCTACCCATGTGATACAACCAATATCAAATTTTAAGAAAAGTGAGAGCACAAGAACAAGGAAACAGTCTGCATTTTTTAAAGATACAGTTCACCGAAGCATCGCTTATTTGTTTTTGCTATTAATTCCGACAGAGATGATTCTTGTAATACCTTAGGAATAAGGATCACGACTCTTGCTTCCATTATTTTTTTTCGTCTTAAAGCCTTTTTTTTTTATGGGTGGTATAAGCAGATGAAAACCAGACAAGGGACTAATCATTACAAGCAAAGTATAGCAAGAATCAAATCAAGCAACAAATGAGAAAATGTAAATATAGAAGGTCATACGTACCTTCTCTTTAGGATACCAAATTATCAATGCCCAATGAAGTAGGAATAGGTTGTTTTCCTTTACCTCCACCCAGACTGTTGAGCAACTCTACAAATGACAGTCAATTTGGTGAATAAACTTGAAGGACAGAAAATTTCTTATTCTTTGAGACTTGGTTCTGGTCTTTGGAGACCACATTTTATGGGGTAGAGAAGCCATTTCCCGTTGGATCTTTTTTTTTTTTTCTTTTTTTCTTTTTTCCAACTCCTTCCATCACACATAATAAATAAAATTAAAATCCCATATCTAACAAAATTTTAAATAAATATAGATTAAAAAACGTAAGCAACTAAATAATGTACCTCTCTCCTTTGTGCCACAAGTTTGCAAGTTCTTTTTCACATTTTCTGCACCCTCTCGACGTAGCAATGTGAAGAATTATCCTTCAGAGTGAAAAGTTGGAAGCATTTTTTTTTTTTTTTTGGTGAGAAAATGGAGCGAGTAAAACCAAACTGAAGAGAAACTCTCAACTGAAAGTAAGATGAAGCTTTTTAAAAAAATAACAATTGTATGGGGCAATTTCAAACGAGCTCTTCAGTCTAGAATAAGAATTTTCCACAAACTGCGCCAATTGTATGAGGCAAAAACCAAGTAACCGTTTAGGTTAGGCTTTAACCGAAACAACTAATTTATAGAGATGGATTGAAAAGCTAATTGTTGGATAATAAAGTAAAAACTCAAATAAAAGATATAACCACCAAGCAAAAGTGGAAGATAACACTAGTTCTTTCTTATAAACTTTCCTCAAGGCAATTCGAGGAGGAAATGTACAAGTGAAGGATGCAAATATAGTGAAACTATTATAAGGCTCTTACAGTTTTCCATTGAAGATATTCTTATTTGGTTGTCCACTTCGATGCCAGATCTTGTGTCTTGGGTTGTTTTCTTTCAATATGTTGCTTTTAGAAATGGTACTTGATTAATATGGTTGGTTTGTTTATTTGTATTGAATGCTTTAGGGAAAAATACCAATACACTCCTTGAACTTTGGGTAAGTGGCCAAGACACTCCCTCAATTTTTATTTTAGCCAATTTGCTCTTTAAACTCACACAATTACCAAATGGAGGCAGTTGTTAGTCTGCCATTTAAACTCACATTAGTCAATCACGTGTGTGTCACATGTAATAAAATTTACCCAATTGCAATTGATTGAGCAAAAGAGAGAAAGAGAAATTAGGTTCATTGGTTCAAGCGTTCACTAGAGGAGGGAGAGGATCTTTCAACCGAGCTGTAGCATCAATGGAATTCAAGCTCCCATCGCAAATCTAGGCTTTGTGTCGCCAACTGCCAACTGCTTAGTTCGTTTGACAATCACATTGTTAGGGTCATATTTTATATGTAATTGACTAATTTTTTGACAAAACGTACTTTACTTGTAATTAGGTAGATTTAAGTTGGGTTTAATACATCAAGAAATATGTTGATTCAAACATATCAAGTGTTAGTATTAAAGACATAAAGATTGATCCAAGAAACAAGTGAAGAAAATCTATTTCATTAAAGTTTGATAGATAGCTGTTATTGAGACTAAATGGGAAGCTCGACACAAGCTCGAGAATTATGATTTAGAATTTCCATATCTGAAATTCAGCCTAAGCTAATTTATTTGTTTAGGGTTTCTTTTCTCACAACCCTAGAAATATATAAAGCTTATTTTAAGAGCCGTCACACAAGGATACGAAGACTTTATTTTCCTCTGCGAGAAGCTAATGCGTTTGCATTATTAGGGTTTGTGCCCTAGAAATCTAATTTATTGGCATGTTATAAATAATTAAATTGTTTAATTATATGAGACTATTTGTAAATAAACTAATGGGACATTATCATAGTCCTTGAGATGCATTGTATGTGATTTAGTTACAGAAAATATAAACCACAAGTTCCTTGTAAACTCAAAATGTAATTCGCAGTCGGTGATGAAATTACGCGTTTCATTTGCGAAGACTATAACACATCAACTAAGATGATTTGCCTTGATCATAGAAGTGGAGACTTGTAGTTGATGTGTTGATGTGTCTTAAGTGTGTAAGATATATTGAACTGGACCGTTGTAAAATTAATTATTCAATTAACAACTATCACCTGAATAATTAATCTTATGACTTCTAATTTTATAGACTCCCAATCCTGAGAGGATAGTGAACCGATCATGAAATTTAGGTTACTTTGATATATTAAGAGTGAGATTTAATTTAACGATTAAAATCTCAATATGTTGGGTAGTATTGAGGGAACACATATTCTCAAGATGAGAAATTTAATGGGAATTGGTTATTCATGGCCGGCTACTTTAGCAAGGAGTTACTAAAGTTTATATTTAATGAAATTAGATTTCATAAATATGAATAACTAAAAAATTAAACTGAGGATTCAATAAATAAAATAGTTGTTTACAAAGTGACAGTCTATTTTGACTTTGTTCACAATGGATAGTTCATGGAGGGGTCAAATGATATCATATTAGAGTTTTGGGATATAATTTATTAATAAGGCGTAGAGTGCAATTATATTTCCATAGTGGTACTTGTTATATAATTAATGGTAACTTTGGGCTTGTCAAGAGTTGATAGATAAGCTCGAGGCCAATTGGAGCTAGAGCCTAATTTGTCTCTTTGGTCCCATCCCAAGCCACACAATAAAGCCCAATTGAGTTGGCCCAAAAGGCTAACCCAATTAGATAATCAATTTTTATTTAATAAGAATTATTAAATGAAGTAACTGCCAAGACAATTAAAAGGTACGTATGATTAAAAGAAGAGAACACAGTTTTTCTTTGCAGTGTCTTTGGAATACACTTTTCCAAAGTAAAATCAATGTATGTAAGAACTAATTGAGAGACCACTCATCTTGTGCACCATATAGAATTGGGATGAAGATTGAAGGTATTCTCAAGTCTTGTTTTTGAATTTCACTGCATCAAGGTAAGCTTTCTATTTTTTGTTCTAGAGTTCAAGGTTATATGTTATTTCTCATAAATGAAGTAGAACCTTGTGTTACTTCCACTGCGTGTTTTGTATGAAATGCAAAACCAGTTTTTCCAACATGTACGCCATAGAGTTTTGTAAACAAGTGCTTCCTAATCTTCATTATTGATGAAGTGAAGAACTTTGCAGCCAACAAGCAGCATTCAAGCTACTAGAGTTAGTCACGTACTGGGATCCATGCAAAGGAGTTAGTCACAGATTGAAGTTAGTCACAGATTGAAGATTTGTGCATCAAAGGAAAAAAGGAAACAACAATTGGAGCGAAGGTTCAACTATAGGTTGATATTTTAGGATAGGACAGGGTAGTGGTAAGATTCTTCATACTTATAAACGCTTGATTATTGATTAATGGATTTTTGGGAGTGGTAATCTTAAATTCACCTGGTAGGGTTTTTTCCTTATGAGAGGTTTTCCTTGTTTGTCAACAAATTACTGTGTTAATTTATTTTTTGCTGCATGTTAGTTTATTTGGTGATTTGTTGGTGCCTCCACAATTTGCATGTAATTTGACCTAAATAGTCAACTTAGATAATTAAATTAATTAACCGAAGTCAAGCTATCTTAACCTAACATGCTAGTTGAACCCATCGCTAATCTAGGCTTTTTTTTTTCCTCTCCCCTTTCTTCCATTTTCTCAGCAAAACAAACAACCTTTGATTTTTATTTAATTTTCTTGATTAAAAAAAAAGGCCTTTGGCCTAAGCAAACAATCAAGCTTTTGATTAACCTTACTGATGAACAAAAAAAAAAAAAAAAAAAGTCAATATCTATGGCTAATTAGATTGTGTTGCTTTCCTAGTGATGTTTTTTTCAATTTATCTTTGTGTTTGTCTAAAACTCCAAAATATTTTCATGTTTCTACATATTTTTCTTGACAACCATACACAGAAATGGATAGAGAGAGGGAGCGAAATGTAGAAGCCACGAACGGCGAGTTCGGTTTTTCTCAGTAGTTGACCTCGAACTAGAGTGATGCTATAGCTTAGTTGGGAAATGCTCTTTCTCCTCCGACTAAAGCCTGAACTAGGGAACCTAGTTTAGTTTGTCCATTACACACTACAAAGTGTCAAGACTCAAGATTTTTTTTATCCTTAAAAAAAATTACTTAAAAATAAGCTGAGAGAGGGAGTTTGACAATCAATTGGTAGAATTGTATTTGTGAGTAGGGATAATCAGGAATTGAATTGGGTTAGTAGTGGATTGATATGATAATTGAAACAAACATCACTGGTTTCTCTTTTTCTCCCTTTTGTAGTGTGTATTTGAAGCTTTTTATATACACATGACATGCACGTGATTAACCAACGTGAGTTTAAACAGCAGACTAACAACTATCTCTATTTGGAAATTATTTGAAGTTTAAGGAGCAAATTGGCTAAAATAAAAGTTAAGGGAATGTTTTGACCACTACCCCAAAGTTCAAGGGGTCTATTGGCATTTTTCCCATTACTTTAAAACCAATCTGATTGATGAATAAATCTATAAATGCTATTGTAAAATCATAATGGTCTTAACAAGTTTTTTAAGTTGTATTTGAGCAAAGGTATACTTTGTAAGGGTTTAGTTTCTTGAGTTTGATCCCTAGCCCTTGTTGGCATAAATAAATTCCAGTTTCTTAGTGTTTGCCCTTACCTTGAGGGAGATTACTATCCCTACTGGAAGGTTCACACAAGAATATTCCTTAATTCTTTAGAAGATGAGAACATGGTATTTGTTGCCATGAAATATAGAGAATTTCTCAAAGTCATGAAGGGTAAAAAGTAGAATAAACCCCTAAATCTACTAGACAACTTAAGAGTGAAGCTATTTGTAGACAGTAGACACCCATTTGGCACCAGATAATAATCTTTAGTACCTAGCTGCAATGAGGAGCTTGAACTTTTTCCCTTTTAAATGGGTTACCCATACCGGTTTTGAACTCCAAATCTCCTTACAAGATTCCCTTTAATAGATGCCCAGACTATTACCATCCTTGCACCTTTGGATATAGCTGCTATCCTTATTTGGGGCACATTAGAGCACTAGCATCAAATAAATATGCTATTTTGACACACAAAAAAGTTACTTGATCTATTTTAACAGACCACTTTACAATACACCCTACATCACATCTTTTTTTTTTTTTGGATACGAATATTGAAACTTCATTAATGATGCGAAAAAGCAATTACATCATGGATAACAACTTGCTCTATGAAGCAAGGGTTCTCTACAATCCTTGTACAAAAATCAACAATGCCTAGAGCATGTTTGGCTAGTAAATGGGCTGGTCTATTCCCTTGTCTACGTACATGAAAGAATTAAACCCAGTGAAAGTCCCTGTATAATGTGTGCATGCCTAAAATAACTGGTTCCACTAAAGGTGGGGGATTTGATGTTTTGCATAGTGCTGTGTGTATAATAATAGAATCACCTTCTAGTATAAACTCTTGAATTCCGATGTCCTTCGCAAATAAGATTCTGGCCTCGAAAGCTTTTGCTTCTACCTCCATAGCACCCAATGGTGCAATGATCTTCTTGCTTAGAGCTGCCTCCTCCTTTCCATCCTTATCTCGGATAATCACACTAATGCCCACTGTCCCTTGTGTTGAAAATACGACCCCATCAACATTAACTTTGAACAAAGGTGCCGGTAGTGGTGTCCAAAAGCTACTTAACTCGACCATTGTTGCTGGTACGCATGGTGCCTCAACTGCAGTGGTGTATTCCGCCAAGTACGTGTCTGCCCAGTAAATTACTTTGCACCCCATTTTCCGCTTACCTCCATTCCTCACCTCATTCCGATTACACCACAAAGCCCAGGCTATCATGACAACCTTGGCTATTTTTGCTTCCTCCACCCTATCAGTCATTAGCAAATGCCATAATAAGTTGTGAAAAGACTCACACCTATCTCCACCAAACGATTCCACAATGTTTGAGCGCGCCCACGTTTCTCTGGCTTTTTGACAATTCTAGTGCACATAACCTATCATCTCCACTTCCAACCTGCACTCATCACATACACCATCTTGCAGAACCTTGCGCTTCATAAGATTTGCCTTTGTGGGTAAAATCTCCCTACATGTTCTCCATGCGAAGTTCCTCAGCTTGTGTGGTACCGGAAGACTCCAGATTTTCCTCCAAAAGTGGCGCACCTGACTGTTGTCTACACTAGTGCCATTAAAATTGGGAGGCAAAACAATGGAGTTAAGAAAATCAAGTACTGTTTTAGTCACCACCTCACCACTTGTAGACCAGAAGTGCTAAAAGAATAAAGGGGGCATACTATCCGAACCTGGGGCTTTCAAGGAGTGCATTTGTTTCAAAGCTTGCCCAACCTCCTTTGCTGTAAAATCTATAAGGAGCATATGATTCATGGATGAGGGAACTTTCATCTCAACTGCATCAAGGAGTTCACTAAAATCTGTCGGGTTACTTGTGGTGAATAAATTTTTGTAGTAAGCCACCACAATCTCCTCAATCTTATGCTCCTCCTCTTGCCACGTGCCATTTAAGTCCAGCAATCCTTCAATAAGGTTCTTCTTGTATCTTGCCGAGGCTTTTGCATGAAAAAACCTTGTGTTTCTATCTCCCTCTTGAAACCAAGTGATTCTGGACCATTGGTGCCACATAGCATCCTCCTTCTGAAGCCAGCAGTTCAACTACACCCTTGTATCTCACATGAGTTGTGCAATGTCCGGCGTTGAGGGTTGAAGTTCAATCCACTCAAGCCGCTTCTATAAGTCAACAATCTTTTTGTCTACATGACCGAATTCTATTTTATTCCACCTCTCCAACCTAGCTCGATAAGTCTTAATACATTTTTCAAGTACGTGTTCTGATCTCAAAGATAATCCCTCCTCCCATGCATGTTGGACTACACCTTCACTTCGTTGATCTTTTAAACATATAGACTCAAATCTAAACATTTTCTTTGTCTTCCTTTTCTGAAATTTTTGCACCATCCGGAGAGCCAAAGGGGAATGGTCAAAAGCCAAGGAAGTAAGGTGAAACAGTTTGGCTGCTGGGAAGAGAGCCAACCACTCCGTTATTGCCAATGCCCTATCAAGCCTTTCCCAAATCTGTGATCCATCAAATTTTTTGGTACAGCCATGTGAACCTTGGACAAATGTAGCCAACATCTTGGAAACCACAGAAATTAATTATGTCGATAAAGTTTTTCATTTGCTTTCTTGGCCTTGCACTCCTTCCCTCCTTCTTTGACAAACCTGTGAACTCGTTAAAGTCACCAATTGCTAGCCAGGGTAAAGTTGACGTACCTTTCAAGTGTTTTAACTTTGCCCATGATTCAGGCCTTTTGCTTGTGTCTAGGTTGCCATAAAAGCCAGTGAGATGCCACCACCCTATTCCAGCTCCGCCCCCCACCATTGCATCAATATGTGTTTGAGAGAATGTTCGAACATTCACAATAATGTCTTCCTTCCACAAAAATGTCAATCCACCACTCTTACCATTACTCAGCACTATAAAACCATGTTTAAGTTTGCATCTCTCTTGAACCTTTTCATCCAATCTCTATTCGATTTTGTCTTCATTAAGAAGACGATGTGGGCTCTTCTTTTGTATCAACTTTTTCCAAGGCTTTAACTGTTCAGAGGTTCTCCTGACAGTTCTAGCTTATAAGAGTCATTGGACCCGGCGGGGTTGTTCAACAACCTCCGCAGATCCTAGGTGAGTTGCCATAATAGCACTAAGTGTTTCTATCTCCACCTCCATCCTCCTTTTCTTACCCGAGCTATCTGCTTCATCAGTGTTGTGTAAACTGCACCTTCACTTTGGACCAATAGTCTGAGTTGGGTGCTCCCCCACGTCAGCATGTACCCCATTCTGCCTCTATATTTTTCCTTGAGTGCCCCGTGGTAAATTTTTAATAATTTTACCCCTTCCCCGCCCCCTACTTGACCTTGCACTGCTAGCTGTCACATTCGGCTTACCTTCCTTGCCAACTGTGAAAATAATATCAGGTTTGATCTTTGCGTCAGTTACGGACTTGAATACTCCCTTCACAACCTTAGCCGAATCACTAATGTCCTTATTATTCGGCTTAATTGCAAGTGCATTCAATTCTAGGATGATTCTTTCCATCCCTTCTGATTTTTCTAGTTAGTTATTTTCTGGAACCATAATAACCGGCTTAGAATTAATAGCGTCATTAATGCCCCTAATAATTGTTTCAAAATCCTGAGATTGACTGTGTAAGCCACCACCTTCGGTTTGGTCCATGCCACTAGCTATGCTGTCACTATTCTCCTCGATTTCCATGTGTGTGGCGGCTGGAATGTCTGTTATTCCTAGCATGCATGTTGGTACCGAACCACCCCTTACCATATCAGACTGACCCTACAACTTTTCGGTATTGGTATAAGAACCTATCTCACTGGATTGTATTGTGGAGCCCTAATCCATGGGCGAAATTATTGGTCCTCCGCTTTTAACGTTCCTTTACTACTGAGCCATAATACACATTCCTCATCATCATGCGATAAATGCCCACACCAGAAGCAGATATTAGGGAGAGGTTTGTACATAAAGGAAACCCAACCCTTCTTTGACTGATCCCATGTTACCTTCCTTCCTGGGCAAAGAGGTTTTGTGATATCCACCACCACCCTTATGCATAAAATTGCCTCCTTTTATCTCCGTGACGTCCTTAGGTTTAGTGACAGAACCTAAGGTTGCCCCTAAACTTAGCGCCGCCTCCATAGTCAAAAAGGTGTATGGTAGATTATGCAACTGAACCCAAAAAGGCGTAGTAGAGAAAATAAGATCTTGGGTTGGAGTTGAACATCATTGTAGTGTAACTAGATGCCTATCAAAAGCCCATGGTTCTCCTTGCAAAACCTTTTCAGCATCAACCTCTAATCAAAAGCTATTAGGAGCACATTACTACCCGCATCACTAACCTTGAAACTGCTTCTAGTACGCCATAGTGGTTGGAACGTTCTTGCCTCTTCCTCGATATTGAGTGAGCAGCGTGTGAAGAATTTAGCTGCCAGAACAGTCTCTGTCTTCTTCTTATTGTAAAGAAGGATGTAAACAAAAGCTAAACGACTTCTAGTTTTGCACTGACATTATAATCTTGTATGTAGTTTAGCATCACTGATTAAGTATAGAATTAGTTAGAATACTGTCCACGTGTATGTATTCTGTTAGAGCAGTTAGTTCCAAATCTGTTAGGATTAATGACCCTATATATATTGGGGATCTGATGTATTATATTGAAATAATGAAAATTCAGTTTCCATATTTCTTCTTCTTCTAGAATTTCTCTCTAAAGAATATTAGAGCTCTTTCATAATATCAGAACTCTTTTCATGGTATCAGAGCCTCTAATGGCGTCTTCTGCAAATTCTTCATCGTCTTCATCCTCTGCAACAACAGGATCAACCACAAGTTCTTCGATCACTCATGGTGTCAATCCTTCGTTGCTACTATTGTCAAATATGGCAAGTATGGCTACTGTGAAGCTCGATTACAACAACTATATGGTGTGGAAACATCAGATTGAAGTGATCTTGGTAGCATATTCGATGATCAATTTCATCAATGATGATGATCAAGCTCCGGATCCATTTCTCAAGGATAGCTCAGGTAATTTTACAACTGTGGCTAATCCAGAGTATTTTCAATGGAAGAGTCGTGAGCAAGCACTATTCACCTTCCTTAATTCAACGCTTTCTCCATCAGTCTTGGCTCTTACTGTGGGTCAGAAGTCTGGGAGAGGTGTCTGGAAGGTGCTTGAGAAAAGGTTTGCATCAGTATCATGATCTCATGTGCTCAGTTTGAGGGATGAGTTAATGAGTATCAGGAAGGGTTCAGAGTCAATGGATTCTTTCTTTCAACGAATCAAGGAGGTTAGAGATAAGCTGGGAGCTGTAGCAGTTTGTGTTGATGAGGAAGAGCTAATCCATCTAGCACTTGAAGCTTTGCCTTCAGAATTTGATGCATTTTGTTCTGCGATTAGAACCAGGAATGATGTTCTTACTATTGAAGAGTTGAATATACTTCTAAATGCTGAAGAAAGGTTAATCAAGAAAAGGTCTAATCATGTTGTTCTTAGAGATTCTGCATCATTTGCTATGGCAGCCAATCAATTCAATCAAAATTTTGCAAGAGGAAGAGGCAAGGCTGGGAATAACAGAGGTCGTGGAAATGGAAGAGGTGGTGGAAATCAATTCTCTGGTGGTGGTCAATTCTATCACAATCAATTTCAGTTTCCTGGTAGCGGTAGTGGTCAATTTCAGAACACCAATAATCCAGTGGAACCTCAATTCTTTCCACAGAACAAGCCTTCTTTTCATCAAGGACAGAAAGTTGCATGTCAAATTTGTGGCAAGAATGGCCATTCTACTTTGGACTGTTATCACAGAATGAATTTTGCTAATCAAGGTAGGCATGCTCCAGCTAAGCTTGCTTCCATGGCTGCAAGATCAATGGCTGCAACTTCGGGTGATAATCAGAATCAGAATTGGTTGACTGACACTGGTGCCTCTGATCACATCACACCAGATTTGTCCTAACTTTCTCTTGCTCAACAACCTGCAACTGGTGAGTCTGTAACAGTTGGCAATGGGCAAGATTTACCAATGACTCACATTGGCAATGGTAAGCTCATCACTTCCTCTCATAATTTCTGTTTAAACAATATTCTTAGAGTTCCTAGTATTGCTTCCAACTTGCTATCTGTTCACAAACTATGCCTCCAAAATAATGCATTTTGTTATTTTGATGCATATCAGTTCTTAATTCTGGATTTACCTACGGGGAAGGTTCTTTACAGAGGGCTGAGTAAGGATGGAGTTTATCCTATACCCTCTTCCACTCTGCCTTCGTCAGCTCCTTCTCATCCAAATTCCAGTGGTTTTGCTGCACTG
Source organism: Quercus ilex subsp. ballota (assembly GCA_032727855.1). Classification (NCBI taxonomy): domain Eukaryota; kingdom Viridiplantae; phylum Streptophyta; class Magnoliopsida; order Fagales; family Fagaceae; genus Quercus; species Quercus ilex. Next base: position 222,212 of record JAVFWQ010000036.1, read on the forward strand.
TCTTCACAGTCTTTACTCTGGCATAATAGGCTTGGTCACCCTTGTGCTAAAGTTTTACTTTCAGCTATGTCTTCTTTTCCTTCAGTCAAAGTGTCCTGTGTTAGTGACATTTGTTCTAAATGTACTTCTTGTATAAGTGCTAAAATGCACAAGACTCCTTTTCCTACTCATGTATCAAATACTGAATATCCTTTTCAATTAGTGCACTCTGATGTATGGGGCCCTGCTCCTGTGACTTCTGTTCTTGATCATAGATTTTATGTGATCTTTGTTGATGATTTTACTCGTTTCACTTGGCTATTCTTGTTGAAAAGGAAGTCTGATGTGTTTCAAGTTTTTCTCCATTTCAATTCATTGGTTGCAACTCAATTTAATGCCAAAATCAAAACACTAAGATCAGATGGTGGGGGTGAGTTTGTTAATGCCAATTTTAAGTCTTTTTGCTTTGAACATGGTATTCTCCATCAATTTTCATGTCCTTACTCTCCTCAACAGAATGGTGTTGCTGAGAGGAAGCACAGACAAATTGTGGAGAGTGCTTTATCCATGCTTCACCATTCCAATCTTTCTCATTCTTATTGGTCTTATGCTTTTGTTACTGCTGTGTACCTACTGAATAGACTTCCATCTTCAGTTTTGCAATTTGTCTCTCCTTGGGAGAAACTGTATGGTCACACACCACCCCTTCATGCCTTAAGAACTTTTGGTTGTGCTTGTTATCCTTTGTTGAGACCCTATGCCTCCCATAAGTTTGATCCTAAATCTAAGCAATGTATCTTTCTTGGTTATCCTCCTCAGTACAAAGGCTATATTTGCTTGGATGTTGTTACTGGCAAAATTTACATTTCATGTCATTGTGTCTTTGATGAGTCTGTTTTTCCCTGTTTTCCTGTTTCTAGTGCTGAGTCACCTTCCTCTTCTCCTACTCCCTTGTCCTCTGATGTGTGGTTTCCTTTCCTTTCATTTTCTTCCTTAGACATTACTCAGTCCAGTCCCATTTCTTCTCCCATTTCTGGTTCAGCTGAGTCTCCTGCTTGTTCTGAGCATTCTTCTTCTATTTCACCTTCCAATTCTTGTTCTGCTTCTCTTGAATCTAGTCTATCTGGTTCCACTGCTGTTCCTAGTCTTTCTATTTCTGTCCCTACACCTATACCTATGAACATAAATGTCCATCCTATGTTTACCAGGTCCAAGAATGGTATTTCTAAGCCTAAGGTGTTCACTGTTCAGACTGATTACAGTTGCACTGAGCCTCCTTCCTATTCTACTGCTTCTAAGTATTCTCATTGGGTTAAGGCCATGGATTCTGAGTTTACTAGTTTGCAACAGCAGCATACTTGGTCTTTAGTTCCTTTGCCACCTGATAAAAATGTTGTGGGGTGTAAGTGGGTGTACAAGGTTAAGAAGAATAGTGATGGTTCTATTGCTAGATTTAAGGCTAGACTTGTTGCTAAGGGTTACTTACAACAATATGGTCTCGATTATGCTGAAACTTTTAGTCCAGTGGTTAAGCCTACAACTGTGAGGATTATTCTGGCCTTGGCTGTTCAGTTTGGTTGGTCTCTAAGGCAGTTAGATGTATCTAATGCTTTTCTTCATGGGGTGCTGCAAGAGGAGGTTTATATGAGTCAGCCCCCTGGTTACAAGGATATCTCCAATCCTAATCATGTTTGTCTCTTGCACAAAGCAATCTATGGCCTGAAATAGGCTCTTAAGGCTTGGTTTGACAGCTTTACCACTCAGCTCTTCCATCTGGGGTTTCATGCTTCTTGTGCAGACAGTAATTTGTTCATTCTCATTCATTCACAGCAGGTTGTTTACTTACTTTTGTATGTGGATGACATCATTATTACTGGTAGTGATAAGGTTCTTGTTACTGATATTATTTCTCAGCTTGGGGCTTGATTTGCTCTCAAGGATTTAGGTCCTTTGCACTACTTTCTGGGGTTGCAGATTGAGTATTCTGGTGATGGTATTTTTGTACATCAGTCCAAATATGCCAAAGAATTGTTGTCTAAATTTCATATGATGGACTGTAAACCTTGTTCTAATCCGTGTGCATCTCCTCAATCTCATGCTATTACTGTTAGTCCTCTTCTCTCTGATCCCACAGCTTATAGAAGTCTTGTTGGTGCTTTGCAATACTTGACATTTACTAGGCTTGACTTGAGTTATGCTGTCCAGAAGGCCTGTCAGTTTATGAGCAAGCCTTCTCACCTTCATCTTGTTGCTGCTAAAAGGATTTTGAGGTACTTGATGGGTACTTTGCATAGGGGGATTTATTTTAGGCCTAGTTCTCTCACCCTTTCAGCTTATTGTGATGCTGATTGGGCAGGGGATCCTATTGATAGAAGGTCCATTATTGGCATGATTGTGTTCTTAGGCAACTCTCCTATCACCTGGTCTGCTAAGAAGCAGGCTGTTGTGTCTCGGTCCTCTACAGAGGCTGAATACAGGTCTCTTGCTCACACAACAGCTGAGCTATATTGGTTGCGTATGCTTCTCAAGGACTTAGGGGTTTATTTGCATCACCCTCCTATTTTATGGTGTGACAATGTCTCAGCCCTTGCTTTGGCCTCAAATCCTATCTTTCATGCCAGAACTAAACATATAGAAGTTGATTATCACTTTGTCCGAGAAAAGGTGTTGAATAGAGATATGATTATCAAGTACATTTCAACCTTGGATCAACTGGCTGATATCTTCACTAAAGGCTTGCCATCTCCTCGTTTTCATGCTCTGTCTTACAAACTCATGGGGACTTCTCCCCTTCGTTTGAGGGGGGATGTAAAGAAGGATGTAAACAAAGGCTAAACGACTTGTAGTTTTGCACTGACATTATAATCTTGTATGTAGTTTAGCATCACTGATTAAGTATAGAATTAGTTAGAATACTGTCCACGTGTATGTATTCTGTTAGAGCAGTTAGTTCCAAATTTGTTAGGATTAATGACCCTATATATATTGGGGATCTGATGTATTATATTGAAATAATGAAAATTTAGTTTCCATATTTCTTCTTCTTCTAGAATTTCTCTCTAAAGAATATCAGAGCTCTTTCATAATATCAGAACTCTCTTCACTTATCACTAGATAGGTCAATATTAGTTTCTTCCATATCCGCTAGAGACATCTTCTTCCATCTTTGGGTGAGGTCCTCCATTCCTGGACCTAAATTGTATCCTAAACCCCACAAGAAATCAACCCTAGCCCTACTAGTAACGTTGTTACTATAGGGGACACCTACTACCCACTCAAAGAGAGGGAGAAAACTATGCTATAGAGAGGAGAGGAGGACATCCTACTCGCCAAGCTGAGAATATTTACATCACATCTTCTATTTCAACATTTATCATATTAAAATATTATAACCAACCTAGCATATACTATATATAAAAGCAAAAGAAGCCTTTTCTTGTAATTAAGGTTGTGATGCCATGTAGGAAAAAAAAAAACGATCTAACTTTCAGCCATGTTCACTATAAAAAAGCGATAAATTATATTGTTTTACAATCTTAACACTGTTTGACAATTTCTCGTTATATATATATAAACCGATTAAAATACAATTAAAAGACTTGCAATGCTCCCCAAAAAAACTTGCGATATAGAGATAGAGAAGGAGAAAAATAAAATCGCAATACAAACTACAAAGGTAGACCACTGTGTTCCCTCGCTAGACTTAGACCACCGAAAATGCAAGCACACCGAGAAAGAAAAATCTGCCACCATCAGAGAGATAGGACACGTACCCATAACCGGTAAAGTTATTGTTTTTGTTTTTTTCCTTTTCGTTTTCAAATCTGGGAATTGAATATAATTTAGGTTTGGATTTCTTGGTTGGATTGGTTTAGATTTAGATTTTTTTTTTATAATTCACTCGTACGCTAGACATAACCTATCCCCTCTCTCATCTATCTTTCTTCTCGTTGCCACTCTCTAATACGCAAACCCACGTCATGAGATAGAGTTCATAAGAGGGACAATCGTTTCGGTACAAACCAAAAAAAAAAAAAAAAAACTATTTCTCCACTCGATAGATTTTAATATATATTTGGACTATTTTAGTTAAATTTTCAATTTTTAGCAATTTAATATATTTATTTATATTTTAAATAATTATTAAATTAATTATGATGTCATCACGATTCAACTTTGGTTCAATCTCGGTCCAACCTTAAAAATTTTGAACCTCTTCTTTATCTGGTTCATTAACGGATTAAATATTGAGTTGCTTATGAAACATATCAAATGTGACCCTCACTTTCACAAAATGTAAGGTATCACATTCACAAAACTTCACATAAAACTTTCTTTCTTTGTGAAAAAATTTCAAATCCATTCCATGGTTTGTCTCGGGTTACTATGGCAACCTTGGACAGAGACAGTAGGACAGAGTGTTTCAGCAGGATTACTATGGCAACCTTGGATGATATGTGGTCACATTTTACTCTTTCTGAAGAAGAAGTGCACGAGGCTGATGTCCCAAGCAACAAAGAAGAAAGTTTCCATCGTCTTGCAGGTAAATTTCTTACCAAACGTTTCATTAACGCAGAAGCAGTAGCACGAACCTTCAAGCCCTTGTGGAAACCTGTGGGTGAACTGAAAATTCGAGATGTTGGAGGGAATGTTTTGGTGTTTGAGTTTGATGATGTCTTAGATCTTGAAAGGGTTTTGGAATTTGAACCTTGGTCATATGATAAAAGTTTAGTGATTTTCCAAAGAACTGAATCCGTGGAATCAACCCCATCCCTAGATTTTTTTGTGACATCTTTTTGGGTGCAACTTCATAATGTACCAGAAAAGAGCCTAATGCAGGAAACTGGGGAAGCAGTAGGTAATATCATAGGGTCTACGATCAGAGTCACTGACCCAAAGGATGATGGAGAGGGATGGGAATATCTTCGGGTTAGGGTGGCCATGAACATCACTAAACCCTTGCCTCGTTGCTGCAAACTCAGGAGTGAAGGTAAGCATATTGGTTGGGCCCTTTTGAAGTTTGAACGCCTCCCAAACTTCTGTTACTGGTGTGGGAGGGTAAACCATACTGAGAAAGATTGTGAGACTTGGCTAAAGGATAGAGAGAAACTTGGAAAAGTGGACCAGCAGTTTGGTGAATGGATGCGGGCTGAACAGTTCAAACCGTTTCGTAAATCCGTAATTGTGATAGCAGGTAGTTCCCGTGGCTCTTCAAGGTGGAAGAAAGGTCCTTCAATGCCCAAGGATCAAGCTGTCGATCCCATTGTAGTGAGTCCTAGCTCACCAACAAACTTTTCAGATTTGATAGTGGATGCCGAGCCATCTGTGGAGCATGTAGTTGCTATTCCTACTTTGGCCTTTGCATGTGGGGACCCGTTTCAAGGCATGAGAAGGAAAGGGTGATTGAGGGTTTGTCTGAAGGAGTAGCTAAGTTAGGCCGTGAAGCTCAGAAGGTAGCACATCAATACAACGTCCAAACTGATCTGAAACAAGGTGATGGGATTTCTATTCTAAAGAAGGGAGAACTAGGGACTTAGAGTGCCAGAAACCTGTTGCAGGACCTGTCCAATTTTCAAACTAACCAACCTGAATAGGCAACCCTCAGGACTTGGAAAAAATTGGCCCGTGAGGTCAATTCACAACAGGAAAATTTTAACAATCCTACTAGTATTGAACGTAGACCCTTGATGGAGATGGATGAGCCACAACCAGTGAAAAGGAGGTGTATGCAGACTAGGGAGGTGATCATGAAGGAAAACTGTGAGGCGGAGGCTGGTTGCCAGCTCCGCCAGAGCCAATGAGTTGTTTAAGCTGGAACTGTCGTGGGCTTGAGAACCCATAAACAGTTGACGAATTGGTTACCTTAGTTGGTAAAAAAGATCCCACGGTGGTGTTCCTCATGGAAACTAAGTCTAATAGTGAAGTTATTGAGAAAATTCACAGGAAAATTCAGTTTGCTCACAAGTTTGTTGTTCCACGTCCGAACCAAGGTGGCGGTTTGGCTTTACTTTGGAAAGAAGATATCCAGTTAGATGTTCAGACTTCATCAGACAATCACATTGTGTAGTATTTGACCAAGGGATGGATGACGCCTGGCGGATCACAGGTTTCTATGGAAACCCAGACTCCGCCAGCCGGGAAGATTCATGGTCTCTACTACGTGACTTAAGCCGTCATTTCTCTCTGCCATGGGTGTGTATCGAGGACTTTAATGAAATTCTGAGAGCGGAAGAAAAACAAGGGTGGCTTGATAGACCGGAGAGTCAAATGCAGGGGTTTCGAGATGCTTTAGACTTTTGTAGTCTTAAAGACATTGGTTATTCCGGTTTCCCTTTTACATGGTGTAATCATAGACCAGGAGAACATAATGTTTGGGTGAGATTAGATAGAGGTGTAGCTACAATGGATTGGTTGCTAAAGTTTCCCACTACTCGTGTGCACCATTTGGAGGCATTTCATTCGGATCATAGACCACTACTATTGGTTTCTGATTCGGAGGTTAGGAGATTTTATCGAAAGGGTCACCTCTTCAGATTTGAAGCAATGTGGCTTAAGGACAAATCTTGTGAAACGGTGATTAAAACTTCTTGGGAAACTCGTTTGGGCTCTTCTCTGGTTGCGACTTTATCATAGAAAACTGACCTTTGCCAAATAAATCTCCGTGTATGGAAGCGCAACACTTTTGGGCATGTGCTTATTAATCTTGAAAAGAAGTTGAAGGAGTTGCATATGGCGGAAGAGATGGGGCTGTACAGCACCAATCCCAGCTGTATTGGACAGCTTCGTGATGAAATTGAAGCACTAAAAATTAAAGAAGAAGTGATGTGGAAGCAAAGGTCTTGCAACAGTTGGTTGAAGGATGGAGATAGAAACACAAAATACTTTCATAGTAGGGCTACCCAACGGAATAAACACAACTATATTTCGGGTTTGGAAGATGACAATGGAGTTTGGGTGGAAGAGGATGGGCAATTGGGTGATCTATTTGTGAACTATTTTTCCAATCTGTTTACAACCTCTAACCCAACAGGTATTGATGCTATTCTGGAGGGGATTACACCTAGGGTCACGGAGGAGATGAATTTAGGACTCACACGAAACTTCACAGCTGAGGAAATTCATTCAGCCATGCAACAAATGGCTCCACTGTCAGCCCCTGGCCCCGATGGTATGCCCCCTGTCTTCTACAAGTCATTTTGGCACATTGTTGGAGAGGATGTCACCAAGGCAGCCCTTGCTATCCTGAATGAAGGTATTATCCCTGAATCTATAAACTCCACTTTTATCTCTTTGATTCCTAAAGTAAAAAACCCCAAAAAAGTCTCTGAGTTTAGGCCTATTAGCCTTTGCAATGGTTTTTACAAAATTATTGCTAAGGTATTGGTGAACCGCTTGAAATCTATTCTTCCTCATGGTGTCTCTGAATCTCAAAGTGCATTCCTTTAAGGTAGATTAATTACTGATAATGTTCTTGTTGCATTCGAAACCTTACATTATTTAAAAAGGAAAACACAAGGAAAATCAGGTTACATGGCTCTTAAACTAGACATGAGCAAGGCCTATTTGGGGTTCTCGGATAGCTTTGTGTCTATTCTTATGTCTTGCATCAAATCAGTCTCCTATGCTATGCTTTTCAATGGGGAACCTGTGGGGCACATAAAACCTACTAGGGGGCTCCGCCAAGGCGACCCCTTGTCTCCTTACATGTTTCTATTGTGTGCTATTGGCCTTCAAGGGCTCCTCCACAAAGTTGAATCTGATGGTGCAATTAGGGGGGTTTCTATTTGTCGTAATGGGCCATGTGTTTCTCACCTTTTCTTTGCAGATGATAGTGTTCTCTTTTGCCGGGCAAAGCAAACTAAATGCCAAGTCATTTTAGATATTTTGGTTACCTATGAAAGAGGCAATGGGCAGAAAATTAACAAGGACAAAACAAACCTATTCTTTAGCACTAATACTTCCCCAGAGGTGCAAGAGAGTATCCAACAGCTCCTTGGTGTGCCTTCCATAAGAAACTTTGAAAAATACTTGGGCCTTCCAGCCCTTGTGGGTAGAGGGAAGAAACAAAGTTTTTCTTACATTAAAGAGCGTGTGTGGAAAAAGCTCCAAGGGTGGAAAGAAAAGCTCCTGTCTCAGGCCGGTAAAGAGGTGTTGATCAAGTCTGTTATACAAGCCATTCCAACCTATGCTATGAGTTGTTTTAAGCTCCCTAAGGGGTTGATCCATGATTTGGAAACCATGATTCGAAAATTCTGGTGGGGGTACGGAAATGAGGGAAGGAAAATTCATTAGGTAAATTGGGAACGTTTGTGTGAAGCGAAAGAAAGTGGTGGTATGGGATTCAAAGAGATTGAAAAATTCAATGATGCTTTGTTAGCAAAGCAAGTATGGCGCATGATGCACAATCCGGATTCCCTTTGTTATAAAGTTTTTAAGGCTAGATTCTTTCCTAATTGTTCGATTCTAGAAGCCAATGATTGCACTGTGGGGTCGTATGCTTGGAAGAGCATCCTTAGTGCAAGAGACGTGGTGAGAAAAGGCATGGTTTGGCCGGTTGGGAATGGTCAATCTATTTGTATAAGGGAAGATAAGTGGCTGCCTGATCAAGTTTGCAAAACAGTGATGCTTCCGCCTCCTTCTCTCCCACCTGATGCTAAAGTTTGCACCCTCATTGATCTTGAGTCAGCCACTTGGAAGGTGAACCAAATCCAGCAATTGTTCACACCACTTGATACAAAGTTAATCCTTAGTATTCCCCTCAGTGCTAGACTCCCTCCAGATCGTCTAATATGGTCCCACACGCCAACGGGTGTTTTTACAACCCGGAGTGCCTATAAAATGTTGGCCAATTCAGCTATGGTCAATAATGCTAGTAGCTCTAACCCAAACCCCCAGAAGCAATTTTGGAGAGGACTTTGGAAGCTATAAGTTCCAAATAAGGTGAAGGTATTTGCTTGGAGAGCTTGAAACAGAGCTTTGCCCACAATGGACAATCTCACTAGGCGGCATATTGTAGAGGTGAATCTGTGTCCGGTTTGCAAGACGGTAGCTGAAGATTCATTGCATATGGTGTTGCACTGTCCTGAAGTGGAACAGGTGTGGAAGGAGCATGGTTGGTTCAGCCAAGCCATCTCCTCCCCACCGAGTGATTTTACTGACCTACTCTCTAGATTTTTCCAAGTAACAGAGGATAACAGAGCTGAGCTTTTCATATGCATGGCATGGAGCCTCTGGCAGCGGCGAAACAAACTAAGGATTGGACTCCCATCCCCTTCGTTGAACCTGGTTGGACCTCAAGCTGCACAGTTCTTGCAAGACTACTCAAGCAACTCCACGGCATCTTCAACGTAATCATGGTGCCCACCGAGCTCCACTTCTTTCAAAGCAAATTTTGATGGCGCTATATTCAACAGCTCCAACTCAGCTGGTGTTGGCGTTATCATCTGCGACAGAAACGGAGAGGTGATCGCAACCATGTCAGAACGTATATCCCTCCCTACCACAGTGCTGGAGGTCGAAGCAATGGCATGCAGAAGGGCGGTGACATTTGCTTCCGAAGTTGGCATCCAAGACGTCACTTTTGAAGGAGACTCGCTGACAGTGATCCAAGCTCTAAACCATGGTGGTGCAAGTGAGGCCCCATACGGCAACCTTATTGAGGACATTTTAGTTTATGCTTCTAGTTTTTTATCAGTTGAGTTTAAGCACGGTAAAAGATCTTGTAATAGGGTAGCAGATGCTCTAGCTAAAAAAGCCAAAGTTGGCGATGTGTTTCAGGCATGGCTGGAAGACTTACCAACTGACATCGCCCCCTTGGCTATTTTTGATGTTCACTAAGACTTTGTATTTGGTTTTTGTTTTCGAATAAATGCCCAGGCATTGAGTCTGGTTTCTCAAAAAAAAAAAAACAATATTGCATAGGCGATAACTTAAATTATTTACTCATTGTTGGAATTTTTTTCATAGTCAATAGCTTTCCCGTGCATCGCACAGATTAGTGACTAGTTAAAATAATATAAATAACCCAATTAAAATACTCTTTCATTTTTTTTTTATCTCTCTACATTTGACCTCTCAACTCTGAAGTTTTGTTTCTCTCTCTCTCTCTCTCTCTCTCTCTCTCTTCCTCTCCATCCCACTCCCTCTCTCTCATGCTTCAATCCTAGTAAGAAAAAAAAAACCCACCACCATTGCAACCACCAAATTTGTAACCTAGAACAATCGATTACAAGAATTAAATAAAAATAAAAACAAAAGAAAGAAAGAAAAGACAAGATCAAACCTATTTTTGATTGACCCAAGCCAAACTCAACCAACAACCAACATTAATTAACCCAACCACCACGATCAATACAAACCAAAGAACAAGTCAAGCAAAACCCAAAATCAACCGAAACTTCACATTCACCATAACCACAACCCAATTGCAAGAGAGAGAGAGAGAGAAAGAGAGAGTCATCACCGTCAATCGACCCAAAACAAAGCTTTGGCTTTGAGATGAGAAAAAAAAATAAACAACCACTAGAGATACTAAGTGGAGAGAGAGAGAGAGCAATACCCAAGCTTTTGATTGAGAAAAGACAAATAGAAAGATCAGAGAGTGGCGGAGAGAAGAGGCAAAAGAGAAGAAGAGGAGAGAGAACAAATGGGTGAGGGAGAAAAAAAATAAACATTTTATTATAAGAGAGAATGTTGTATAAATAAATATTCAAAAATTTTAGCATTTTCTTTCATACCCTTCAATTGATAGAGGGGTACTGTAGCTAATGCCAATTTATTTTGGGATTTGGTACACTTGATTAAGCATGGATTTTGGTGTTTGGTTTGGTAAATGCTAAAATTTTAGCATTTAGCATACCTAAGAGCATTCGCTTCAAGGATGTTAAAATTTTCAGCTTTAAACATCGCAAAACACTATTTTATTTATTTTAACAACTTACTTTACAATTTATTCTACAATAAAGGTTTTATTTTCACTTCTCAGCTAAAAACTGTTCATTTTTTTTATTGATTTCTCTCTCTCTCTCTCTCTCTCTCTCCCCCCCCCCCTTTGTCACTCTTTCTCTCCCTCTCTCTTTGTTTGATCTAATGCCCACCCTCACAACCCACCATTCACTATCTCCACCACCCACAATCTGTCAAACCCCTTGCTATAAACCACCAAATTGACAACCCTTTATTTTAGATTTGCTTCAAGCAACAACAATCAATGAAACCCAGAATTTTCATCTTTTTTTCCTGATTTTCTCAGCAACCAAACAAACCCACAAGCATCAATGAAACCAATAAATAAATAAATAATATATATATATATATATAGAGAGAGAGAGAGAGAGAGAGAGAGAGAGAGAGAGATTGAACCACACTCCTCTATTCCTCTGCCAGAACCAAACCAGCCCAATTTCAACCACCCACAGCTCAATCTCATCCATTCACCCACTCGATCTCAACCCCAGCCCGATCTTAACCACCCACCCTAAATCTGATTGTGAGCTTTTGTATTGAGTTTTGAGAGCTCTTAGTGACCAATTTTTAGGCTAAAAGATAAGGCTATGGACCTCCAAGTTGCTAAATTGATATTTGATTTACTTTGGCTTTTGTTTGGATAAAAGGGTTGGCTTACTTTTATCATCATTAAGGGAAATGATGATAAACCCCCATTGGCTCCCCCTTTTCAGTTGTTTCAGACTATTAGGAGGCTTACCTAAGTGAGAGATAGCAGCTAGAGTTGGCCAATGAGAGCCAACTATTTTAAAGGAAAAAAAATGGGTTCGTGCAGAAATTTTGGGCCACATTCAGCTAGACCATAAAAACTCTTTTGGGGTGAAAATTTTAGGTACAGGAGCTCCATCAGTGTCCCTTGCCCACTTTGTAGCATGTATGGGTTGGACTCATACTAAAGGTCCGAAAGAAACTGACTCATACTCTCCAAATCACACTTACTCAATTTCCCCTAATAGGTCACATAGGTTTAGGCCATGCTTAAAAAAAAAACAAAAAAACAAAACATAATACAATACAGTACATGAATCGGTCTTCTAAAAAATGTGTCGCAAAAATGGGTATCAACAGAAGGAAAAAGAAAAAGAGAGAAGGAAAAAAGAGAGAAGCCGGATTGAGAGAAATGAGGAAGAGAGAAAAAAATATTTTTATTGACAGAAGAGAAAGAAATCTAATAAAAAATAATATTATTATTTTTTAATGAGTTTGTTGCTATAGTAGTGTCAAAGATGGCACTTTACTATAGCAAAGTTGTCAAAAATTTTAAGTATAGCAACCTTGACGTGAATGACATTTTGAGAAGATGAGAGCTAAAACAAGTTTTTAGCATTTTTCACATCCTTGATGTGAATGCTCTAAGCGCAATAAGCTAAGCCCAAATTGATTCCATGCGTGTTTTTGGGCTATAGCCCATAGTAGCTATTCCAATAGATAAAATTGTCTAGATCCAGAATTTACACTTCACGACATATGGTTTTTCACGATTCCACCTTTCCATTTGAAGCCACAAAATCTACTTCATCCACCTTAGACACTTATTAACAGTGGGTTAATCTACCTATCCCATTGCCAGGTCAGCTTTCCTTCCTTCCTTCTACTAAGCTATCTCTATCTGTACCTCAGCCCAATTCCTCTATCACAGCCAACTCTATCACCATTATTCTAGGTTTTTTCTACTGCACTTATATTACAAATACAAATCCTCGGTATTATTTATTGTGTTTTATTTTATGTTCAGCTAATCATAATTTGTTATATATTTGTTTAACTTTCTTTATAAAATAGTTAAAGTTATGATTGGTAGAACATAAAGTGGAACACAAAAAGTGGTAAAGGAAATTTGTATTCTTATATTACTTGTAAAATACACATTTTTTTTAGAGAATTTCAAATTTATGACGTCCACTCCTGATAATAGGTTATTACTTATTAATATAAACAACAAACCTTTTACTTTATTTTATACAATTCAAATACAAAGTCTTTCAGCCTTTAGTAATTACAATGCTACAAGCAAAGTACAAATGAATTAAATCAAACAACAAATGAAAAAAAAAAAAAAAGAGAGAGGAGGAAATATGGAAGCTACGTACCTTTGTTTAGGATACCAAATTATCAATGAAGCAAGAACTGGTTGCTTTCCTCTTCGTATACTTCCATCCGGAATGCTGAGCAAATGAGCAAGGACAGTCAATTTGGTGAATGAGAATAAATGTGGAGGGCAGATAATCAGTGGCGACTCCAGGAATTTTTTCCAGGGTGTTCCTAAAAAATTTTTCCAAAAACTTTTTTTTTTTTTGGGCACTTAGTTTTCTTATCAAATATTTGTTCATAATTCTAGCAAAAGAATAAATAATAAACTATAAGTTCATTTGAAATATAAATAAAATTATTAATTATTGTTGTTTAGTTGTTTCATTAATTTGTTTGTCTTTTATAAACTATAATTTGTTATATTGTTGTTTCATTAATTATAAAATTAATAATTATTGTTTAGCCTAACATTGTAACATAATTTAATTTATTTGTCTTTTATAATGTATTAGTTAATTAAATTATTAATTATTATTTATTAGTTGCTCCCTCCAATTAATTATTAGTTAATTAAATAATTGTTTATTAATTATTAGTTGTACTATTGCACTAGCACACAGCCACAGACCCATGTGCATTTACCCTGGCCCATGCCCCTATTCACCCCAATTTCAACAGACAAGCGCCCTAATCACAAGACTAGAACCAATCAGATAAAGCCAATTAATTGTATCTCACCAAAAAATACCAATACCAACACTAAAAGACAATTAATTTATCTCACCAACACGAAACCAACACCAATACCAACGAATAACTCCAAAAATAGGCAAATATTAATAAAAATTTATAAAGTAAACTATGCAAAAGCAACAGACAAATGACAATCACAAATAACAATCACAGTTCAAAGTCTTAAAGAGAGAGAAAGACTAAGTCACAAAGATGAAATACCTGAGGCGCGGCGCCGTCAGGCACAGTGGCGAGGCAAGGAACTGAGGAAGACCGATCGGGCAGGCGGGGCAGCACGTCAAGGTGTAGCTTCCGTTTGAATGGGAGATCGAGTTTGAGCCTTTGAGGCCCGATCTGGTGACTGGCGATCTCCTACCCGATCATCCATTCCGTTGGTTGTTGGCGTCCGTTGGTTGTTGCGTCTGTGAAGTTTTTGTGTCTGTGAAGTATGAAGTGTTTGAGGCTTGCTCTAATTTCAGTATATTCGGTTAGGTTTTTTTTTTTTTTTTTTTTTTTTTGAGAATCCATGGGTTATTGGGTTTGCTACCATCTGTTGGGCTTGCAGTGGGCTTGATGTTGGGCTTGCCATCCGTTGTTTGTTGTTGAGAATCTGTGTGCTTACTGTTGCTCTGTTACAATTTTTTTCTTCTTCAGATTTTAGTTCAAATTTTTTTTTGGCTTTTTTTTTTTTTTTTTTTTGCTTGAAAGTAGAACAAATAAAAAAAAATTAGAGTGTTCCTAACTTTGATTGAGGGTGTTCCTAATTTTTTTTAAAGGATAAACAAATAAAAAAAAATTAATTATTATATATATAAAAAAAAAAATTTCAATTCAGGGTGTTCCAATGAACGTGGCGTCGCCACTGCAGATAATATCGATCTATTCTCTCTGTTTTTTGGCTTTTAAAAGTGAAGGAAATAAAGAGCCCAATTGAAAAGGCTATAACATCAACAAGACTCGACTTTGGTGTAAAGCACTTCATGTCATTTTTGTGGAAGACACTTGCTATTATACCAAGGTTTGAATTTTTCCCTTTGTCCACCACTCACTTAAAAATGAAGAATAAAGTTTAGAGCAATTAAACAAAGTAACTGTCTCCTTCGCGCCACAACGTTGCAAGTTGTTTTTCTGCTCTCTAAATGTGAATCAGACTTTAAGTTGAAATGTCGGAACCGGGCAAAATTTGCCAAACAGTGCAATTTTTGAAATTTTTAAGTCGGATAGCACGCTTTCAAACTTATTTAGTTAGTTAGACTGTTTTTGAAAGTCGAGTTTGCCAAACTCGACTTTGGACTAGAAAACAGACACTATAGTGACGTTTTTTTGGTGCCTATAGCAGCGTTTATAGAAAACGCCACTATAGGGCGCCTATAGCAGCGTTTTTGACAAACGCCACTAAAAAAAACGTCACTATAGTATTTTTTTTCAGCCCAAAGTCGAGTTTGCCAAACTCGACTTTCAAAAACAGTCTAACTAACTAAATAAGTTTGAACGCGTGATATCCGGCTTAAAATTTTCGAAAATTGCACTATTGGGCAAATTTTGCCTCGGAACCGCCTAACAGACTTTTTTTTGTCCTTTAAAAAAAAAAAAATATATTTTTGTGGGGGAAGAACCGAAGAAGTGTAGTAAAAGTAAAACCAAGCTGAGAATGAAATTTTAAAAAGTAAAACAAAAACTATATGGTAAAGAGTAGGAAGTATCTTTTTTTCTCTGTTTTTAGAAATGTAGTAACGTAAGACCAAATTGAGGAAAATGATGACTCACAACAAAAACTAAGACGAAAAGTTGGAAGTACTAAGCATATGACCTTTTTTTTTTTTAAATGTAAAACCAAATTGAGAAACCCGCAATGAAGACTAAGATGATTTTTTTTTTATGTGATTTTTTTTTTCTCTGTTATAAATAAGACGAAAGCTTGGACGTATCTGTCTTTTTTTAAAATGTAAAATCAAGTTGAGGGAACGACAACTTGCAACGAAAATTAAGATAAATTTTTTTTTAGTATAATAAGATGAAAGTAAATATCTATCTTTTAATCAGAAAAAGAAAAGAAAAGAAAAAACTATGATCTAAGTATCTGGCCAGACATTTTTTTTTTTTTTTTTTGAAGTAAAGAAAAATAAAATGAGAGGAAGACACAACACACAAACTGCAGCAAAAGTTTGAATCAAATGATGTTGAATTTGTATTTCTAACCCTCCGCTTAATTTGCAAAACAAAGAATACTCACACAGGTCAAAGGAATTAATGCAGTACTGATATCCACATGCGAATGAAAATGGACAGTCACATGCTCAAAACGATAAACAGATTATGATCTGAATTGAAGCAGATCTGACTCTGTGTATCCTCGTACAGGAAAAAAAAAGGGGAAATAAAATTAACAGCAACAATCACTCAACAAAATTAAAATTTCTATTAGGATTTGGTGTACAACTTCTAATTACACCATTCATTCAAAGAGTATCAATATAGAATTGTTTTTTTTTTTTTTTTTTGTCAAATAAAACAATAGAAATTGAACAATCACAATCCTATTAAGAGTCTAAATCCTCTATCATATTGTTTGAAAATAATCATTGTAAGTTTTTCTTCTCAAGACTGGTGAGCCTTCCTTTCCACGTCTGGTGAGGTCTTTCTACTTCTCACTATAGGTGAGTTGTTTTTTCTACGTCAAAGTGATTACTTTCACTTGCTCTGGACAACCAAATTCTCCTCAGAGGTAATATGGATTCGGACTTCCTTGAGAGGGTGTAGAATATAACTTTGACAGACGAAAAAGGGGAGGTGATTAAGGTCAGAAGTACACATAGGGACAAAATACTTGAAGCATGTTCACTCAGCCTGCTTGGACGCTTTCTAACAACAAGGCCATACAACCAAAATGCAGCCAAATCTCTACTTCGCTCGGTGTGGAAGATGGGGGCTGATTTGAAGATTGTGGATGTGGGTGATGGACTGTTTCAATTCAAGTTTCACTAGAAAGTCAGTTGAAGTGGGTTATCCCAGTCTCGGGTTGGGCACAAACCCGACCTGGACCTACCCGTGGACACCCCTACCAATACTCTTTGGGTATCTGCTTTCCTTCCATCCAAATGCTTGTTAGTTTTGGCTTGCTTAAGACTCCACTACAGAAAATCTTCAATTTAGTACAGTTGTTCACATATACATCAACCAATGATGGGAATTTGATGGTGCGATTCCCCAAATGGAAGGCTGTGAGACTCGGCAAGTCATCAAATCGCAAATATGTCAAACTATTGAAAGCGATCTCATCTCCTGCTTCTGCTTCACTTCCCTCATTTGCAACTATTTCTGTCATTCTTTTGCATTTCCAAATTGTAATACGTTGGAGCTGCCCGAGAGTTCTGGCTGTTGAGGGAGTTAATAAACTAATCAATACATCACTTCCCCATACATACAATTCCTTTAAGTAGTGGAAAGATGTGGATGAGAATGGCACAATATTCTCTAATCTGCGAATATCTGATACACCTGCTCTTGCAATTGGAGCCTCTACATTTGGAAACATACTCCATTTATCAACATTTCCGTACAACCTCAGAAGTTTTAGGTTGCAACAGAATTCTGCTGACGGTCTGCCACATGTCTCATTCATGGCATCGCCCTCATCCAATATCAATCTTTCCAAGTTCGGGAATATATCCTGGGAAAATGCCAAAGTAATGAACAAATTAAGGAAATAATGAGTTTAATATCCTCTAAAACAAGTTTGGGATTATATTATATTGCAACAAATTTGAACAGGGACTAGATGTATCTAAATCACCTAGACATCTAAATCCATGGCATGCACTAATTTAAATTGAATAAATTCAAGGGATATGGTTCCTAACAAGCTCACTCAAGCACAAAAAAAGTATCAAAACATTAATTAAAAAATTAAAAAGAATGAAATAGCCCAACATAGATAAAAGGACTGATTCAAGGAAAATTATTTAATACTTCGGAGCTTCCGTTAACATGAATGAATTGAGTTCAACTAGGAGATAGCAACTCATGATTTAAAATGTGATGCAAAATTGATGTCTAATTATAAAATTTCAATATTAAAGCTAGAGATAAGCAATAAAATATTAAACTACATACTAAGCTAATTGAACCAAGTTTTGTTCAATTTAAATTAGGACAAGACAAATATGATCTAGCATATCAAAAATAATAACCAAGGAAAAAAAAAATATATATTTGGATAACTAACCATTGCACATTGGTTCAACCATCATGTCATTCAGAACTAACCATGAAGAATTGAGGAAAACAACGCACTCGCATCCTATTTGACTTGAGCAATTAAATCAATAGTACTTTTGAGTAAAGGCCTAAATTAACATGAATTTGCCAAAAAAATTACACCTTTTTTTAAAATATGTAAATTTTTAAACACTACTAAAATATAATCAATAAATTTTTTTATTATATATATATATAATATTTTTTCATTAATCACATTCAAATAAGTGCAAACAACTCCACAAATTAACAAAAACAACATTACAAATCAGTCTAAACAACCACATATTAGCCCTAACAAACATAGTACACAAATCATCAACCCAAAAAAATTTACAAAAACTTATTACAAAAATAAAATACAAAAATTGATAATCAATGACAAGTTGAACCTCCGTTTTCTCTAAAACTTTAACCATTACCTTTCTTTTATTTTATAAAGAAATGAAATTATGCTTAAATGAACAAATTTTGTCATGTCATTGTTGCATGAGTCTATCCATCGCACATAGGCTTAAAGGGACACTACATAATTTTGCCTTATTGTGGTGGAAAGCGAATTTGGCTTCAATGGTGTCTAGAACAGAAAATAAGAGGTCACCTAGGATACAATTCTTTTGATTTAAGAGTGGCAAATTTAAAGAACTTAGTGAGATGTTAAACAACATATATATACTGATATAAAAAAAAAAAAAATTAAAGATATTTGAAAGGGAATCTGATGACCAATTATTGTTGATTGGCTTGTTGCCTGATGACACCATCCCCCACTTCCTTTATATTTCAATTCCCATGTTGCAGGTTCAAACACGCCCACCCTTTCCCTTCCCAACAAAAGCAAAAATTTGAAAGAATGTTCATAAAATACTAGAAGTATTAAATGGAAGAAGAAGGAGACAAAGAATAATCATAAACAGAAAATTCGTATTAGAGCTAATAGTACCTAATTGTCTTTTAACAAACTCATAACTGCATATCTAATTAACTATTTTGTGTAATCAATATTTAACCGTTCAACTAAAAACTAATTCTAATTATTTATACATTCAGTTTTTTCTTTTTTGGCCAAGTAATTGCAGTACTTCTGGTTAACATTAGTTAATTGCAAGGAAAAAAATATACTTGAGCTTTGAACTTTAACAAAGGAGTATTAATTGATATCTACTTACCATCATTCTTAATAACAAAAAAAGAGTGGGGTGATTTGAACCTTTATCGTCATTGTTAGAGACATCAACAAGTGACAATTGAATTGCTGCAAAAAAGGCTCTTTTCCACTTATTGTCATTCTATTCTTATTCATGTTGAAATTTAGACATGAAGAAGAACACGGGAAAGTTAACCATTCTAATTTTTAACTTAATAGAAATAGTAGACATAATTTTGGATGTCAACATATAAAGAAAAAAAAGTGTATGTATGGGAATGAGAAGTAGAACAATCTAAGAGCTTGTTTGGATACCGTTTATTTTACTGAAACTGAAAATTTATTGATGAAAGTATTGTAGATAAAGGTAAAAGTTAGTTGAAATAGTATCGTGGAGCTCTTGAATAGTACCAAAAAATGTAGTGAAGCCCATAAATAGTAACAAAAATAAGCTGAATAGTGAAATAATTTATAATTTTCGTTACTTCCCAAACATACACTAAATGTTTTAGTTCATTCGGCAAGCAATGAAAAGTTAGTTTTCTGAAAATTGTGAACCTATTTTGATGGCCCACACATGTAAATAAAAATAAATAAACTTTTCCCGTCGTTTTTAATAGTCCTTTTTTAAGTAGATAAGAAATTATCAAAATGCATCTAAATTCACTCATAACCAAATTATAAGGCTTGCATTATTAAATAGGAAAATTTCAAATTTTAAAATAAATTTGAAATTTGTATGGCTAGTTTCATGATTTTTTTTTTATCATTATGTCAAGAAACTCGCAAATTTCTTCTTGGTCGAAGCAAAATTGAAACCTAGTTTGTAAGTAAAACTTAAATTTTTTTTTATTTTTAAACAAATTAAACTTAATAGATGTTCAATATTTCCATAATTCCAACGATTAAAAACCATATATTTCAAGAAAAGTGAAAATTGACATTAAAGTAGATATGGTCCTTAATCCCCATAAAAATTTAAGCATATGAGCAAACAAATTTCACCGAAAAAAATTACTCTAACTAAAAAATGTTTAATCTATTATACATAAAAAAAAATTATAAATAAATGAAAATTTTCACAAAATATATTGTCAAAATAAACCTCTCTCATGAGTAAGCATTAGCTAACCAACTCATATTAATTTGGTAATGATTTTCTGACAAGTAAAATTTAATAGCTTCTCTCTATCAAACATAAATAAATAAATCCAAATTATTTTTTTTTTCAATTTTTTATTATAAATAGAGAATCATTATATATATATATATATATGTGTGTGTGTGGGAGTAAGAGTCCAAATTTGTATATTGGGCCTTGGGCCCTATTCGAGGATGTGGATATGTCCGAGGAGGAGTAAATGATTAGGAAAGGCTCCAGAATGGAAGATCACACAAGGAAAGGATAGAGGATATAGTCCGAGGAGGTTACCTTTCTCGGATAGGACGAATATCGGTTAAGCAAGTATTTGAACGACTTAGATGACCTTCCAGGAAGTTCCAACGATAAGGATGAACTTCAAACACGTATAAAGATGATAAGAATACAGAAATATATAAAAGAAAAACTGCTACCACCGCATTAAATGCGCTGCAGCAACTTTTCTAGCCGCATTTATGTGGAGAAGACCCCTGAACAGTGCAGTCTCACCCACCACCATTCACAAAGAGCCAAAGAAGATGCCTGATGGGACATATACTCAAATGAAGGCTTAGATGATTAACAAGTGTACGATTAAGATGGTCTGAAAGGAAATTATATAATGTACAAGATCTCCCATAAGAGAGGGATCAGAAAAAAGAGAAAAAGATGAGAGAAGAAGATTTACTGTAGCACTAAGGGTTGTATTAGTTTTCAAGAATAGTAGTTCAATTCATAGTTCATCTCCTCAGATACTAATTTAATCAATTTTTAAGTGTGTTTTTGTGCTTATTCATCTTTTAAATCCTTGGTAGCCGTTATCCAATTCACAAATAACCCAACTCTTTCACCCACTCTCTACAAATTTATTGTATTTGGCTCATTAGGCTCACATCCCATATCTTTTGGGCTTGGGCTATAATTCGTGACCCTACAATTGGCGCCATCTGTGGGAAGAGCTTTGAGCGATAGTGAACGCAGCGGCCAACTATGGTTGAACTGGGTCCACAACAAGCAAAGTCGAGGGCATCCCAACATGGTGATCCTTTCCTCAACCTTGAGCTGAGAGGTGACCGTGAAGGAAGTGTACACACCATACATACTGAGGAGAGTCAGCCTCGAGGTGGAAGCTATATCTCCCATGCAAGGAGCAATAGAGGCATATAGCTAGAGATTGACCAGTTGAAGAGAGAATTACGTCATGCAAAGAGGAAGCGAACTTCCCCTGACAGTGACGTTTCTTCTGATGATGGAAGAGACACAAGTTATAGGTGGAAGTCCTGAACCCCGCCCAATGAGTCTTTCTCTTACAAAAAAAGTTCCATAACGAGCGGCGGTTTAAAAGCTCACTACACAGGGGCGTAGGGAATGATGCTTTGAGTAGAGCCTTAAACCAAATCTCCAAGTCTCCATTCACGCATAAGATTGAGGGGGCAAGACTTCCCCAACATTTTCACCAGCCAACATTCACCATTTACAACGGACGCACAAATCCTGTTGAGCATGTGAGCCATTTCAATCAGAGAATGGCTGTTTATTCCAAGGACGAGGCCTTGATGTGCAAAGTCTTTCCATCCAGCCTCGGACCTATTGCGATGAGGTAGTTTGATGGCCTAAAGGCAGAGTTCATAAATTCCTTCCACGAGCTCACTCAGGCATTTGGTTCCCGGTTCGTGACCTGCAGGAGAGTTCCTAGGTCTTTAGCTTCCCTCCTGTCCTTGAGCATGCAAGAGGGTCAGAATCTTAAAACGTACTCTGACAGATATTGGGAATTGTTTAATGGGATTGAAGGTGACTTCGACGAGGTGGCCATCAGTACATTTAAGCCCGGCCTTCCATCCAAGCATGGTTTAAGAAAATCCTTGACCGGTAAGCCCGTTACCAACGTGCGTCAGCTCATGGACCAGATTAACAAGTATAAAAGAGTTGAGGAGGACCAGCAGCAAGGGAAGGGAAAGGACAAGGTTATCCCTCAGGAGATGAGGGATTTTAGGTCGGATCGGTACAGCAATAACAAACCGCGTAGGGATTTTGCTGGGCAATTAAGATCAGCAAATCTTCAAGCAGTCAACGCTGTGTTCAGAGAGACAGTTCATCAAGTGTTAGAGAAGATTAAGAACGAGTCGTTCTTCAAACGACCGAATAAGATGATGGGAAATCCTGAAAGACGTAATCATAACCTCTATTGCCAATACCATCAAGATCATGGGCATACCATAAAGGATTGTAGGAGTCTGTGGGATCATTTGGACCAACTTGTCCGTGAGGGCAAATTGAAACAACTCCTGCATCATTTCAGTGGGCAAGGGAGCCAGGCAAGTTTGGAATCTCGAAGAAATGATTCTTCAAGATCCCCATTGGGAACTATCAATGTCATCTTCGTTACACCGGGGAGAACAAGATTCTGGCCATCCAGGATAATGTCTGTGGCCCGTCTATCCACAGGAAATGCTAATCAGGATCCGAAGAGGGCTAAAATGGAAATTTCACCAGTCCTGGGCTTCTCGGATGAGGATAAGATTAGAACCATCCAACCCCATGACGACGTTTTGGTAGTTACCCTCAGAATTGGAGGGTACGATGTGAAGAGGGTGATGGTGGACCAAGGCAGTGGAGCTGAGATAATGTACCCCGACCTTTACAAGGGGCTGAACTTAAAACCCGAGGACTTAACGCCCTATAGTTCCCCTCTGGTGAGTAGAGGTAGATTTCAAATACAACTACCTGTGCAAGCTGGTCCAGAGATAGTAGAGGTAGATTTCATTGTCGTAGATGCATATTCACCCTATACAGCAATCGTGGCCGGACCCTGGCTTCATACACTAGGGGTTGTTTCTTCTACTCTGCACCAGAAGGTTAAGTATCCATCTAAAGGCCAGGTTAAGGAAATTTTGGGAGATCAATCTGTGGCTAGAAAATGCTTGGTGGCTGCTATACAACATAAGCCCGAAGATGAGTCCTCGGCCCATCCAAGAGAGGATCTATAGCAGTTAAAACCCCCAGCGTTGCCCATCGATAAATCAACTGAGGAGGCGAAATGTGAAGACTTGGTAAAGGTTACTATCAAGGATGATCCAGAAAAGTTTTTTCAAGTTGGCTCTCAGTTGCCTCCTCAAGATAAGGAAGAACTGATAGAATTTCTCAGAAGTAACATAGATGTATTTGCTTGGAATGCCTATGAAGCCCCAGGAATGGATCCAGAATTCATCTGTCATCACCTGAATGTCAACCCAGTGGTCATCCTTAAGAAGCAATCTCCTCGGCGCCTATCCAAAGAGCATGCTGATGCAGTACGAGAAGAAGTAACAAAGCTCAAGCAAGCTAGAGCAATTAAGGAAGTTTTTTATCCTGAATGGTTAGCGAATACTGTGGTGGTGAAGAAGAAGAGCGGGAAGTGGCGAGTGTGTATAGATTTCACAGACTTGAATAAGGCTTGTCCTAAAGATCCATTCCCCATGCCTAAAATAGACCAACTGGTGGATGCAACTGTAGGCCATCCTCGGATGAGCTTCCTGGACGCTTTTCAAGGTTATCACCAAATACCTTTAGCCTTGGATGATCAGGAAAAGATTGCTTTTATTACTCCCATTGGGAACTACCACTACAAAGTGATGCCATTTGGTTTGAAAAATGCGAGATCCACCTACCAAAGAATGATAATGAGGATGTTTGAGCCACAGTTGGGTAAGAATATTGAGATCTACATAGATGACATGGTGGTAAAAAGCAAGATAGTTTCTAAGCATGTGGGAGACCTTGGAAACATATTCGAAATTCTTAGAAAATATAAGTTGCATCTAAATGCTTCCAAGTGCTCATTTAGCGTAGGATCAAGCAAGTTCTTGGGTTATATGGTTACTCACCGAGGAAATAAAAGCTATTAACAATTTACAGCCACCTCGAAACCCCAAAGAAGTCCAGAAATTGACTAGAATGGTCGTTGCTTTGAACCGATTTATCTCTCGATCAGCGGATAGGTATAGACCTTTTTTCTTGTTGATCAATAAGTGGAAAGGGTTTGAGTAGAATGAAGAGTGTGCTTTAGCTTTTCAACAACTTATAGACTATCTAGCTCGACTACCAATCATGTCCAATCCTGAGCTAGATGAAGTCCTATTTGCCTACATTTTTGTGGCTCCTTTTGCTGTAAGTTTAATGTTGATAAGAGTTGATGGCGGTATATAAAGGCCAATTTATTACGTGAGCAATTCGCTACATGAAGCCGAGATTCGTTATCTACCACTAGAGAAAGCCATCCTGGCAGTAGTGCTTGGTACATGGAAGCTGCCTTATTATTTCCAAGCACATACGGTCGTTGTCCTCACCCAACTTCTGCTTAAGACAATACTCTAAAGTGCTGATTACACAGGGAGGATAGCTAAATGGGGTACAGTTCTAGGGGCTTTTAACATCAAGTACATGCCTCGTACCTCCATAAAGGGACAAGTGCTCGCGGATCTAATGGCCGAGTTCACTAAACGCCCATTAGAAGAATTAAAACCAGCACAAAACATGGATGAAAAATCGGTTGGCATGATTTCTCAACAAGGTCCCTTATCTTGGGAAGTATACGTGGATGGCGTAGCAAATCAAAAAGGTTCCGGAGTGGGGCTAGTGCTGATATCCCCTGAGAAAATCACCATTGAAAAGTCATTGAGGCTGGACTTCTCAACTACAAATAATGAGACCGAATATGAAGCTCTACTGATGGGAATGGCCATGGTTCAGAAAATGGGTGAAAAGTTAGTGGAGGTGTTCTTGGATTCAAGGTTAGTCATTGGCCAAGTAAAAGGAGAATTCGAGGCGAAAGATGAAAGAATGCAGAGATACTTGAGTCAAGTTAGATGTCTACAATCAGAGTTCGAATCTTTCAACTTGCTGCACATCCCCAGAAGTGGAAACACGCATGCTGATGCCCTAGTTATGCTTGCAACCTCCTCGGCGCAGAATCTGCCTCGGGTTATCCTCGTTGAGGACTTGTATAAACCCAGGGAGATAAGAGTTGAGACAATCCCAGTTCATCAGATCAGAGCAGGACCTAGTTGGATGGACCCTATTGTTCTATTCCTGAAGGAAGACAATCTGCCTGAAGAGAAGTCAGAAGCTGACAAAGTACGAAGAAAAGCCACTAGGTTCTGGTTGTCCGAGAACCAGAAATTATACAGACGTTCATTTTCAGAACCATATTTGTTACGTATACATCCTGAGACGACTGAATCACTCCTCGAAGAATTACATGAAGGAATTTGTGGAAGTCATACTGGTGGTAGATCCTTGGCACATAGAGCCATCACCCAAGGCTATTGATGGCCAAACATGCAAAAGGAGGCCCAGGAATACGTGAAAAAATGCGATCAGTGCCAACAGTTCGCACCAAATATACATCAACCTGGGGGGATCCTTAATCCACTATCCAGCCCGTGGCCATTCGCTCAATGGAGCTTGGATATTGTGGGACCATTCCCTAAAGCAGTAGAAAACAAGAGGTATCTGCTGGTCGGCACAGATTATTTTACCAAATGGGTTAAAGCTGAACCTCTAGCTAACATCAGAGACGTGGATGCAAAAAAGTTTGTTTGGAAAAAAATTGTCACTCGGTTTGGGATTTCTCATGCCCTCATCTCGGACAATGGTCTTCAGTTTGATAGCAAAGCATTCAGAAGTTATTGTTGTAAATTAGAGAGCACGAATAGGTACTCTACCCCTGCTTATCCCCAAGGGAATGGACAAGCAAAAGCTGTTAACAAGGTCATAGTAAATGGGTTAAAGAAGAGGCTAGATGACGCGAATGGTAAATGGGTGGAAGAACTGCCACATGTCCTCTAGACGTATAGGACTACTCCTCCTAGATCTACTAGGGAGACCCCTTTCTCAATGACTTATGGGGCTGAAGCTATCATCCCTTTAGAAACTGGTTTCCCAACGTTAAGAACTAGTTCATTCAATCCGAGCAGCAATAATGAGCAGCTCGAGAAGAGTTTGGACCTAATTGAAGAAATGAGAGAAAATGCAACGGTCCAATTGGCATATTACCAACAAAAGCTCAAATAGGGTTATGATGCCAACGTAAAGTTAAGGCCTTTAACACCTGGTGATCTGGTGCTAAGAAAATTTGTGGGCACTGCGAAGAACCCAGCCTAGGGCAAGTTAGGACCTAATTGGGAAGCACCATACTATATTACCTCAGGGGCTGGCATCGGGGCATATTTTTTAGAAGATTTGGATGGTCATGTAATACCATGCCCATGGAATGTAAACAACCTTAAAAAGTATTATTATTAACGAGTTTTTCCCTTGATCAATATGATTATCCATTATATAGAGGTTTTGTATTTTACTCCCTCACAATTTTTATAATTGTTTAAACTTAAATTCAATTATGCCTGAAGTCCTTGGACCAGATGATATGGGTTAGTTAACACTCCATTACAATTTTTATAAGTGTTTAAACTTAAATTCAATCATGCCTGAAGTCCTCGGACTAGATGATATGGGTTAGTTAACACTCCATTACAATTTTTATAAGTATTTAAACTTAAATTCAATCATGCCTGAAGTCCTCGGACAAGATGATATGGGTTAGTTAACACCCCATTACAATTTTTATAAGTGTTTAAACTTAAATTCAATTATGCCTGAAGTCCTCGGACCAAATGATATGGATTAGTTAACACTCCATTACAATTTTTATAAGTGTTTAAACTTAAATTCAATCATGCCTGAATTCTTCGGACCAGATGATATGGATTAGTTAACACTCTATTACAATTTTTATAAGTGTTTAAACCTAAACTCAATCACACCTGAAGTCCTCGGACCAGATGATACGAGCTGGTTAACACTCTTACAATTTCCATGAGTGTTTAAATGGATCTTAAATTATGTAACTCTCTCGGACCACGTATTTAGGTGAAATTAGCACTCAGCAATGTTCCATGTAATCATTAAACATAGCCCAACCCAGGTAAAGTTATTAAGTTCCAAAACATGCCTAAAGCTTTAACTAAGTTTTTAGACTAATAATTCCAAATGAAATAAAGTCCTTAATGATTTACTTTGGCATTGAAGAGCATAAAAAACATCTTTCTCTTTCATGGTTTACTGAGTTTATTATTAATTCTTGTTAAATTATTGGCGTCATTAGCAAGGTGTTGTTATTGATTCTGCTCAAATTAAAGTAACAAGTTGTGGGGACCTTTTTTGTTGTGCGTTGGGCTGGGCTGCCTGCCACGGTAGTAGGCCCAAGTATTCTGAATAAGGGAGTTGAGACCGGTCCAACTGGAACTCAACTTGAGCCGGCTTGTGCGCAAACGTTGAGTCCAAGTCCAAGGGAAGACACTGCGAAGTGGGCTTATCCTTTGTTCCTGCCGCAGGAACTTTTCTCCAGTTTCTGTTGCAGGATTGACTTTTCTGCCGCAGAAGGAACTATTCTCCAATTCTGCCACAGGTTTAACTTTTCTGCTGTGCAGCAAGACTTTCTACCGTGCAGTAAAACCGTCTGCCGTGCAATAAAAGTTTCTACTATGCAGTGAAGTTGCCTGCTGTGCAATAAAGCTGTCTACCGTAAAGCCTCCTACCATAAAGCCTTCTGCTGTGCAACAAAACTTCCTGTCGTGCATTAAAGCTCTCTACCGTAAAGCCTTCTGCCGTGCAATAAAAGTTTCTGCAATGCAGTGAAGCTGCCTGCCGTGCTTTAAAGCTGTTTGCCGTGCTTTAAAGCCTTCTACAATGTGAATGACCACTCTTCGTTTTTTACCGCAGAAACTCTTTTCTACTTCATGCGCATAAACAAATCTAAAACCCAAAGAAAATACCCATCAAACAAATGTTAGTTTAAATGGGTTAGCATATTCTCAAATATATACATACATATATAAGTATATATACTTATACGTATTCACATATACATATATAAAATATATTTTTCCAGAACATGAGAAACAGGGTATATGTATATATGTACTTACGGTAGTATAATGGTTAGTTTGTGTCAAAAGCAAAATACGTAATAACAAATAGAGAAGAAAGTTTTGGCAGAAAAGGTTTAACACGGTAAATATAATAAAAAGGTGCTACGGCAGAATAACAGGTACAGCAAGTAAAGACACCGCAGCAGGACAACTGATGCGGCAGGCGTGATAAAAACGTGCTACGGCAGGATGACTAAATACGGCAGATATAAGTTATAATGAGAGAAATCCAATATATTTGCAATCAAAATTAAGTATTAAATCTACCCATAGAATAAGTAAACCAAGAAGGAACCCAAACTCCAACTTCATCAAACTTATCATGGGCTCCTGCCGTAAAAGTTGTTCATTTTGGAGAATAGGCCTAAATGGCTACTAACTATTACTTTTGGAGATTTCAAAGAGTGGGTTTGCTAAGAGGGAGGGAAAAGATCGTCTATTGATGCATGCCCCTATTCCTGCCGCGTTTTCTCTCTTCTTTTTCTTTCTTTCTTTCTTTCTTTCGCTCCCCTCTGGGTGTTTTTCTTCTTCCCCTGTTTTTTCCTCCACTTCGATCCCCCTTTTTCTGCCGTGGCTACCTTTCTTTTATAGTGAGCTAATTCAATGAGATTTCTCCCTTTTACCCCTAGGGCTTCACCAACTGTTTTTGGTTTGTTGTGGACATCCTTTCAAGATTACCCATTCACCCATTGGTTGCACCTGTCATTGCTCAGAATACATCAGCTGCACCATTACTTATTCCACGACAAAATTCCATTTTGTTTGTTCCTGTCGTATACCTCTACCTCACTACCTAGCTCTATGGCATGCATCAGTGGTCCCAACCATTTATTACTTCTTTTGGATAAGATATCATCCCAACAAGATATGTTCCCAAAAGAAGTCATGGCAAGAAACCAAATATAGACCCTCTTTTCCCCCCACCACCAAACCACGCCTTCTGAATCTCTTTGACCGTGGGCCCACCTCCCTTGTATTGGCTGGGTACAGGTTGGTGGTGCCCCGGCCCTTCTGTGCTTGCTCCACTGTCTTTTGTTTTTCTCTCCCACACCATTCCTGCCGCAGCAGATTAGCTCTGTTTCGTCTGCTGCGTGTTTTTGTCTTATTTCTTCACGCGTTTCCTACTGCATCTGTCATTTCCTTTAGTTTGACTCTTCCTTCACTCAATTCCTACTGCTAACACTTCCTGCTGCTCCTTGTTTCCTTTCATCGTTCCTTTTCATATCAGTTCTCACGCCTATCTTTTTTATACAAAAGGATTTGGGCCTTTGTGGGCCAAATAATGTTAACTGGATCAAAAGGGCGTTGGACCCAATTTATCTTCATCTGCCGAAGCCATCCTGCCAAAGAACTGTATTCTGCGGCAGACAGACTTGTATTCTGCGGCAGACTTGTATTTTGCTGCAGATTTGCGTTTCGCCGTAGATTGCTTTCACTTGCACTTCCTTCTTTAGACCCTTCTTGGTGGGCCTTTGGGCCTTGCTCTTCATTGGGCTTTCTTCCTCATAAGCCTTTGGGTACAGATTTGTAAAAATAGGCATCAACACAAGTCAATACTATTTGCAATGACAATAAATCAAACAGTATGCATAGTAAAGACATAGAAAGTAAAAATAAAATGCTCTCATTAATCAGAGAATGAGTGTTTTACATCTTCTTATACTAAAAATAAAAAATAAAAAAATTAATAAAGATCCTAATATCTAAGGCTTTGTCTTGGGGCCAAAAGGGTCAACAGTCTGTCTAGGCAAGGAGGCAGCAGCATCTTGGGCTTGGTCCTAGGGTTTAGAATGAGTTTTCTTCTTGTCTTGACCCTTGCCTTTGTCCTGGATATCCTCGGCTCCCTGCTCCTGGCCACCAACTTGGACTGATTCCTTAGACGCCTCAAGGGGAGCAGGAGGGGCTTGGTCCACCAGTGGCTGTTCAGACACCCCTGGAACTTGCTCAGAGTGGGAGGAGTTAGGGCCTGGGAGCTCACAAATCTCAAGATCATAGTAGATGCTCTCAGGTCGTCTCAAGACAAAGTCTGCAGGGACTCCTGTAGCATCAAGGGCTTTACCCCAAGAGATATCACAATAGTCCCTGCATACCACAGAGAGCTCCTCTGTGAGCCTGACTTGAGTCTCCTCCACCCTAAGCTTGTATGATGCTTGTTTTTCTACCTCGGTTGCTTCCTTGGCCAGTTGAGCTTCCTCCGTGACTCTTTGAAGCTCGGCACGAAGATCTGTCACCATCTGCCTCTCAGTAGCAAGATTGATTTTGGTTAAGTGTAACTGCTTGCATTGATCTTCGACCTGCCTCTCAGCAGTCTTGAGGCCAGCATCAACACTGTCCCTTTGCTGAATAGCCTCTTTTAGCTCTCAGAAAGCTTAGCCTGGTCTTCCTTGAGGCTACCCAAGGTTTTTTCTATCTCGGGCCGATGATGGGCCTCCGCCTTGGCTTCATTGCTGGCATCTTTATTCCACTCTTCGGCCACGTAAACTTGTTAAGTAATCTACATAACAGAATGGAAAAATTTAGTGTAAAATAAAGAAGAGGGATGAATAAAAATGATCAACGGTTTACTTAGAGAAGCGGAACAAATCACTTACCATGGCCAAGTCCCTTTTAAGGGATAGGAAGAGTTCTTATTGATTGAAGTGCCTGTAAGCGTCCATATCTCTTGGTAGGAGAAGTGGTTGCTCCAGCACCTCAGCAATAAAACCTGCCTTCCCCCCTTGATAATTCCTGATTGAGGTGTCCCAAGGGAGGGGGGGCACCATCTAGCACCAACTAAGGAGACCAAATGCACTGTCCTCGGCGCACATCAGCCACAAGAGGATCCTCTCGGCTTTCAACAGAAGAAGACATTCTGCTTCGTTGGTCTTTATCTATTTTCTGTTGCTTATTTCCCTTCGAAGGGCCCACTTCGCCTTCCTCAAAGGCTTCGTGTTACCTTTTCTTCCTCAGTTCAGGGACTAGTTTTAGCCCAAGATTGGCGGGAAGCTGAGGAGGAGGAAGGTTCGCTGGAGGTTTAGACTTGCTGGTTTCTTGTGGGGTGGACACTTTATTCCTCCCCTTCATGAGTTCCTTTAAACTCTTGCCGTCTATTTTTGGGGCCATCTCTTCTGCCTCTTCTTCTGAGGAGTCCTCCAAGCAAGTAATTACAAGAGCAGGGGCCTAAACACTCGAATATCTATCCGGTTCTTCTTCTGCCTTCGATATTACAATTACTCCTACCCCCTGTACTTCCTCTTCTTCGAATTGAAATTTGTCAATTTCTTCTTCAAGTGAGGAAGTAGAAGAGGCAACTCCTTCTTCAGCTGCTGCTACTTCGAGGGGTACTTATTGAATTGGTGGGGCAACCAAAGGAACACCTTGTGGGACCGGGTGATCTACTAGTGGAAGGTCATATGGCACCAAGAAGTTAGGCCGAGACACGACTATCCGAGCAAGACAATAGTCGTTCGCCCTTATAGCGTTGCCGATCTCTTGAAATTTATTGGAAAGGGGTTTGAAATCCAAAATCAAATGAACAACCCAGAGTTGACCGTCTTCACTAACTTAAATCTGGGATCTTAGTAGGAAGTTGACGGCTGCTACGTTGGTCAAACTTAGCCGAGGAGCTACGTGCCTTAAATCTGTTAATACCACAACAAAGCCAAGCATTGTCAGAAATTTAAAGTAAAACACTAATACACAGAGAAAAACAAAACTAATGATGAAGAACCTAAATCTATTGCTAGGGAACCTAAACCTAGGACATCCCACCTGGCTCTCCTAGTTGGGTTGGGCAGTGGAGACCGTCATGCCACGCTCCTGAGACGATCAGGTAATCGTCTTTCATCCCCTTGTTAGACTTGGGAAGACAGGAGATGAGCCTAACGATGTCGAATTGAGATTTAAGGTAAAATCCTGCCCCCTTTTGTCTATGACACTCATACATATAGGCTACATCAAGCCAGGTGAGCCCCAAGCCCAAATGCCGATTCAAAGCATCAACCGCTCCTAGGATCCTAAAGACGTTAGGTGCGCACTGGTGGGGACAAATCCTATGATTATGAAGGTAATCTCTCGTAATGGGACCTATGGGGAGAGTCATTCCCCCTTCTATGAAACCTATCACAGGGATTATGACTTCTCCCACCTCTCGATCAATCGCTATTCCTTCCGAAGGGCAGTACCGCAGGTTTACGTCCTGTGGTATATAATATGTTTCTTTAAATATCTCTATCAAGGCAGGACTATCCACTAAATACTTAAATCTACCCATTTCGAACAAACAAAAAAGGGGAAACACTAAAAATGACAATTGGGAAAGGAGAATCTGAAGGCCGAGGAAGCTGGCCGAGGAGAGAATGAAGGGTTCGAAGAAGGTAGAACTTACACGAACTAAGTTGAAAGGTGTTCCTTGAAATCCTCAGAAGGATTCTCAAGGATTTTTGAAGAAATAAGACTGACGATTTGACAATCTTTGTGAGTTTGAATGCTTAAGTTCGCTAGAGAGTCTGAGAAATTGTGAAGTAAAGAAAAAATGATCTCCTTTGAGACTTTATATAGGGGGCATAAAATGAGGAGGAGTTATCCCGCCCAAACCTTGAAAGGAAATGTCATCCGTTGGATCAATGTTTCACCGTTGGATGCCAAAGACATAGCGCCGCCTGGAGCAATTAATGACGCTTTGCGAATTTCGAAACATCAATGGCAATGATGAAGCGCCTTAAACTATACGCCTGCACGTGTGAACTCAGGTATTTTTACATTTCTAGCCCTAATTTCTGTGGCAGATCAAAATCTTATTTTTTTTTCTCCTCGGATACGAGGGAAAATTAAAATTTTGAGGGGCTATTGTGGGAGTAAGAGTCCAAATTTGTATACTGGGTCTTGGGGCCTATTCGAGGATGTAAATACGTCCGAGGAGGAGTAAATGATTAGAAGAGGCTCTAGAATGGAAGATCACGCAAGGAAAGGATGGAGAATATAGTCCGAGGAGGTTACTGTTCTCGGATAGGACGAATATCGGTTAAGCAAGTATTCGAACGACTTAGATGACCTTCCAGGAAGTTCCAATGATAAGAATGAACTTCAGACACGTACAAAGATTATAAAAATATAGAAATATCTAAAAGAAAAGCTGCTACCACCACATTAAATGCGCTGCAACAACTTTTCTGGCCACATTTATGTGGAGAAGACCCCTGAATAGTGCAGTCTCACCCACCACCATTCACAAAGAGCCAAAGAAGATGCCTGATGGGACATATACTCAAGTGAAGGCTTAGATGATTAACAAGTGTACGATTAAGATGGTCTGAAAGGAAATTATATAATGTACAAGATCTCCCATAAGAGGAGGATCGGAAAAAAGAGAAAAAGAGGAGAGAAGAAGATTTACTGTAGCACTAAGGGTTGTATTAGTTTTCAGGAACAGTAGTTCAATTCATAGTTCATCTCCTCGTATACTAATTTAATCAATTTTTAATTGTGTTTTTGTGCTTAATCATCTTTTAAATCCTTGGTAGCCGTTGTCCAATTCGCAAATAACCCAGCTCTTTCACCCACTCTCTACAAATTTATTATATTGGGCTCATTAGGCTCACATTCCATATCTTTTGGACTTTGGCTACAATTTGTGACCCTACAATATATATATATATATATATATATATATATTTATATTTATATTTATATAGGTAAAGCTGAGAGAAGATTCAATTAAATTTCAACTTGGATTGTGCCAAATGAGTTACTTCAATGTAAAAATTAGATTTCAATTAGAGTTTAATTTTGCGTCAAATGTCCATTCTAATCTAATTTTTTTAATTTTTGTGCCAATGAGTTAATTTAGTATAAAAGACAAGGAGTCCAATATAAATAAACCATAAAAAACCTAATCATATATTTAACTCTGTATATAAAATTAGAGGAAGAGAGAATTTGAATAATTTTATATTTATGAGCCTTTTTTTTTTTTTTTGTATAACTAAAAAAATTCAAATTTATAAGTCATCTATATATATAATAATAGGTGAAGCTGAGCAAAACTCAAATTAAAATTTCAAATTAAAGTTTCAATTTTATGCCATGTGTCCTAAATTATTTATTCTTAAAGAGTTTTATTTCTTAATGTTAGAATAAAATGTGAGACTACATTATAAGTATTTATCCAAGTGAGTTATTAAGTACAAAAACCAAAGAGTCTAGAATAAATGAATCGTAAAAAAAAAAAAAAAAAAAAAAAGTGCTTCACAATAATTATAAAAAAAAAATGGACAATTTACACTTCATACCTAATAATATCCTTACAAAATTTTTTAAAGAGTTAATAAAATATATAAAAATGACTATCAATAGTATTTAAATTATATATATAAGAATTATATTATTCATCTTATTATATATCTTAAGCGTATCCATGCATATGCATGGGGTTACAAGTTAGTTTATGTAATATACCATGACTATGTATGATCCATTACTAACTAGGTAATATATATATATATATATATATTATACTATTTTTATTCAGATATTTTATATGCGAAGACATTGAATGTAACAAACTGTCATTGAACTGAACGATCTCATGCATTCATCCCTATTCAATTTGCGAGATTCTATTTGACCAATTTATTATTTTATTTTGTGTTGTATCTAGTAGAATTTCACGGACAATAACTGTGAATTGATATTGTAGTATATATATATATTATCCAATAGTGATTTTCAAAATTATTATATATATATATATATATATATATAATAGTAATGTTATGAGAAACTTGGCGTAACTAAAATCATCAAAATTGAAAGGAAAAACTATTTTAATATCTCCAAATGTCCTGTCGAACTATGTTTTATATGTTTAATAACCTAAACTAATATTAATAGCAACACTACAATTCATCATTCCTGTGCTTATTACATACTAGTTTTATTAATTAAAGGGCATCTCAATTTTCAAGACCACCAAAATTTTCTGTTTTGATCGCAATTCACATATAATAAATCTATTTGAACAAGAATTCTTAAACAAGTATGTGCAGCTTGAATGCAACCACCGGAGCCTGACCTCAGCCTACTCCTGCCACATATAATCCAATGAGTATAGATATTATATATTAACAAAATGTAAACACATGCAAGGGAAGTTGTTACCTTTTCAATGAAAAAGAGGGGTTGTTGAATAAGACTAGCATAATGGCCCGGCCCATTTGTTTCTTGCATGCTTGACTTATTGGAACCAAAAATTTTCAATTTGTTGCATTTTTGAATGTCCAAACTTCGCAACGGCCACTCTGAAGTGTGCCTTTCTGGATATAAACTCTTGAGTTCAGGCAAATTGTGAAGTCTTAGAGTGGACAATTTTGGGAATACAAACAAAGTGGTTGTCTCTACTCCTTCTTTTGCTACGATTTCCTCCACCGTTGCACAATCCTTTATCTCTAGCTCCTCAAGTTGCATGAGGGCCTCCGCCACAGATGTTGGAAAAACACTTTTTAGACTCCAACAACGATTAATTTCCACGGTACGTAATTTCGTGAAGGTGATTATTCCTTGAGGATCCATACTCCACACGTGATTCACCTTTTCCAGATTTCTTAATTTTAAAGATATAAGTTCAGTGGCAGCTATATCATGTGATTTTTCAACATTATTTGTCCCTTGGATTTCAAATACCTCTTCTAAGGAGTCGCAATCATATATCTTCAATTCTTTTAGATTCTGGAGCGTTCTCAACATATTGGGCGGAACAATATTTGTAAGATTTGTGCACCCTGAAATGGTCAATGTTTCTAGTTTGCCAAAGAAATCTGAAATGAGTTGATTGGACCGAATCATCTTCATGCTATCCATGCCATTTATTTCCAATTCCTCCAAGTTCGGAAAGACAACCTACAATTCTCAGGTACACACTGAGTTAATAAATAAAACTTAATTAAATTATATTCTAAAGACCATGATTAACAAAGAAGAAACTATTATAAGGAAGAATTAAGAAGGAAGAAGAGTAATAATTCCTTTTCATTTAAGAGGTATTGTGTGGCAATACATAGTATCATTTCTTCAAGCTTTTTCTCAATGGTCATGTACGTATTAAGAAGGAAGAGTAATAATTACTGGCAAATAGACGGTGAGTTCTCATAGAAATAAAGGTTACAATGTGAAATAACAAATTTCAACTCTTCCTAAAAACATGAACTCATTCAGCCGCTCTCCTATCCACTTGCCTGCATTTTACTCATATAGAAAAAAAAAAAAAAAAATAGAGCTTTTGAGCACACAAGTGAACACGTGTTCAGAGACTAGTATATATAAATGCCAATACCACGGAACTATATTTTGAATCCTATAATAAATAATAAATTCTTTTTTCAAAGAAGAAGTATTGTGTTGCATTATAGGGGTTTATTTGTTCAAGTTCTTTCTCATCGATCTGTAATTAAAAATTGGAGATGAAATTTAGATGAGGATAATTTATCCATGAAAAAAGAGAAATTGAGATAATATGCGGCTTGATTCTTGAAAGCATATTAAAGGCTTTGACTCTATGACAATACTATAACAGTGTATGTGTTTGACTCTCTTTTAGGTACTTTTTGAAATTCAACAGGAGATAAGATTTCTTCCCTTTTTGTTAAACCATTAAAAAATAATAAAATAAAATAACCAAAAATGGAAGGGTTTAAAGTTTTTAAATGGGATCATCGGGATTCAAATTTTAATGACATCATATTTATTTTTAATAATTAATTAAACTAAATAAAATAAATGTATACTATTTAATTATTTAACAATCTTAAGTAAAACCATATTTAAAGATGTTCACATATATCTTAGTCAAAAGATAAGATGATTTTCTTCAAAATTTACCACAAAGATTAGTAAATATTCTCTTATTAGTTAAAAATTAAGAGGACAGTTGTAAGAGTTCTAATCTTTGCGCTCTTACGTTAAGCAGGCTAGTTTGCTACGTATATATAGTCACCTCAGTATACATATTTATATTAACAAATTATTAATAATTTTACGTAAAAATAATTAAAACCAAATAAAATAAACACAGACAAAAAAAGTAGGACAGTTGTAACTTGTAATAAGATCTGACCTTTTCGACGAAAAAGAGGGGTTGTAGAATAAGACTAGCATGATGGCCCAGTCCATTTGTTTCTTCGACGCTTGACTTTTTGGAAACAATAATAATTTCCAGTTTGTTGCATTGAAGAATGTTCAACTCTATCACCGACGGCCACTCTGAAGTGTGGTTTCCTGGATAAAAACTATATTAGTTGTATTGCTTCGCTAAATTGAGTTATATATTCTTTTATAAGCATAGGTAAAGGCATATCTACACCTGTTTTGACGGGACTGACAAGTCCGTCTCACACGGATGACTCCATTTATGGACGAAGACACCCTCAGGAGCGACAAAGTAATCATTCACGTTACTGACGAAGACGTCCAGGCCATTCAATGCAGTCAATTAAATCCAGAATGGTTACAAGGCCAACTGTATGGACCGTTGGAGCACATTGATGCCACATGACACTGCCCCAAACATTACCAAGAGGAGCATTAAGATCTCCACATCTACTCAAACGGCTAGAGGCCATGAAAGCATATAAAAAGCCCACACATTGCCAATGACAAGGTACATACACACTAAGAGACTTCTTTTGCTCTATTATCTTTATCTTGTTCAGTTTCGAATAGCATTTTATACTGACTTTGGCATCAAAGGCGCTGTGGCAGGCACCACACCGGTGACCACCTGTGAAGACCGGAGATTGCTTCCATCTGAAAAACTCTACTGACGAACTTACGCTTCATTAGTTTGGCGCCGTCTGTGGGGAACGACATTTTCGTGTTCTGATTCGAAAAAGTAGTTTCCAATCAACTATTATTTTCAGATGGAATCCAATCAAGATTCTGCAGCCTTGGCCCAGCAGGTTCAGGCTCTCGTGGCTGCCGTCGAAGAACTCACCAAAATCAGGAAATGAAGCTACAGCTTCAACAGGAGGAGAATCGATCCAAAAACAACATGGAAGACGATGGAAAAAGCCATCGAAGAAGCGACCATCAAAGGCCTACTACTCCAGT
This sequence comes from Quercus ilex subsp. ballota, assembly GCA_032727855.1. Classification (NCBI taxonomy): domain Eukaryota; kingdom Viridiplantae; phylum Streptophyta; class Magnoliopsida; order Fagales; family Fagaceae; genus Quercus; species Quercus ilex. The sequence continues at coordinate 260,553 of JAVFWQ010000036.1, forward strand.
AGACCAGAATTCAGATCTTCTCCAGGAAATGAGGAAGGAGATGGACGAATTGAAAAATGCCATCAGGGAGAAGACAGACTAGAGTGTAGGCAAATTGGTAAGGGCAATAGACTCGCCTTTCACAGCCGCGGTCTTAGGATGCCCAGTACCGACGAAGTTTCGACTGTCACAACTGGAACCGTTTGACGGGCTCAAGGATCCACAAGATCACCTCAACACCTCCAAGACGACCCTAGGGCTTCAGCGGCCTTCTGACGAGATACTGTGCCATTCCTTTCCTACACCACCTTTAAAGGAGCTGCGAGGGAGTGGTTCACGAAGTTGCCAACATCGTCCATTGATAGCTTTGACCAGTTGAGCAACGCCTTCTTACGGCATTTCATTAGGGGGTAGCGTCCCAAGAGGCCAGCAGATTATTTGCTTACCATCAGATAGGGAGAAAAAGAAACACTGAGGTCGTATGTCAAGTGCTTCACTCGGGAGACCCTAGAGGTGGACGAAGCTGATGATAAGGTACAACTGACGACTTTCAAAGCAGGTTTAAAGTCCAGAGATCTCGTGGCTTCGCTCACAAAGAATCCTCCAAAAACGATGGCAGAAATGCTTATAAAAGCACAGAAGTACATGAATGCTGAAAACGCACTAGCAGCCATAAAGGACACAGAAAAGCCAGGACGCAGAGGAAGGAAGGAGGACGAGCGTAGAGGACAGAAAAGGGAGCGCCCAGATCGTCGGACCAATGACGGTAACCGAAAGAGAGATGATAAAACTCCAAGGACAGTAAAACTTACTCCTCTTGTTATGCCTGTTGATAAAATCTTAACGCAAATTAAGGATGAACACAATCTTAAATGGCCACGACCACTGCATTCGTCTCCTAACGTCCGCGATAAGAATAAGTATTGCCGATTTCACAAGGATCATGGCCATTACACAGAAGACTATCAGGACTTGAAGGAACAAATAGAGGAGTTGATACGGAAAGGGAAATTACAAAAGTTTGTGAAGAAGGGAGAGTACAATAAATTTCAAGACGGAAATAAGAACCAACATGAGTCCTCGTCCAGGGGCGATAGCTGTCAATTCCAACCTCCTCAGAATGTGATCGGGGAGATACAGACGATCACAGGGGGACCCATCACCGAAGGATCATTCAAGTCCCTCAGGAAAGCCCATCAAAGGCAAGTGAACAGTGTCTACTTGATACCTTTGTCCAAATAGCGACGGATGGATCAAGATATGTCTTTCAATGAAACGGATGCCAAAAGAGTGAAGCAGCCTCACAATGACCCGTTAGTCATAATGCTGACTATAGAAGGGTTCAATACCAAAAGGATCCTCGTAGACAACGGTAGCTCAGCAGATATGATCTACCTCCCAGCATTTCAGCAGCAAGTTAGACCCAAAGAGACTGCGCCCATTTGACACCCCTCTTGTCAGCTTCAACGGAGACAGAGTATATCCCAAGGGCATAGTGACGTTGACAGTAACAGTGGGGGCCTACCCGAAGTAATTGACTCGCCAGATAGACTTTTTGGTGGTAGACTGCCCGTCGTCTTACAATGTGATTATTGGAAGACCCACACTCAACAAATAGAGGGCAGCCACGTCCACCTACTGCCTGAAGGTGAAGTTCCCAACAGACAACGGGGTTGGAGAAGTGAAAGGTGATCAGGTCTTAGCCAGGGAATGCTACCAGGCCGTCTTGGCCGCAAAAGAAAATCACACTTGGACGATTGAAGAGAAAGAAGAAGACAAAATAAAAGCCTTGGAAACGGTGAAGCTGGATGAAGAAGAGGCCACCAAGACGACGAGGATAGGGACCACGCTAAGCCCCTAGATGAAATCAAGGCTAGTCCAATTCCTAAAAAAGAACCAAGATATCTTCGCCTGGAGCCATGAGGACATGCCCGGTATATCCACAGAAGTCATCCAACACAAGCTAGACGTGGACCCAGAGAAGAAGCCCGTCAAGCAGAAGCGAAGGGTATTCGCTCCAGAACGAGAACAGGTTGTCACAGACGAGGTAAATAAACTGCTGAAGGCAGGATTCATCCGGGAGGTCTACTATCTTGATTGGCTTGCAAACGTCGTCCTCGTGAAAAAAAAGAATGGGAAGTGAAAAAAGTGTGTGGACTTCACGAACTTGAATAAAGCGTGCCCGAAGGATAGTTTCCCTCTACCGAGGATTGACCAGCTTGTGGACTCTACTGCCGGACATAAGTTGTTGACATTCATGGACGCCTTCTCGGGATACAACCAGATAAAAATGGCTGACGAAAATCAAGAGAGGACTGATTTCATCACAAGCCAGGGGCTCTACTGCTATAAGGTAATGCCCTTTGGATTGAAGAATGCAGGTGCTACTTATCAGAGATTGGTGAACAGAATGTTTAACAAGCAGATAGGCAGGAATATGGAGGTGTACGTGGATGATATGCTCGTCAAGAGTAAAGAAGAACTTGCCCATCTGGATGACCTCAAGGAGACATTTGCTACCCTCAAGCAATACCAAATGAAGCTGAATCCTAGTAAGTGTGTTTTTGGTGTAGCTTCAGGGAAATTCCTGGGATTCATGGTGTCCCAGAGAAGAATAGAGGCAAACCCGGAGAAGATGCAAGCCATAATCAACATGGCATCACCCAAGACCGTCAAGGAAGTCCAGAAGCTTACTGGAAGGATTGCAGCCCTCAATAGGTTCATCTTTAGGGCTACGGACAAATGCCTGCCTTTCTTCAAGACCTTAAAACAAGCTTTTGCTTGGACTGACGAATGCGAAGCAGCCTTCCAGGAGCTTAAACGCTACTTGAGTAATCCACCCCTTCTAAGCCCGTCCAAAGAAGGTGAGAACCTATATTTGTACTTAGCAGTATCAGATACGGCCGTCAGTGAAGCCCTGATCAGAGAAGAAGGCAAGAAGCAGCTTCTGGTTTATTACATAAGCCAAGCCTTCCATGGGGCTAAGTCCAGGTATCCGAAGATTGAGAAGATTGCATTTGCGTTGATAGTGGCCTCCCGAAAACTAAGACAATATTTCCAAGCAAATCCCATCTTGGTGATGACAGACCAACCTATCAAAAAGTCCATGAACAAACCTGAAGCAGCTGGAAGAATGGTCCAATGGGGGATTAAACTCAGCCAATTTGACATCGAGTACCATCCCAGGACAGCCATTAAGGCACAAGCCTTGGTGGATTTCATCGTCGAGTTCACTTCCCCGAATGAAGATAAGCATGCCAACGAGGCCAAGAAATGAACGTTACAGACCGATGGTTCGTCAGCTCGAAAACAAGGGGGAGTGGAGGTCGTCATAGTCACCCCAGATGGAGAAGTACTGAAGTACGGAGTTCAGCTAAAATTTCCGGCCACCAACAACGAGGCCGAATATGAAGGGATTCTGACGGGATTGAGACTCGAAAAGGTGCTTGGGGCTAAGAACCTATTAGTCCAAAATGATTCAAACTGGTAATTGGGCAGATCCAAGGAGAATATGAAGCAAAGGAAAAGAGAATGCAGAAATATCTCAAGCTGATGAAACGTTTAACTCAGGAGTTTGATGAAATGGAGTTCGTAAGATACCGAGGAGCCAGAATATGGAAGCCGACGAAGTCTAGAAGATAGCCTCGTCAGAAGAGGGAACGACGAACGTGGACCTGAGGATGGAAATCCAAAAATGCCTCAGCATTGAAGAAGTTCCAACGTTCTCAATCCAAAGCACAGACAGCTGGATGACGCCCATCATATCCTTCCTCCGAGACGGGCACCTCCCTCCGAATACAGACGAGGCCAGAAAGATTAAAAAGAGGGCAGCCAGATTTACAATCCTCAATGACACCCTATACAAGAGAGGCTTCTCCATGCCCTACTTGAAATGTGTTAGTGAAGAAGAAGCTAGGTACATCCTGGAAGAGATACATTAAGGAATCTGTGGGGACCATGCTGGCCCTAGATCTCTGGTAAGCAAGATTATTCGAACAGGTTACTTCTGGCCTATTATGCAGGTGGACACTCTGTAGTTCGTCAAGAGATGTGACAAGTGCCAACGGTTCGGGAATGTCCAACTACTTCCGGCAGAAAGACTAACGACGATAACGTCCCCATGGCCATTTGCACAATGGGGAATCGACATCGTTGGCCCATTGCCCCTAGACAAAGGTCAGGTAAAATTCTTGCTAGTTGCTATTGATTATTTCATGAAATGGGTTGAAGCAGAGCCACTGGCGACTATCACCGAAGCAAAAATTCGAAGCTTCGTGTGGAAGAATATAGTTTGCAGGTTCAGAATTTCGAGGACGATCATATCAAATAACGGACGACAATTCGACTGTCAAGGCTTCAAGGATTTCTGCTCAGGCCTGGGAATCAAGAACCGGTTCTCATCGCCAGGACATCCACAGGCGAATGGACAGACGGAGATGACAAACCGTACGCGACTTAAGATCATAAAAATTAAGCTGGACGACGCGAAGAGCGCTTGACCAAAAGAATTACCCAATATCTTGTGGGCCTACAGAACAACAGCAAGAACACCGACGGGGGAGACCCCCTTCAGGCTTACCTACGGGACTAAAGCAGTGATCCCAGTGGAAGTAGGAGTAACCAGCACCAGGCGAGAAATGTTCAATAAGGAAGCCAATAATGATCGTCTACAATTCAAACTGGACTGTCTAGATGAAGTAAGAGACAAAGCTTGCAGCAGAGTGACAAACTACCAGAAAAAGATGATGGACTATTACAACAGAAGGGTGAAACTCAGATGACTCGACATAGGCGACCTCGTCCTGCGCAAAGTAACCCCGGCGACCAAAGATCCTACTCAAGGGAAGCTCGGCCCCACATAGGAAGGACCTTACCGAGTCGTCCATTACTCCAGGCAAGGTAACTACCACCTGGAAACCTTGGACGAACAAAGACTCCCAAGGCCATAGAACATTGAACACTTGAAGAAATACCATCAATAGAAGTTACATTTAAATGTATTCATTACTAAAGTCAATAAAGATGTTATCCAGCTAATGTTTCTCTGCGAGCAGGTCTATTCGACTGTGAGTCACAAAAAGCCAAAAATGGCTAAGTAACGAGATTCTGCCTTGACTGATATATGTTACTGACGATGACAAAATCCCTAAAAAAGGGTGTAAGTCACAAAAAGCTAAAAATGGCTAAGTAACAAGATTCCGCCTTGACGGATGTAAGTTACTGATGATGACAAAATCCCTAAAAAATGGTGTAAGTCACAAAAAGCCAAAAATGGCTAAGTAACAAGATTCCGCCTTGACGGATGTAAGTTACTAACGACTATAAAGACCCCTTCAAAAGGTACAAGTAAAGCCAAAAATGGCTAAGTAACAAGATTCCACCTTGACGGATGTAAGTTACTAACGATAATAAAATCCCTAAAAAAAAAAAAAAAGGGTGTAAGTCAGAAAAAGCCAAAAATGGCTAAGTAACAAGATTCCGCCTTAACGGATGTAAGTTACTGACGACTGCAAAACCCCCTAAAAAGGAACAAGTAAAGCCAAAAATGGCTACGTAACAAGATTCCGCATAGAACGGATATAAATTACTAACAGTGATGAACCCTAAAGGGTTAAAGGACTGACCCTGCATAGACGAATATACAACATGGACGATTGAAGCCAACATATCACAACCAGCGATCATATAAACACAAGTACAAGTAAGTACGCAGATGTAGATTAAATTAAAGCCCAAAAGCAACGGGCAAATTACAAGTGTTTCTGCAACTAAAGGCCCATAAACACTGGGATAAAAACATTGTTCTTAAAATAGATAGAAATTAAAATTGTTCAGAAATTAGATTTACATAACTGCCCAAAACATAAAGGGCATCCCAAAAAGAAAGAAATTTTTGTTAAGTATCAGGTCCGGACAGCACCGTCGTCAGCAGGAGTTGAGTCAGCAGGGGCTGCGTCAGCAGGGGCTGCGTCAGCAGGAGCATCGTCAGCAGGAGCATCGATAGTAGAAGCATCCACGGGGGCTTCATGCTCGAAAGCAGAAGATCGAGCAGCCTCGTCTGCAGCCATTTCTTGATCCACCTTCTCTAGGTCCAGCCTCTGCATATCCATTCCAGAAGGGTGCTTCACGAGGTATCTCCTCAGGAGCTCAAGTCCCTTAAAATACCAACTAAAGAGCACAGTGTTGTACTCGTCAGTGGTTTGAAAGGCTTCAACGGACCTGGCAGTTATAGTCTTAAGACTTTCCCTGGCTCCAAGAAGCTGCTCGTCCTTCTCCGAAGTCAATTAGCGCTCAATCCTGAGGTCGTCATTCAGCTTCTTAACCTGCTCCCTCAAAGTGTTGGTCTTACCCATGGAGGCAATAAGGTCCTTCTTCAGCGTCGAGTTCTCTACCTCCAAAACCTCCATCCTAGACGTCATAGACACCACCTTAGCCTCCTGAATGAAATACTCAGAAGAAAGATGCAAACTCTCCCCTAGCACCTGAACAAGCTTGTGAACATGACGAGCCGCAATCTCATTGAAAGGGACGCCAGACAAAGCCTTCAAGTCCGCAGACGTCACTACTTCGTGGGCTCGGTCCACGGCCACCTTCTCGTCATTCAAAAGGGTAGACGGGCGAGAGGCAGTTTTCTCGTTCTCCTTTTTAGACAGTCGCGGCCTTTTAGAGACGGGAGTGCAACCTAATTCCTCCGCGGATGTCGTAGGAGAAGCCGTCCTCGTCGTCTCACCCGCGAAAACAATTGGATGAACGGAGGAAGTTGGAGCAACATGACCTCCCTTTCCAGTGACACGCACTGTCTTCTTTCTCAAATTCGACAAGGGCTCATCTTTCTTGGATCTCATCTTCACGTACATATCCTTATAGAATTTGGTCGTCATTTCTGCAAGGGGAAAACACTAAAAAAAAAGCAAGAGGAAGAAGAAAGGTGAGTACTGACGAATATAACACTTACTCTTTTTTCCTTCAATATCAAGGTTACGCAGGACGAAGGCAGAGGGTTCCGGTCCGAGGCAGTAGAAGGCTAGTGTTCTGGGGTCGACAAGCTAGTCCCAACTCTTAATCGTCAGTGCATAATCAATCGCCTTCTGTACTCATTCCCTATACCTCCTCTTGAGCTTGGGTCGTCTCTTAACTGTGCAAAAAAAAAAAAAAAAAAAAAAAAAGGTCAATAGCCATGGAAGTAAGCACAACAGAATTCAAAGGACGAGGAGAGATATTCACGCACCTAAAGTCGGGGTTTCCCACCGACGACGCAACCTCGGGAGATCATCCTAAACCTCGCCAGAGGAAGTCTCAAAATCATCCCCAAACACAAAGAAAAATTTGGACTTCCAATACCTGAAAGACGACGATAAACCTTTGACGATCCTAGTTCTTCTTTCCCAGGGCACCAATTCGTAGTACCTATACTCCTTTTGTTAGGACATATGTGTGTTCACTTGTTAAGAGCATATGTCACTTGATTATGTAAATTGGCTAATCCTTTTGACAAAACGCACTCTACTTGTAATTGGGTAGTTCTAGGTGTTTTTAATATTTCAAGAAACAAGGTTTCAAGAACAAGTGTTGAAGTCATCCAGTCTGTCCAAGAAAAAGCAAGCTGAAGTGCAACTTCATTAAAGCTCGACACCTGCTCGATAGCTACCTCGACACCTGCTATCTGTCGAGATTTATAAAATCAGCTTTTCTGATTTGATTTTCTTGGGATCCGTGAATGTGTTTTTGGGCCTTCTTTTCTTCTAACCTAAAACATATAAAAGGATCGTTTTAAGAGCCGTCAAGTGTGACACAAGTTGCAAAAGCATTGAGCAATCCTTGTTCAAGCAAATTGTGATCAAAAGACTAAGTTCTTAACCTAAGTTCATCTTCTCTCTAAGAAGTTGCTGTGTATGTGCACCATAGGGTTTTGTAACCAAGCATCTTCCAGATCTTCATTGTGTATGATGAACTGAAGAACTTTGCAGCCAACCTCTCCTTCTCAAGTTGGTGTTTGAAGTCGCGTACTGGGATCCGCGCATTGGTTAGTCACGTACTTGGGAGTCGTGCATCAAAGGTGGAAATTGTCACTACAGATCAAGTCCAATTGGGTATTGGGGTAAGGGTTCAACTGTAGGTTGGTAAGGTACTTGGGATTCCTTTACTTGTAACCACTTGATTTGATAATAGTGGAGTTTCGGGAGTGGTGACCTGAAAATCACCCGGTGGGGTTTTTGCCGTTAGGGTTTTCCCCATTCGTAAATAAATCACCGTGTTATTTATTTTTTCGCTGCATATTTAGTATTTGGTGATTTGTTTGTGCTTCCACGTATTTGCATGTTAAATTGATTAATTAATAATTTGGCTAATTAATTAATTAATTTTATCACAAGGGGTCATTCAGATTGTGGCCTATCAAGTGGTATCAAAGCGGGCACACTCTGATTAGGTTTAATCTTTGCTGTGTTGATCCATTGACCCCTGTTTGTCATGGATAGAGGACAATCGTTAATCATACCTCCTTTATTTGATGGCACTAACTATGCATACTGGAAAGTACGCATGAGAGCTTTCTTGCAGTCTTTAGATGAGAAGGTGTGGCAAGCTGTAGAGATTGGCTGGACTAAGCCAAAAGAAGAACCGGCCGATTGGGATGATGCTATGATCAAGGCGGCTAACTTCAACAGCAGAGCGCTAAATGCCCTATTTAGCGTAGTCACCAATGAGGAGTTCAAGAAGATATCCTCAACTGAAACTGCTAAGGAGGCTTGGACCATCCTCCAGACAACCTATGAAGGAATAAAGGCTGTCAAAGATTCAAAACTTCAAAGGCTCACCACAAGCTTTGAAGAAATTAAGATGGAGGAGGATGAGTCGTTTGATGAGTTCTATGCCAAGCTCAAGGACATAGTGAACTCAGCCTTCAATCTTGGGGAAACCATCCCTGAACCCAAGATTGTAAGGAAGGTGCTCAGATCTCTACCTGAGAGATTTCATGCCAAGATTACGGCAATTGAGGAATCAAAGGATATAGAAAAGATTCCTTTGACTGAGCTGGTTGGAAACTTGCAGACCTATGAGATAGGGTTATCTAGAATTGGCAAGTCTAATAAAGGCAAAAGCATGGCCTTGAAGGTGAAGAGCAGTGATACAGATGAGTCTTCTGATGATGAAGATTCCAAGATGAAGTCCTACATCACTCGGCAGTTCAAAAAGTTTATGAAGAATGCCAACAGAAGGAACTTCGACAAGGACCGCAGGCAGTTCAGTTCTTCTCAGTTCAAAAGTCAAGACAAAGGGAAGAAGGATGCTAAGGAGGGTGGTCAATATACTGTTCCCGCAGGACCAAAGTGCTTTGGGTGTCATGGGTTCGGACACATGAAACATGAGTGTCCTACATATCTGAAGAGCTTTGGGAAAAGCAAGGCCCTTGCTATAACCCTAAGTGACACTGAGCCTGAAGATGATTCCGACAATGAGGATGACGGAATCCTAAATGCCTTCACTGCCACAATCAATCCTACTGAAGGGATTATTGAAGAAGTGGATGAAGAAGAAGAATTGGTGGAGTCCAAATTTGAGAAGATGGATGATCAAGATGATATCCATTCAGCTTATGAGAAGCTTTACAAGCTCTCTGAAAAGCATGAGAAATTATATAGGCTGGCCACCAAGAAGCTCAGTGAAGTGGAACTCGATCGTGAAGAGTTGTCCACGAAGTTTGATGAGGTGAATCAAAATATTGGAGCACTAAGATTTGAGAACAACTTTTTGGTTGAGAAGACCAAGAAGCTTGAAGCGGAGCTGTTTCAAGTCAGAGCTCAACTGGAGAGGACCTCAAGTGTAAAGCTTGATGAGATGCTTAGCAATCAGAAACCTGCTTCGAATCGAACTGGTTTGGGGTATGGTATTTCTTTCTCTAATACTGCTTCTACCAGCAATACTGTTTTTGTTCCTCCTGCTAATAACATTGAAATTGAGAACATTGATGTTAAAACTAAATTAGCTAGTGAGAACTTAGACAAGGGAAAATCTATCTTAGGAGCAGCCCCTAAGCTAGATAAGAAAGATGCTAACAATCCTAGGGCTAAAAAGGCTAACTCTCAAAAGCCTAAACAAAAGAAGCAGCATCTCTGTCATTATTGTGGAGCTACTGGTCATACTCGACCAAATTGCTATAAGTGGTTAGCCGCTCAACAGAGCAACGGCATGATAGCATCTGGAAGCCAAAATCAGCTTCAATCCTCTCTTGCTCCTCTTGGAGATCTTCTGAAAGCCCTCATGTTCCTCTCGAACTTGAACGGTCTAAATTCTTCCCCCTTACCGCCTGTTCAAGGATTCAATCAAAGGAAAGGTTCTTCCAAGGCGTGGAAGAAAAAGGACTCTAAGTGATTTCATCACTTTCTTCTCCCTTCTTGTTTTTCTTGTTTGTTGCATTGCTTGTGTGTTTTTCTTTTCTGCTGAGTCAATCTAGTTTTTGCTTTGCTTTGATAACATGTTTTTGTTTGTTTATTTTCAGTTTTGCTTATTTTGTTTTTAATATAAAAATATAAAAAAAATAAAAAATTGAAAAATTGAAAAATACAAAAACAGTGTGTGTTTTGTGTACTTTGGTATTTGTGTACCTTGAATGCCCAATGAAACAAAGTTTTCTAAACATTGTATTTCTTGTAGTTTAGATGAGCTTCTCTATGCACAACTAAGCAAGTGAGCTTTGTGGCTCTTGTTTGTGATGAGTAAGATTAAGTTATCTCTTAAACTTAACACTCATATCACTCTTTTTGACAGGTGGGACTAGAAAATCCTAAGAGAAAGGCATAAATGACCATCTCACCACTGTTGCCCGCCAATCATTGTATGACACCTGTATGCTTCGGCATAGCAAAAGTGCAGTGTCAAAGACATCTGTATGCTTAGGCATAGCAAAAGTGCAATGTCTATACTTAACATGTTGGGTATTTCTTTTCTCTCTTTATAAGCCCATGCATGATATGCTTAAAAGAAAATATGCAAAGAAAATATAAAGCTAAAAGATTAAAAATGCTTTAAACATGATTGCAAGCGTGTTTTCTAGGAGATGTAGGAGTCATAGGATGTACCTTGAAGGTGATAGTCCCCATCAAACAGTTATGATTGTGTGTGAGTTAAAGTTATTTACTCATATCTCAGATCGTCATAACATGTATACACATATGCAATCTTGCGATGTTTTTTCACACACAACACGCAATATTCTTTGCTACTCTTGATACATGTGCAGGTAGAATGTGATTTGGCCATCACAAGTGTTTACATATACTAATGTATGCTCACTAAACTGTCTTAACTTGTTTTTGAAATATAAAATTGGTTAGACTTGTTTAGTGTGTGTGTGTGTTTTTGAGGATTTGTGTGCTTAAAATTTCTTGTTGAGAGATGATTTTGAGAGCTTTTTGTGTTGAGAGGATCATTGGTTGAGGTGTTTGTTGGATTGCATTCATGTCTGTGTTTTTCTCTTCTCGAAAAACTGCCTTTCACTGTTGGCTCGACACCTTCTCGATACCTGGTCATCTGTCGAGCTTCTCAAGCTTTTTCTAATCGCAATCTCGACACCTGTCTCGACACCTTCTGGATCGATCGAGAAAGTCTCTGTCTCCTCGATAGATTCTTGATACCTGGTCGATCGATCGAGCTTCTTGAATCTCCTTTTGGCCTTGCACCTCGATACCTGTCGATACCTGCATCTGTCGAAGGCGAATTCCTCGATACCTCCCTCGACAGCTTCCTCGATACCTCTCGACACCTCAGCTGTCGAGAATTACTGAGGTGCCTATTTAAGTGCAGATCACAATTCTGAACTCATTTCTCTCGATCTCTCTCGATCTGTCCATGGCTTTTCCTCTCCCAAATTTGATTTCTCACTCAAATCTTCAACCCCACTTGGATCTTGCTCATTCCTTGCTTCAATCTCTTGGTAAGATCACTTTTCCCTTCCTTTTTCATGCATTTCATGCTTTAAAACCTAGATTTTAGGAATTTTTTTGAAATTTTTGGGGTTTTTCAAAATTGTTGAGTTTTTCTTCAAATTTTGGTTTGGGTTTGTACTTAAATGATTTCAAAATGTCATACATTGCATCTCATTTGCATTATAATGATATTTACATGCATTTAGATGTGTGCTTTATGTTTGTGTGCTGTTAGGATTGGATTGGGCTGAGCCCATGATGTTTTTTCATTTGCATGTCACATGTTCATGCATTCCCATGCATACATACTTCTTGTTCAACATATTTGATATATTTGAACTGTGTTGGGACTTTTCTGATTGTCTCCCTCTCTATCTCTTTCTCATTCTTTTACGTTAGTAGTGTCTATGGCACCCAAACGTAAATCCACTCCCGCTGGGAACCCTCTGCGTTCTGGAGCTTCCTCTTCTTCTGACTCTGCTCCTCTTAACCTTCGGTTCCGTGATGGAGATGCCCACAAGGCATTTTCGGAGAACTTTTCTCGACGAGGTGTTCATTCGAAACGCCAAGTCATTCTGGCGGACTTTGCCGACACTGACCTTCCCTCTGTCATTCACAGTAAGGGATGGGGGTCACTGTGTGACATCCCGGTCACTTGCCCTCTCGTACTGATCCAGGAGTTTTACTCCAACATGCACGGGATTGACCGTTCAGTACCTCTCTTTTTCACTCGCGTTCGAGGTACGCGCATTCCTATTACACCGCAGCTTGTTGCGGATGTACTTAGGGTACCTAGGATCGACTTTCCTAATTACCCTTCTTGTGAGCATCTGAGGACTGTGTCCAAAGATGAGCTCATCTCTGCTTTTTGTGAACGCCCTGCTGATTGGGGTGAGCATCAGTTCACATCATGTAGGCCTTTTGCTAAAGGTCTTAGATTTCTTAACATGGTGATGACATTTGTACTCCATCCACTCTCTCACTACAACTCTATCACAGAGCCTCGTGCTCGATTTTTGTTGTCACTTCTAGAGCATCTTACTATAGATTTTCCTTCTCACTTCATCCTATCTATTATAGATGTCCATCTAGATTCGGCGTCCCGTGATAAGCTTATCTTTCCCTCCGCTATCACGAGGATCTTACGCCATTTTTCTGTTCCCTTTCCTGTGTCCGACCACTTCACTCATATCTGTGCCATAGATGCCGCTACCGTAAAACGTAGTGAGGCTCAGTTTAGGTCGCGACAGACGAATGCCACTCCTCCCTCCCATTCAGCTCCATCCAGATCCGCTCCTTCTACATCTGCTCCTTCTTCCTCTACGGGCAATGTATCTCTTGGAGATATTATGGCGCAGCTGCAGTGCATGGACACTCGCCTTGATACACTCTCCGCTGAGCTGTATCAGGTGAATGTTCGTGTTGGTCGTATTGCACGACGGCAGGCGACCATGGGTGGTTTTGCTCCAGAGGCTACTCCTTCACCACCTACTCCAGCAGCTTCAGATTCTGAGGATGATGAGGATGATGAGGATGATGATGGGGATGCTAGCTCTACTGATGAGATGTCTACATGACACTTCACCCTTTGTCACTCGTGACAAAAAGGGGGAGTAGTTTTGGGATTATGAGAGTAGTCATCTTAGGGGGAGAGTTAGTATAGGACATGTTGATAGGGGGAGTGTTGATATTTTGAGGGATGTAGTAAGGCTTTGATGTATCTTTTCTTTTCTATTCTTTATAGATACATTGATCATGTATATGAGGTCTTTTGACCAGTTTTACATACATTGTACTTATTCTCTTTATATGTGGATGTATGTTTCTTTCACCTCTCTCTTCATGTGTTGTTTCTTCTCTATCTTTATACACATGTTCTTTATACTTGTATGCAATCCTTTTATTTCTGTTTCACACAAGATGCCTTGATGAGTTTTGTTTAAAGTGTTTCAGAAATACAGGTTGTCAAAGTCTACTTGCCATGAACTCTCTTCTTGCAAAGTTTTTCAAGAGTTTGTGTTAGGATAGATTTTATTGTATTCAACAAGTGAATATGAGTTGAGTGATTTATGACTTCTTTCATAAATGTGTGTTCACTTGTTAAGAGCATATGTCACTTGATTATGTAAATTGGCTAATCCTTTTGACAAAACGCACTCTACTTGTAATTGGGTAGTTCTAGGTGTTTTTAATACTTCAAGAAACAAGGTTTCAAGAACAAGTGTTGAAGTCATCAAGTCTGTCCAAGAAAAAGCAAGCTGAAGTGCAACTTCATTAAAGCTCGACACCTGCTCGATAGTTACCTCGACACCTACTATCTGTCGAGATTTATAAAATCAGCTTTTCTGATTTGATTTTCTTAGGATCCGTGAATGTGTTTTTGGGCCTTCTTTTCTTCTAACCCTAAACATATAAAAGGATCGTTTTAAGAGCCATCAAGTGTGACACAAGTTGCAAAAGCATTGAGCAATCCTTGTTCAAGCAAATTGTGATCAAAAGACTAAGTTCTTAACCTAAGTTCATCTTCTCTCTAAGAAGTTGCTGTGTATGTGCACCATAGGGTTTTGTAACCAAGCATCTTCCTGATCTTCATTGTGTATGATGAACTGAAGAACTTTGCAGCCAACCTCTCCTTCTCAAGTTGGTGTTTGAAGTCGCGTACTGGGATCCGCGCATTGGTTAGTCACATACTTGGGAGCCGTGCATCAAAGGTGGAAATTGTCACTACAGATCAAGTCCAATTGGATATTGGGGTAAGGGTTCAACTGTAGGTTGGTAAGGTACTTGAGATTCCTTTACTTATAATCGCTTGATTTGATAATAGTGGAGTTTCGGGAGTGGTGACCTGAAAATCACCCGGTGGGGTTTTTGCCGTTAGGGTTTTCCCCATTCGTAAACAAATCACCGTGTTATTTATTTTTCCGCTGCATATTTAGTATTTGGTGATTTGTTTGTGCTTCCACATATTTGCATGTTAAATTGATTAATTAATAACTTGGCTAATTAATTAATTAATTTTATCACAAGGGGTCATTCAGATTGTGGCCTATCACCTTTGACGCTTTTAAACGGTACAAATGGACAAGCTCGTCCACCTTGAGCATATCCCCGTCATTGGCAGCCAACCAAATCCCCATACAACTAACCAATATCTGCCACGATTTGGGCATAAGCTGCTCGGGGGCAATACCAAAACGGTCTAAGAGCTCCATCAAGAAAGGATGGACAGGGAACCTCAATCCACAGATAAAGGCAGATTCGTTGAAACTAATCTCCCCAGGAAAAAAGTGACAAGCCCGATCTGCCTCGCCAGGCAGACGAACCCTAACTCGTTCTGGGAACTGAAACCTATCCTTAAATCTACCTAGCGCGTCAGCGTCCAATCCACACTCCTCCCTCAGGGCATAAAAGGCCCTAACTTCTCGAGGCGTGGAGACGGTTGTATCTTCCTCCGCTGGGTTACCGCTAGACGATAACCCAATCTCGAGCTCACTGGATCTGATCTCAGACGTCATTCTTCCCTCTCTCACCAAATTATCGAACCAATCTATTGACTAACGAAGTAGAGGCAAGAGATCAGCCAACACTACAGCCAGGCAACTACCTTCATAAACAAAATTCTCGAGGTGTGGAAAATTTCCCAATGAACCCCCTAATCAAGCAAAAAGAAACAAGATGG
>JAVFWQ010000037.1:0-20488 GCA_032727855.1 Quercus ilex subsp. ballota
TGAGCATGCCATAAAAGTCATTCAGATCTTGCGATATTGGTTTATTACTCAGACTTTGGTGAGTAATCTGCTAATTTTGCATACGGTTGGGGATGGGCAGAGTGAGAGACATAAAGGGAAAAATAACAACTCTCTTTTATATTTATGTTTTCTCCTTAGTTTTGGTCCCATTTTGGAGAAAGCAAATGTGTGACTTAGGAGGTAAAAACCATCCCATGCCCACGCCCGTAGGACAAAATGGGCTTCTGCCCTTTTTCAGAAAATTAAACATGCGTTTGCCCTTCTTTCCAAACTAAATAGGGAAGTGCCCCTGTTTTATAACTCGATAATCGTAAAATCGAGTTTAAATAAAGAACTCGATTATACACTACTCGAGTTATGTTAAGGTTTGTTCTTACATACGTACGCCCAGCGTGGCAATTTGTTTTTTGAAATCACTGAATAACTCGGTTACTTATGAATCGAGTAATGTAACCGATTATTCAGATATCGAGATACGCTGTTATAAAACCTGTTTTAAGACTTTTTTGTGTCAGGCGTACGGATATATGGTTTTAACATAACTCGATTATTTTAATCTCGAGTTATAAAGTATAATCGAACTTCCAAAAATCGAGTTACTCGCGTATAATTTCTCCACACCACCTCCTCCCATTTTGTGTCTGGATTTCTGCTGAACCTCCACTCTGCTCAGATCAACAGCTTTCGGACTCAACTGAAGTTTGTATCATCTCAGGTAGAAAACTCACAGCAGAATTTTAGGGCAATGATATTTTTATTTGATATTGTACTGAAATCTTTGGTTGTTTGTTGTAGAAAACTCACAGTAGGTAGAAAACTCAGATGAACACCTTCTCCCATTTGGTTGTTTGTTGTAGTAGACGGTTGCCACAAGAGAATGAAATCTTTACTATAGCAACATTTTGTATTGCACATAATCACATTGGTCAAACATTTATAACAACATTATGTATTGAACACAATGGGTAGACATTAACAACAATTTGTTTGCACATGGTCAAATGTTAGTGTTAGTGTTAGTATTTAATTTTTAGCATGTAATAGTACACAAATTTATGAATGTCTTTGTCGTGTACCATTTTATGCAGCAGTACATTATTTACCAACAGTTGATGCACACTGTTAACTAACTTGATCATTTGGTGTTATTGTATAAAGTGTCAATGTCTGGTTCTGGCAACCCAGAAATCTATAGGCCTCATGATGTGTTCACTGCTATGGGTCGTTGTTGGGTATTAGAAGATGAGTTCAGCTATCCAATCAATCCGAATTTGCGAAATAGTGCTGATGTTCACAATACCATGAGACAGGAGTGGGCTTGGTTATTTCGTGAACAGCAAATGTTTTATGATGAGCTGGTTGGTTTTAAGTTGCCAGTGCCTCGGCAACTCGCATCGCAGATGCCTAGAGACACGATTGACGAACTTCGTAAAGCATTGAACCGCATAAGAGAAGAAAATAATCGAATGAAGATACGTCTTAATCGATATCGAACCCAAGTCGAGATTCGAGAGTCAGTGGAGGAAGGGTGGTACGAGCATGCACAGTTCATGCAATCACTTCTTGCTGATCCCATTTATCAGTCAGACGTGGAGATGTCAGATGAAGAGTAATCGTGTCGTGGTGTTATTAGATTTTGTTGGAGAACTATTTTGCTTAACTATGTATGTGTGTCACCGTTGTTGCATTTGTACTATGTAAACGTTATTATTGATTGTGAGGAGCATGCACGTTATTCGTAATCTAGATTATTTTCACATAACGCATAAAAGTTAAATATTCCCACACATGATGATTTTCAATAAGCACGTACAACATAACACAGAAAACTTAAAATAACTTACACTAACATTATTAACTTAACACTAGACATAACACACACACCACATAGACATTCATTCTGACAAGTAGTCCTCATAGTTGAGGACATTGTTACGTTCTGCTGGAGTGAGTTGCCTGTTCGTTGCGGCGGCCAGCTCCTCCGCTAGTTGTAGCATGTGATACCTGGACCTAAGAAGTATCATAAGATTGTTTTCTTTTTTTATTTTAGTAACTGCACGCTCATATTGGTGCATGTTTCGTCGTGGCAATGCGAGTGAGCTACGGTCGACAAGAGGCGCTCCAAATCGCAGGAGATCATTGTGTAGAGCGTTGGACTCATTCATGCGAAAGTCCCACTCCCGCCGCAATCCTGCATAGTATTCCCTCTCGTCGGAATCTCTTTCCCTTCTATAGTTATCTGGAAAATGAGGTAGCATCCAATTGCGCATCGACATTGGAAAATGTGACTTTAGATCGGTATGTGTAGATGTTTTGCAATGGTAGATGTAAATGAGACTTTATATAGGGGTTTTGCAAGGGCAAGTATTCACGTGGATGTGACTACATGTAAGAGTAAGTGTTCACGTGAATAAAGATGATATGACTCGACAGTGTATTGTTTAGTGGCAAGGTGTTGATGAGCACATGCAAAACTACAAACATGACTTGGTTGTACAGTGGCGTCTGTTGGATCATGTGATTCGCTGAGGTAGCTGTTTGATATGGCTATAGCTTGTGCTACAGCAGCAAGCTGGTGATGTGTACTGCAAAAGAGGTTGCGTATTTATTCACGTTAATACTACTCAACACTGATGTGCTTCATCTGACATGACTTGACGAGATATTGCTGAGCTGTGATAAATGTATCATAAACTTTTCAGGGATGCTCTGCATCCTTGAAAACGGTGCATTGCAAAAGCTGTTAAGCGTGCATTGCAAAAGGTGTATTAACGTGCGTGTAGGTGATATGATTGGATAGGGTTCAACAGTGCGAAGCACCTGAGCATGAACTTGTCAGTGATGCTCTGTGTATTCACGTGAGTGTGGATGGGTACTTTTGGACAGGGTTCAACAGTGCTGAGCTTTCCACCGTAGCTACACTCATTGCTCCCTATCCACACTTTTGGCAAGTGGGATTGAAGAAAGCTGATAACAACATTTGGTTTTGTAATGGTTGGTAGGATTTTGTTGAATACCATTCTATCTGATATGGTTATATATTTTAGTCTCCAGATATGAAGGAAATTCCAACTTCCATGTTCTTATATTTGATAAGACTGCCATTGAGATTCAATATCCGCCTACTCAGAATTGTAAATCGGAAGATCATCAGGTAGAAATAATAAACTTAGATGAAGATGATACAAACTCATCATGGGTATCTCGCGGCCGCATAATATGGTGAGCCTTTATACATAATGTGATCATGATGTCACACTTCAATGTCTTCTACTATTACCCTCTATCAAAACATATTCAACAATGAGATTCGGGAAGGGATGGGTTGCATTTTCGAAAGCACAATAATTTAGAAGCAGGAGATCTCTGTGTCTTCGAGGCGATCGAGAGGAAGCATGTTGTGCTTAGTGTCTCAATATTTCACGTGGTTGACCACCAGAGTTTGGACTAGGATAACATGTTTAAATTTTAAACTAGTGATGTTTATGCTTATATTTAATTAGGGACATTGATCACTAGTATGGTTTATATCTGATGGATTTGGTTTTAAGACTGTTCTCTAACTGGTTTGGCATGTCTTGATGAAGACTATTTAGCATTCCTGTGCGTCATCTGACATGACTTGACGAGACAGTGCTGAGCTGTGTTAAATGTATCATAAACTTTTCAGCCATGCTCTGCATCCTTGAAAACGGTGCATTGCAAAAGAAGGCATATCTTATCTGTGCATTGGCGTGTGTGTAGGTGATATGACTGGACAGGGTTCAACAGTGCGAAGCTGTTGAGCACCACATGCAGCACTACGAACATCAGTGTAGCAACGGTGGATAGCTCACCCCCAAAATTGATGCATAACCAATTAAGGGATGCTCTGCCTCCTCGAAAATGGTGCATTGCAAAGGGTTGCACATCTGTGTATTCACGTGAGTGGGAATGGGTACTTGTGGTCAGGGTTCAACAGTGTCGAGCTATTGAGCATCACATGCAACACTGCATCAATCAAGCGTAGCAATGGTGGACAGCTCACCCCCAAAATTTTGCTTACACTGTTGAGGGATCCTCTGCATCCTTGAAAATAGTGCATTGCAAAATGTTGCATATCTGTTTATTCACGTGAGCATGGATGATATGACTAAACAGAGTTTAACAGTGCCGAGTTGTTGAACAGCACATGCAGAACTGCGAACATGACTTAGCTGAATAGTGTAGAGCTGTGTTAGCCTTCTCCAATCTCACTTGCTATTACGTGCACCGAGTGTAGCAACACTGGAGGGTTTTATCCCCATATTCCCTTACAAACATTTCAGGGAGCTTTGGAGCAACGCTACAACAAACCAATAACTTGAATGAAACATTTTAGAGGCTGATCAGGCTTTTAGGCCTTTACCCTATTTCTAAGCAAACCAAATACTATGAAATAGTGTGTTGTGTGAGCCATATGGATTTTCAGTAACTGAGTGGTTAGTTTGGTTTGGCCGAGTCTTTCTGTAATGTATCTATATAAAGTAGGACACTATAAGAACTAAGATACACGGATACGTGTATATGATACCGCGACTCAAACAACTCATATAAATGAATTATTCGTATTATTGAATCATGTGTGCGGTTGGTCTATGTGCTTTGGATGAGTCTGTATGTATTGAATCTATTAAATTTTCCTAAAAGTAACGTGCAATAAATATAATTTGGAGGCATTTCACTTCCTATGGTTTTTCCTACATTACAAAGCAAAGGACATTGTCCAACCAAAGCACATCACTTGAATGTAGCAACAAAGAACAACAGGGAAGAAATGAGAAACTGATTTGACATAAACTTAGCCAAAACTAATGAACATTTAATCCTTAGAGTTGCAAAAGTTGAACGTACATAATCATCATTTGTCAGACATTAACAACAACATTATGTATTGCACATAATGTGTAGACATTAACAACAACGTCTAATGTTCGTAGGTAGAAATTTTTGGAAATCATCATTGCTTGAATCTGAGAAGTCTGAAATATCTGTTTCATCATCTAATGTAGTAATTTCATTAATAGACTTGATGGCTCGCTGTTGCGCCTTCCCCTTTAGATGTTTCCTAGCTTTTTGGATTGCATGAAAACGGTCTAGTCGTCTTTGCATTTGATTGTTCTCTTGTTCAAGACGAGCAAGTATGTTGGCAGGTTCATCTCTAGGTAACTCGGCTGAGCGTGCCATAGGAACTCGTAACCCGTGCCATCGACAATACACCTCTAACTCACACCTCTTCTCATATAGGGTTGACCATGGTGGTTCCGCTTGTTCTGCAACAGTGAACTCTATTGCGGTGGTATCTGTACTTAGTTTTGTAGGTTTCCCAACCATGATGTGCCCGACGCTTCCAAGACTCTCGTACGTGTATATTGGCATATTAACGAAATCTCTCTTCTTCCCAACCCATATCCCTCCATAGTGGTCTGTGTATGTATGTAGTTGTTGATCTGTTGGAACTTGTGATGATGCATTTGTTGAAGTAGAACCAAACTTGTTTCGCATTGTACGCTTTGATGTTGAGGCGTTGCGACTCATAGCTTAATCAATCTACGAAGTTAGCGGGGTAGAAAGTTAACATTATATCAGCATTTATAACCTCATTTCACGGTCTACTATTTAATTAAAATTTCAGTTGCTAGGGCTTGTCATGTCAGTACATGCTGGAAAACCACTGCAATCTAAACAAGATTTTACATGTTCCCAATGTCGCATCAAAGGTGGGCAGTAGTTGCAACATTAGATGTAAATGTGACATCTATGCATCCAAATTTAGAATTGTGTATTCACGTGAGTGTGGGTGTGAAACAATGTCGAGCTGTTGATACTTCTAGTGCACAACTGCGAACATGACTTGGCGCCAACACCTGCGTTTGTTGGCGCATGTGCTACGATTGAAGGAGTTTGATATGATTACAGTTGGTGCTACAGCAGCGGGCTGGTGACGTGCGTTCAGAGTTCGAACTTGGTCATCTTGAAACTTCGGTATAGGTATCCATGTTTTGTCTTTCACGCTACAATTTCGCTATATTAATTTATTAATTGTTTAAATCCTTCACAAAACAAATTCTGAAGATCACAGTGTGTTATTATCTTTGGCCATTTTCAAGCCATTTTAAACATCATTGTGTGTAAACATCACGGTGTTCATTACCTTTGGTCATTAAACCTTTAAAGGTTAAAAAGCATCACTTTGCTCTCAAAACGCAGCCCCACAGCCTGAAACACTAAACTTTCTCTTGTAATCGTAGCCAATTAATGTGACCCCGTAGATTTGGAATACCGATGTAGTCAACTGTTCGATCAAACATCGTGGTCAAAGAGTTGCCCGTTTGAAGTGAAGCCCAATTGGAACTGAATAGCACATCTGTTATACCTTTGATGTTGGTGGCTTGAGCTCACTGTTATATCTGTTTAATTGTGCTTCATCCTTCACAAAACATTAAACATTAGGGTGTTTATTTGACGGGTCTGCACTGCAAGGTTTCATCAATAAAATTTGTAATGAAAATATGATGCATGACGTACAGTCCAGGTGGGGACGAAATCCAGAATAATATAATTGCTAATTTAAGAGCAACAAAAATATCCAATTAGTGAAAACTACATGACTGAAAAGCAAAACCTCCAATACAAACAGTTGCCCTAAGTGCATATATAGCTTGAGCCCCTCCACTCGGAGGAAAATCTCCTAGGTGGTTCATCGTCAACAACAAACCCTGCAAACTAATTGTGCTTTCACAAACCTTCAATTTGTATTAATAATTACTATAATCTAATAACATGTGAGTGCCGTACAGAATTATGAAATAAATATTTTGTACACACTGACTTGGATCTACTTGATGTTATATAGAACCATTGCAATAATACTAATAATAGTAACGATGGGCATGAAACTAGCCATCATATTAATATATCAAACTACTTTCCACGGATACCATGTGTGTCAAATTGCCACTCAAATAACAAAATATACAACTGCCTTAAAGCCAGTTCATATAATTGTCATACAATCAAATGAATTTGCTACAACAACTACAACAAATTCGTCCCCGCCTTCAGTACAATGGGCAATGGCAATCATGAAGAGTCAGACGGTGGAGACGGTGGAACCGGACGTCTATAGTCAGCTACGTCCGCTCGGAGAGCTGCAACCTCGGCAAGAAGACCATGTAGAATCTGCCCATGGGTTGCTTGAGTTGTCATAATGGTCTCCATCATAGCATGAAGAGAGGGAGGAAGAGGGCATGTATGCGCTGCATCAGCAGTGTCAACATCTACCTCATCATCACCAACCTCGGCAACAGCAGCTGCGGGATCCCCATGCATGTCCTCATCTGGAACATCTCCAGTAGTAGACCGTACTCGTGGTGTCTTGGATGGACCAACACTGGGGTCGACAACCTTCTTTTGGGCACTTCGCTGTTTCAGAAATTTGGCTCCTATGGGGGCTTGGATGTGAACCAACTCTTGGGAAGGAAAATTATTTAATCCTAAATATTTGAGGACCCTATGGATGAGAACTGGAAAAAACAAACCATGCCTCTTATAGTTGCTCCTACGCACCTCCACAATGGTTTCGATGAAAAGGGAAGGAAAACAAATGGAACTATTGGTGACGAGGGCGTAAAGAAAGAAACACCTATGTATAGGGATTGTATGGATATGAGAGATAGGGAAAATGTTGTGACAAGCTATCCTAAAGAAGATATAATTAAGCTCAGTCAACTCACTTGAGCTAATACTTCGGTTAGAACCCTGAGTGACTGATCGTCCACAAAGGACATCCATGACATCATCAACATGAGGAGACATAGTGTATGGATAAGTAGGTCTACAAATTATAGGTACATCAAGAGCTTTAGATACGCGCTCCCTAGTTATTGTAAACGGTACACCACGAATGGACGATGACACCTTGTGACCCACGAGATCCTCATGCACCGATAGATTCGAATAGAATTCTCTAATCAAGTCAGCTGGAGGGGGTTGTATGTTTGTACACAGGGACAGCCAATGCCTAGACTGTAGATTCTCACGGATGGAAGGATGCAGTTCGTGTAGATTGATTTGCCTTTCTCCCCAAATACGCCTACGCTTATTCAAGGTTTCAAAGGTTTGCTCATTCTCGGGCGTGAGGAACCTTGATTGATCAAACACCACTTCAGGTTCAGATGCAGCTTTGCATTTTCCCCTCTTAGCCCTCTTCGGAGCCATAACTAACTGATGGTCAGTAGTGGAAACACGATTAGCTCACACAAAAACATAACCAAATACCACATTACGATGAGATCAACAATGAAGTTTGAAGCAGAGAAAAAAAATTGCCAAATTTAACGCACTACCATGTGTATAAAATCATCCATACAATATACTGTCTAGAGCAGTTTACAACAACACAATGAAAAAACAATATTCTTATTCACGGGTTGTTTAGTTGGTTAAATAAATGTAATGCATTTTGGTCCGAGTGGACCTGTAATTTGAAGATAGAGACCTAGAGTATATGAACTTCAATTGAACTCAAAGAGCCAACATGCAATTTGTTAACATATTGACTTTTGTCAAAATGATCAATAATGTCACGCACCGATCGCAAGCATTCCAACAGCATGTTCAACATTATAATACAGGAAACATACAAGTGGATGTAGGACCTGACACATTTTCAAAATTCCTAGCTACATGTAGTAAGTTTCACCAACTTGTACAAAAAACTTTAAATTGCACAATGTACAGTTCAGGCATACAAACAGCATAAGGACTACCACACACATATGGCGCCACTGGCAAGTTCATTTAGTAGAAGGATACTAGTCGAAGACAACCTACTAACAAAAATGCATTTGACTACCCAAACACCCATCTTCATCACAATCTACATAGACAATGAACTTTGAAGCATGAATAAAAATTTTGACAATAACGCACCACAAATGTGTCACTTTAAAGACAACAAAATGTTAAAAGACTCTTACTATGTAAAATATTCGAAGAACTTCCGCAGGAAATTGTCGATTCCGGCCTGATGCAGCGACAGCAATCGAAGATGTAATTTCGCTCAGCTGCAGGTTCTGCAGAACTATGGGGTTTATATTGGTGGGGATAAATCCCGAAAATTACTCGATTATACTCAAATCGAGTTATATTTAAGTATAACTCGATTACTAGATACTCGAGGTATATGAGGTGTACATTTCAGGAATCCAGTTATATATAACTCGATTATTTATATATCGAGTTATGTTCACTGGACTTCCCCATCAAGCCCATATATTTTGGACCGGTCCAGATGCAGTCCAAGAGGAATCCAACTGTATAGGAGGGTCTACACAGAACCCGATTTCTCTGAAACCGAGTTCTGTTTACTGCTATGTACCACATATCTCGATATATAAGAAATCGAGTTTTGTTCACCGTTACTCAATCTTATATAACTCGAGTTTTGTTAACTCCCAGCCCAGATATTGTGACCGCCCCAGATGCAGTCCAAGAGGAATCCAAGTGTCCGGAATGTTGAATAACATAAGTTGAGAACAAGAAAATCTAAATATATATATATATACATCAGGGGGTTTCTGGCCTCAATGTTGGGCAGTGGCGACTCTAGGAATTTTTTCTAGGGGGGTCATTAAGAAACATAAATTAAACAAAAATTTAATTAAAAAAAAAAATTGAATATATTGAGTTATCGAAGAACAAAAAAAACACAAATACATGAAATTTTATAACTTCCTTCTAGGAGTTTTTATATTTTGAAATCATTTCATAATAGTTTATTATCAGTTTGCATTATCTATTGTCAATATAAGTATGACCATTTTATTTTGTTAAATTTGAATAATATTTGACCCTCAAAAAGTTTGTATAATATTTTTGTTTTTATGCAATTGTGGTTATATATTTGTCATTTTTTTATAAAAATAATTTAAACTAAATGAAAAAACTCAACTCCACTTGCACTGTATAATTATTAACTCACACAACCACACTCATCCATCCATAAATAATACAATAACTTGTTGTTTGATTGTGAGATAAGCTAATATGTGATTAGAGTGTGCAAGATTTAGAACAAATTGTGCAAAAATATTTTTAAAAGTATTAAATTAGTAAAGTAATATTATATATATATATATATATATTTTTTTTTTTTTTTCAAGTCAGGGGGTTCATTTGAACCCCCTGAAATGTATGTGCAGCCGCCGCTGATGTTGGGCTATTTTATGGTAGTGTCTGTAACTCATTCTAGCAAATTTGGTCAAACTTTTACAACTTATATTTTAATGAAATGTAGTGTAAAATATATAATTTGACATGGAGTTTATTTTAAAATTAGCATGTAAAATACAACAAATTACCTCTTATGCAGCCATTGAGAGAGTTGTTTGCAAGAGCTTAATTGAATGCTAAGGGTGTAAATCTTGCTTATGGTTAATTGAAAGTAGCCCAACATTTAAATCTTCCTTTTGCAAGACCTTAACTGAATAGGGAATTATGCTTAATTGAAGGAACTCGAGAGAGGATAGTTTCTCTTCCATTTACTCTGAGGCCTGTTCTTTACCTCTTTGATGCGTTCCTTATCTAAACCATTTTGGTGGAGAGTTTGAGGTGAACTGTCCAAAATGTCTCGCGTCAATTAATTTCTTAACTTATTCAACTCAATGAAAAATAAACATTTTTATGACCAAACCCCAAGAAGGGTAAATATAAATTCTTCAACAATGTTAGGGACTTAACTTTTTCTTTTTTCTTTTTTTTTTACTTTTTTACAAGCTTGTTGGCTAAAATTACAAATTGTGATTAGATCAACATAATTATAACATGAATCTTGATTCTATTTTTGTTATACACCAATCATAATATGTCACTTCAACAATTTTTAAGAAAGTTGTGTTACTAGATTGGGAAATTTATACATATGAGCAATTTATGTAGAACATCTTTAAACCATTTACTCCTAATTTTCAGTAAAATGCGAGTAAACCAAATCGGTATTCAAACACAATCCTACTTATTCAAAGGTGAGTAGGGTTGTCCCCCTTTCTTACTCTCAAATTGATGAAGTAACAAATTTTATAAAAATCATCTATTTATAATTCCAACTTGGTAAACTTGGGCTTTTGACATGAGGATCATTCAAAATAGGTCATGTTATGTACCAAATTGGTGCAAAAGTCTACTTAGAAACCCAACTAACAACAAAACCCAACATGCAATATTTGGCTATTGTTTTTTTTTAATTTAGTTCGGCAAGTGATTCTAAGGGTTTAAAACTTAATTGCAATAGCTTATGCAGTGAGCCTTATAATTCTGGAATTATTTACAATAGGAATTACCATATTTGGACCTCCAGCTTTTGGTCATGAAGTGGTTTATTCTTGAGATACTCAAACTACGTGTTTACCAACATTGAGGCCAGAAAATTGCCCAACCTTAGAAAGTTGGCAGATAGTATCGTAACTAATTTCATCACAATTTGGTAAAGATAAAGATAAACTCCTAAGCAAATTCAACAGCAAGAACCAGATCCTACCTGGCAGCTAGTACATAACACTTTTGTCACAGTTTCTATTGGTATAAATAACTCCATATTGATCAAATGCAGTCCTACTATCGATGATATTACATAGCAACTCAGCTTTGCTTTTAAACACAAATACATGCCAGGGATGTCGATATAACAAAACATCAACCTCGGCCATAGTCCATTCCAAAAACAAAAAGGGAAAAAAACGGATGAACATAGTAGTTGCAAAATAAACACATCCAAAGTTGAACGTTTAACATAGTAGTTGCAAAATACACACATCCAAAGTTTAATGCAACCACCATAACCACTTATTCGATGCATCTGAAAATGTGGACCTTCAACACAACACCGTCCCTCATGATCAGCTCAAATACGCAAACATCTCCTACTTGCAACTTATTTCCCCTCGCAAATGCAGACCACCCAGCAGATATGACACATGATGAACCCATACTTCGTTCATAAACGTATAACTTCACAGGCCATAATTTGTCCACAACCTCCAGCTTCACTGTGAGTATACTTCCTTTGTTGTAGTCCTTGGTAAAGCCTTCTCTTGGTAGGTAGTTGATAATGGCCCGGGGTAAACTCTGTACAAAAAAGTTGGAATGCAATATTTCAAAAATTGTTGAACCTAAGATGAACCTAAGATGTTAGATATATATACATCTTTTCCCCTAAAAACACAACTACGCAAATCATTAGCAACAAGTATCTGTACATGCTTTCTAATTGATCTATGAAAAATCAAAGTAAAAAAGAAGGCATGACTAAAACCCAACAATTTCTGTGAAGCTAAAAGCTTACCGCACGGTCCTTGCCATCAATGTATGATGGATGAATGGTAACAGTGAACAGGGGATTGTCCGATTTAAAAGCATTGGCTCTCACCAGATTTTCAGCTACACCGCCATCTTTCTTAGGACATTGGACAGATTCAAGTTTAACTAACGAACTGCCTGTGCATCCTACTCGATTTCCTCCAACCCCATGAGCTGATCCTGAAATGACATGAAAATACGAAGTGATGCGCATGAAATTATTAGTAAACAGCCTAATAACAATCAACCAATTCGTTACAACAGTGTGAGATTCATACCTGAACCCTCTCCCTTAGTAAAGACGTCCAAGATTTGAACAGAGTCATCATCACTCTCATTATCTTCCATCCTACAAGGTTGGACTTGGTCATCTAAAGTATAGTGTATTTCTGTTGCAGTGGCATCAAATATCAGTACATCAAAGTGTGAATTTCCAATATATTTGAAAACTAGCAAGTGCCCCACGGTTACACCATGACAGCTTGCAAATTCGCACCAACCATTTTGAAACCAAACCCCCCCATCATGTTTTGTCACCTTCACTTTCCAATTTGTACCATTTGGAATCCTAAGAAAGGCCGTATCGGACAAATCAACTCCATATTGAAGTATAAACTTTGGTGGAATCCGCTGTAAAAAAGAATCTCCATAACATTAATGCAGGCTTTGTAAATAAACACATGCATTTGAGTTCGCATATATTATCCTTGTGCAGCAACCATTACAGTAAATCTAACACACAATCTAACAACTGAGATGTACAGGATGATGTTGGTGAAATGAAGTTGTATTAGTTGAATGAGTTAAAAGCATTGTTTGAAATTACAAGTTTCTGTTTTTGATTTTGGTATTTGTAGAGTTAAATATTTAAATAAACAATGGTGTATCATATCATGAGGTTCAAACCAATGGCACATATACGAATTACATATTCATACATACCTTTATACAGCTACATTTTTACCCCCTACCATTACATTACCCTCTGCTTTGTTTTCATTGAACATGTTTAGTCTACTAGTCAAGCATTGAAAAACAATTGATTCTTAACAACAACAATAACAATAAGAGACTTAGTCCGAAATTAAGAACAAAATATGAAAATTATGTGCGTGTGTCTCCAAGACAATATTGTATTTGAAGAATTGTCACTCTCTACCATTACATATCCTCAGTATAGTTTTAATCCATATTTGAAGAATTGTCTGCAAGCATTTGATGCTTTGTGACTAACTACTTAAGTATTGACAAACAATTTAAAACACAAAACAAAAAACAACAAAAACACTTAGTCTCAAATAAAATAACTGTAAGAGAACTATATTTTATTAAAAACTTACAATCTAAACTGAACAAACAAAACTTCACAATTGCAGAGGAATCAAACACAACAAATGTAAATCACAACAACAAATGTAACATACGTATTGCAAACTTAAAGTTTTTATGTCTACATGCAACAAATGTACAATTTTTTCAAAAATCATAAAAACGAAGATCAAATGGACGACGTGTATTAGCATATTAGTTTCAGAGAGACAAAAATTGAAAACTGAATTTCAGTATACTTACAATCTTTCCTTCTTGAAGAGCTCGAGGCAGAATAATCTTGAAAAAGTGTGGGGACCTCATCGTAGGATCAGCAGGACCATCCTCATTGTTTCTCCGCCATTGAGAAGCCATTGTTCTGGTTCTCCAAAATCCGAAGCTTTTCGCTGAGAAGTTCAACGGTTCATTCTTCGTATATTGAGAACTAAATACAGTCAAGCAATGTGCTTGGGCTTCCACATAACCCGATTCTTAAATAATCGAGTTATGTGCAATAAAAATCAGAGGAATCCATGTTGTGTGCAGTGTAACTTTAAAGGAATCCATGTAGTGTTGTGCGGCTTGCAAGTAACTCGATACAACTAAAATCGAGTTACCTACAACATCACTCGATAATCCGGAAACCGAGTTACGTGAAATATTGCTCCACACCCAGCCCTCCTTGTTTGGACTGATCCAGATGCAGTCCAAGAGGAATCTCAGTGAGGAGAGGGTAATACACATAACCCGATTATTAAATAATCGATTTATGTGCAATAAAAATCAGAGGAATTTGTAACTTTAAAGGAATCCAAGTAGTGTTGTACGGCTTGCTAGTAACTCGATACCAAAGAAATCGTGTTACTTGCAACATTACTCGATAATAATGAAACCGAGTTACGTGAAATATTGCTCCACACCCAGCCCTCCTTATTTGGACTGATCCAGATGCAGTCCAAGAGGAATCTCAGTTTCCAGAGGGTAATACACGTAACCCGCTTATTTAATAATCGAGTTATGTGCAATGAAAATCAGAGGAATCCATGTTCTGTGCAGTGTAACTTTAAGGAATCCATGTAGTGTTGTAGGGCTTGATAGTAACTCGATACGAGTAAAATCGAGTTACGTACAAAATTACTCGGTAATAGAGAAACCGAGTTATGTGAACTATTGTTCCACACCCAGCCCTCCTTATTTGGACTGATCCAGATGCAGTCCAAGAGGAATCTCAGTTTCCAGAGGGTAATGTAATCCGATGATTAGGTAATCGAGTTATGTGCAATAAAACCCAGAGGAATCCATGTTGTGCGCAGTGTAACTTTGAAGGAATCCATGTACTGTTGTACCGCTTGCAAGTAACTCGATATCGGGAAAGTCGAGGTATTTCCAACATTACTCGATTATATTGGTACCGAGTTATGTGATATCCGTCGTCCACATAACTCGGTTATTCGCAATTCGATTTCTGTGTAGTGTAACTTTGTGATTGTCTTCCACATAACTCGATTACTGAGAAAGGGAGTTATTTGATCTGGGTGACTACACATAACTCGGTTATGAGAGAATCGAGTTATGTGGAGTACAACACACACCAATTCTATTTCTTACTTGAGAATGGTCTTCTGTATAACTCGGTTGTACAGAAATCGAGTTATTTAATCTGGGCTTAGAGTTATGTTTATACATTCCCTATCGTTCATTCAGTGTACACTCCCATACAGCATTGGCCTGCTGTATCTACTTCCAACCACATCTACTTCCAGTGTACACTCCTATACAACAACTCATATCTACTTCCAACCACATCCATCAATTATTCATTCCCTCATTTCCATTACGTGAATAAGAAAATCATCCATACGAGCATAATTGTAAGTAAGAACTTTATACATTTAAATCCGTTGATGTACAAAAATAACTTTGTCAATTGTACGTTTTAAACATTATTCACAATTTTAACTTGAAGCTTGGACAGCATACGCCAACAATGGTTGTATGCAATCATGGAGTCTGCGCATTTGAGTTACACATTGTCCTTGTTCTCTTCAGTCAGTCTAACCACTTCATCCGTGGTGCGTAGAAAGTCTGGCACCTTCGGCACACAGGACATGGCAACAGTATTGGAACTACAAACCTCCTGTTGCTGCAGGGCTGCCTCGTTTCTGCGTAGTAACAAACACAAAAATTAGTATACAACCCACATTAATTAATAGCATGTTACAGTTACACCTTGGCCACAATTAGCAATCTTAATCAAAACATATACAGTTAGGGAAATAGAGACCCCATGAATAGAAGAATATGTACACCACAAACAATAAGATTGGAAGAACACCAAATCTGACAGAATACTTGGAATGGTAATAGGAAGGAGTTAAAGGTAACTGCAACTACTTGACGAAGTAATCACAAGATTGCCCAAAGTGTAGCTAAATTTGATACAATGGTATTACTATCATGGTTCCAAACTAAAAATTACTCCATGAATCTTACTTATAACTCATAATGTAATACCTATATATACATGTAAAGAAGAACAACTTATGTCACCCCCTTGTTACTATGAATTGTAATTGTTACCTGCTACGTAGCACCACGGCTTGTTGATGCCACATTTCGCGTCGGACATGTACGCCGGTTATGACCCTCTTGCCGACACAACCCACACTTCAACTTTGGTCCATTCTCAATCCACAATGAGGTTGGCAACTCCCTATCCTCGTCATCCATCTCATTGCGGATTCTCGTGGACGTCGGCCGACCTTTCTCACGGATCAACCGCGGGTTTGGCATCACGGTTCTCCTTTCTTCTGGCTCCGGCCATTCTAACCTATCTTTAAGTGGTTGGAATATCGGCTCGTAGCTATGATATCGTTCTTCCACGCGGTAGAAACGATCCATATACTCAGTGGCATCGTGGTTGTGCTTGGCACAAACTGCTATCAAGTGTGAACAGGGGATCTTGTTTGCTTCCCATTTGCCGCACGTGCATGTCATGTCCATGAGGGAAACCCTATGGGTGTGGTCTCCCCCGCTAGTGGTCAACACTGAAGACTGGGTCTCCACTGTATATAACTGTTGTTGCGCGCTCATCCGTCTAACTATATGGAGCTTCGCCTTCTCTTGATTTGCCTCAAACTTGTCATAGGCATATTTGCACCACACTTGCCCCTCTTCCAACTGCTCTAGAACTCTGTTTCGACGTTCGTCAAAGTACGAGTTCACCTTGTAAAATGTGAACTTCACCATTGCAGTTATAGGCAAGCTACGTGCGCCCTTAAGTACCCCATTGAAGCACTCTGACAGGTTGGTTGTCATTGCCCCATATCGGTGCCCATGGTCATGTACAAGTGTCCACTTTTCTTGATTTACCTCCTTAAGATAGTCGTACGCATCCGGGTTGACATTCTTGATGCAATCCATGGTGTTTTCAAACTTCCTAACTTGATTTGCAGTTGCTGCCTTCCATACCAAGTTCTTCAACGGCACACTATTGAAGTTTGTGTTAACATTGCTTACTAAATGGCGGAGGCAATACCGGTGATGGGTTAAGGGCGGTTGCAAGTAGCCCCTAGTGGTGTCATCGAAGCATGATTGTATCCCACGATGCCTGTCGGAGATTATACATAAATTGGTCCGGTCCGTAACATAGGTCAGCAGGCATGCCAAGAACCATCCCCATGTATCCGTGCTCTCGCTTTCAACAACGGCAAACGCGAGTGGATAAACCTCGTTGTTACCATCAGTTGCCATTGCTATCAACAGCTTTCCTTTGTACTTGCCATAAAGGTGCGTTGCATCTATGCTTATCACTGGCCTGCAATGCCTGAACCCTCTAATACACGGACCGAAAGCCCAAAACGCGGAGTTGAATATACAAGTCCCTGGGACACGAGGGTCACACTTTAACGTGGTTACAGTGTCCGGATCTGCATCGGACAATGCTGCTAGAAACCGTGGCAATTCCGCGTAGGACTCGTCAAAATCCCCGTAAATACGCGCAACTGCCTTCTGTTTGGCTTCCCAAACCTTGTACATAGTTACATCATGCCCGTGCCTTGCATGCAGCATACTACGCAAGTCCCTTACCTTTCGGGTTAGGTCCTCCCGTACATACTTCTCAAGTGCAATGGATATGAACTTTGAATCCATCATCCGCCCATCAGTCGCTACCTGGAGGGATGAGCAACTGTGGGGAGCCGGACATTTACTGATCTCCCACAGCCCGTGCTTCTTGCTGCAAATGGCCCGAATTGACCACATACATGCCTCATGTATGCACCGCACTACTAGCCTATTGGTGTCAGACTTTATGACCTTGTATTGCTTATTATGCTCCACAGAGTAGAGGGTCAACACATACTGAACAGAGGCTTTATTCTTGAATAGC
Organism: Quercus ilex subsp. ballota; assembly: GCA_032727855.1. Taxonomy (NCBI): domain Eukaryota; kingdom Viridiplantae; phylum Streptophyta; class Magnoliopsida; order Fagales; family Fagaceae; genus Quercus; species Quercus ilex. The sequence continues at coordinate 18,095 of JAVFWQ010000037.1, forward strand.
ATCCCGATGGCCAGATCGTCACCTTTATGCCAACTTGTAAGATGCCCTGTACCCAATGCAGGTGATGGGTCCTTAATATTGTCCCATGTGTTTGATGTGAACCATTCTGGGATAGGAACTGTATTAGGGCAATCCTCCTCGTTGTTTTCGGTAAGTGGTACATTGACCTCTGCGTCGTCCACTGCTTCATCAGTATCAATGAACTCTTCGTACACATCTTGGCTAGCATCAATTTCAATTCCCCCTTCCAAATGAACTTGTGTATGTTCATACGTGTGAGTAGACCCTCCCACGTATCGTGTATGGGTGGCGCCCAACACTTCCGGTTCGTCAACATCATCAACTGCACTGCATAGTTGATTACTGTAAGGCAAGGGCGTTACATCGGCAAAGGAAGGCTGCATGTCAAGCAACGATGACTGTGGCGCTTCCACCCCACTGCCATGTTGTGAACTTACACCAGCATGGAACCCAACAGCCTCAACAGTTACATACAAATCGGACGCTATGAACTGGGGGGTCCGCTTAATCACTGTCCACATCATGTCCACGTCAGCATCGCAACCCAACGGATTTGAGTTGTAGACAACCTGAGTACTCACAAGTATCTGGGGGGCACGGTACACGATGGATATCTTATGTGACTCCCTGTCCAACCCTAAAGCTTCCATTATCTTCCGATGCATTTTCCTCAAGTGTGTTCCGCATTTCAACTCAATGAACTTCTTCTTCACTGACTCGCCTCTATAGGACAACCCATGCAAGTCGTGGAAATACTGCTCCCCATCATAGTAAACGTAGAAGCAATGACGACCCATGGTAGACCTGGAGAAGGACAATTAATTGTAGTTATCATGAAGAAGATAAAGGGTTATGTTAGTGACAATTAATCGTTTACAAACGCACTATAATGATATCCTAAGTATTCCTAACAAACTTGATTCGTTTGTACACAATCATTGGCCTTTTAGGAGAGATGTTTCACAACAAAGTATACGTGTATGATGCAATATGGTCAGCATTCAGTGTTCGCCTCGCAGGCTTTCTTTTTCAGAACCCACACACTTAAGCCTTTCAGAACTGAAAGAACCATACAATTTAAACCTCTTATTACTTGTTACATCATTGTTGATACCTATGAATAAATGCATATATCATCATAGGAATTCACCTGACAATGAAAGTTTGTTTATATATATGTTCCCAATTATCCACACATCCATTACTAGATCTATACACATGGAGGACGAATATGTATACAATGTCAATATCTCACACACACACACACACACACACACACACACACACACAGGATAACACAATTTGTCATTCGTGTTTGGGAAAATTGTTCTACTTATTTTCAGTATATTGACCGTTTTTGAAATTCGTAACGAATTGTTTAAAAAATGGGTGGTTAATGTGTGGCCTAAGGCCATATATTATATATAAACTATGTTTACATGTGTGTGTATATATATATATATATATAAATCATCATATATGGAAAGTCCACTTTGTGTATATTTACATATATTTGCGCACACACACACACAATATATATGTGTGTATCTACACACACACACCTATATATATATATATATATATACACGACACTATGTGTGTGTATATATATATACCCTAAACACACACATACATGTGATCATCTATGGGTATGTATCACTATCTACCATTATATACATCTACCACCCTATTGGTGTATATATATATATATACACACACAGTATCAGAAACATTGTAAGAAAGTCATCACATTTATGCTAAAGTGCCAATCCAAATGTAATTTCAGAATTATGTAAGTAAGTTAAGATATACCTGTCAGGAGAGATGAGTATTGATGAGAAGAAGGGGACCACAGCTATAGCACGCTTGGTGAGGGTACAAGTAGAAGAAGTAATCACCTTACAGGCTTTCTTTTTCAGAAACTCACACACTGAATGGCTGAATGTAACCCAGCACCAAAAGAGGCAGACACGTGCATGGATTCTGATATGTGGGGACGGGTGAATCATAACTCGATATCGTGGATATCGATTTCAATTAAAACTCGATTTCACTACTATCGAGTTACTGTTGACGCGACGTATTGACGTGACGAGCACAGAAACTCGGCAATTTAAAAATCGGGTTACTTGCGACGTCAATTGATTTATTGCTGTAACTCGATTTCTCAGAAATCGAGTTTGTGTTTGCATTTCTATTTAAAGGTAGATTGACTCCACTAGTAAGAAGGTGCATCCAGCAGCTCAAATACACAAGGAGTTCCACCAGTTCGTGTTTGTAGACCGGGATGGGACGTACTTATGTTGTGTTTAATGGTCGTGTTCCAGGCATATACAACAGTTGGGTAGATGCGAGCAAACAAGTTCATAAATT
>JAVFWQ010000038.1:0-57776 GCA_032727855.1 Quercus ilex subsp. ballota
TCACAAGTATCAGAATCAGGCGTTGGCAGCATCATCTTCACCAGCTGGAATGTCATTAGCAGGGACATCCTCACGAGCGTCGGGCACAATGGCAGAAGATTGGGCGGCCTCGTCAGCAGCCATTTCCTGGTCTAACTTCTCCAGGTCCAACTTCTCCATGTCCACCCCAAAAGGATGCTTTAGAAGGTATCTCCTCAGGAGCTCAAATCCTTTGAAATACCAGCTGAACAAGATGGTGCTATATTTGTCAGTAGTCTGGAATGCTTCCACCGACCTTGCAGCTATCGTCTTCAGCATCTCCTTAGCACCTAAGAGCTGCTCATCCTTCTCCTGCGTCAACTGGCGCTCAACCCTAAGTTCGTCATCCAGTGTCTTCACTTTCTCCTTCAGGGAAGCAGACTCGCCCATAGAGTCAATAAGATTCTTTCTCAACGTGGAGTTCTCCGCTTCCAGAGTTTCCATCCTGGACGTAAGAGATGCCACCCTCGTCTCCTGGGTAAGATATTCAGAAGTAATATGGATGCTCTCTCCCAATACCTGGATAAAGAAATTCAGAGTCGTCAGTGAAAGAAATAAAAGGAAGAAGAAGACGAAGAATGAGGGTGGCACAAACGAACTAACCTGTACAAGCTTATGGACGTGGCGAGCCGCCACGTCATTGAACGAAACATTGGATAAAGCCTTTAGATCCGCGGCAGTCACCACTTCATGAGCCCTATCCACGGCCAGCCTCTCATCAGTCCAGAGCATGGATGGACGAGGAACGCTTTTTTCCTTCTCCTTCTCGGACAACCTCGGCCTTTTGGAAATGGGAGTACCCTCGATCTCCTCCACCGAAGTCGTGGGAGAAGCAGTCCTCGTCATCGCAACCCCTGACACAATTGGGCTGACGGAAGAAACGGGAGGGACAGAGCCACTCTTCCTAGTGACGCGCATAGTCTTTTTTCCCAAGTTCGACAGAGGCTCGTCCTTCTTGGCCGTCATCCTGGCATACATGTCTTTATTGAATTTTGTCGTCATCTCTACAAGAAGGAAACACTAGTAAAAAAAAAAAGGTGAAGAGATGGGTATAAGTTAAATATTGACGAACTCAATACTTACTCTTTTTTCCCTCAATCTCAAGATTTCGCAGAACGTAACTAGACGGATCTGGCCCAAGACACTAGAAGGCAAGTGTCCTGGGATCTACAAGGTCGTCCCAACTTTCGATCGTCTGCGCGTATTCAATCGCCTTCTGAACCCGTTCCCTATACCTGCTCTTCAATTTGGGCCGTCTCTTAACTGCACAGAAGAAGAAACAGGAGAATCAATAACGATAAAGGCAAGCACGCCGGAAATTAATGCATGAAAGGGAATATTGACGCACCTAAGGTCGGGGTTCCCCACCGACGATGCAACCTCGGGAGATCACCCCAAACCTTGCCCGAGGGAGTTTCAAAATCGTCCCCAGACACAAAGAAAAACTTGAACTTCCAGTATCTGAAGGACGAGGGTAACTTCTTGACGATCCTAGTGTTCCTCTCCCAAGGCACCAGTTTATAGTACCCGTGCTCCTTTGACGCTTTCAAACGGTACAAATAGATGAGCTCGTCGACCCTAAGCATATCTCCGTCCGTGGCAGCCAGCCATATCCCCATACAACTGACCAATATTCTCCACGAATTAGGCATAAGTTGCCCAGGAGCAATACCAAAATGGTCTAGCAACTCCATTAAAAAGGGATAGACGGGAAACCTTAGCCCACAGACGAAGGTAGACTCATAAAAGCAAACCTCGCCTGGGAAGAAGTGGCAAGCCTGTTCCTCTTCATTGGGCAGACGAACCCTAACCCGATCTGGGAATTGAAATCTATCCTTAAATCTCCTAAGTGTGTCAGCGTCCAGCCCACACCTCTCTTCTAGAGCATAAAAATCCCTAACCTCAAGAGGGGCAGAGATGGCAGTATCCCCTTCCACTAGGCCACCGCTAGACGACAACCCAGTCTCGAGCTCGCTCGACCTAACCTCGGACATATTCCTTCGCTCTCCCACCTCGTTGGCAAACCAATCCAGTGACTGACGAAGCAAGGGCAACAAATCAGCCAATGGTACGCTCAAAAAATTGCCCTCAAAGACAAAGTTCTCAATATGAGAGAAAACACCTAAGGACCCCCCTAAGCGAGCAAATAGAAAAGAAATTTATGGGTAGATTGTCCTAACCTCAGAAATACGAACCATGAAAACCGAAGAGAAGACATAGTATAAGCTAAACCCCCAAGAAAGCAAGAACAAAACAAAGAAAAAGAAGGAAAAGAGGAGGGAAAAGTAATCAGAAACGAGGTTGTAACAGCAAAGAAAGGAAAAACATGGAAAGGAGCAAGAGAGTGGGCGTATCTTTAGAAAGCAATGAATAGGGAGAGCACCACCGCGCCGTTGAACGAAGTTGGGACAAAATAGCAGAGTAAGATCGCCGAAGAAGATGGTCAGAGCAATGATTGAAGGATTTTCGAAAAAAGTGAGGAGGAAAAAGTGAAAAAAGGGGAAGTTTAAAACCAAGAATTGGGAAACCAAAGAACCACCGGGAAAACCAATAGTCCTATCATGTGGAGCATTAACTCCCCCAGTCAAAGTGTGCCACGTAGGCCACAACCCAGAAGGCGCCGCCGCAACGCCTTTAATATGGCACGGAAACCTAACCGCTTACAATCCAAAAACTATTCACCTTCCCTGGTCGTCATGACATGTCACGACGACCATGAAATCTAAGGGCAGCTGATGGGACTGACGAAATCAAGTATAGACGAGATCAATTGTACAGACGAGAAGGGCCTTCAAGGACGAGTATCCACTCCACTGACGATGGTAAACACCTCATTCAATGCCGCCAATAAACACCCCGGACAGTTACAAAGCCAACTGTACAGACCGTTTGGAGTAAATTAAAGCAACATTATGAGGCCAGAAAACGTTACCCAGGAGGGCACTAAAGCCACCATAACTGCCCCAACGGCTAGAGGCTGCAGCAACATATATATAGCCCCCACATCGCCAAAAAGAAGGTACATTCACACATACACACTGAGAGATTTATTTTGCTCTATTATCTTTACATTGCTCATTCTCAAATAGCAATTGATACTGACTTTGGCATCGGAGCCATTGTGGCAGGCACCACACCGATGACCACTCTCGAGAACACGTTCTTGCAGGCCGGAGTCCACTATTGTCTGCACAATCTGACTGACGTATTAACGCTTCATCAAATATAAAACAAAATTCATTGGAAATTTTATTTTACTTTGAGAATGCACTTTTCTTTTCTTTTTTTTTTCTTTTTTTTTAAATGCACTCTTAATAAAATTAATTAATAATTGTTGACTTTAGTGATATCTATTTCAGACATATCCATTTATTGAAGAACTCATGGAATGCCTACACTATTAAAGGATGGGAAAATAAAACATTTAGGGCCTGTTTGTTACCATTGTTTAAATAACAGTTTTCAGTATTTAAACAATATTACACGTATTTTTACACACTTTTTCACCCATACGTATTTTCAAAAAATACAAACAACATTACTAAAACAACATTACCACTCTGAATTGACATCATCTGTTGTCGCTATTGCCACTCGTCAGTTAGCTTTTGTGTTCTTGAAATGGAAGATGTCATTACTACATAAAGATTTCTTTTTAAAAAAGAAAAAAAATATATATATATATATATAAAAACTAATAAGAAATCCATATGACGTACCAAAAACTTAGTAAAATATGATTTTTTATTCATTTTTTGTTAAAAAAAAAAATTAATAATTATGGTAGTTATTACTGAATATTTATTATGATTTAGCAAGATTCATGAAGGGTTTAAATATAAAATAGAATTTGAAGTTTAAACTAAAATAAAAAAAACCAAATCTTCCATGACGATAATGTTTGTCCAATTTACTGAAGTTGTCTACTATGAGCGATAAACAATTATTTTCATATAGATTTATTATTTTTTCCACACTATTTGTAATCCACCACTTTAGAGTTGTATCAATAATTATAACACATATGGAATCATTTATTATATCTAAATAAGTTAGTTCCAACAAAACAAACACCATAAATCAAAATTCTATTACATCTATTGATTAATAGTTGGGAGAAAGTTGTAAAACAGGAGAGGAGGGATTTCAGGTCGGATCGATACAACAATAACCGGCCCCGGAGAGACTATGCTGGGCAATCGGGGTCCACCAATACTTAAATGGTTAACGCGGTATTCCGAGAACGAATATACCAAGTTTTGGAGAAGATCAAGAATGAGTCTTTCTTTAAATGGCCAAATAAGATGGAAGGCGACCCCATGAAGCGCAATCAAAGCCTTCACTGCCAATACCACTAGGATTGAGGGCACACCACAGAGGATTGTAGAAATTTGTGGGATCATCTGGATTAGCTGGTCTGAGAAGGAAGGTTGAAGCAATTTCTGTATCATCCTAGTGGTCAAAAGGGCCAGGCAGGATCAGAACCTCGGAGCATTGATGTGTTCGCATGGAGTGCTTACGAAGCTCCCGAGGTGGATCCAAGCTTCATCTATCATCATTTGAATGTCAATCCATCTGTCACCTCGAAAAAGCAACCACCTCGGCGCTCATCTAAGGACCATTCTAATGCTGTTAAAGACGAGGTGATGAAGCTTAAGCAGGCTAGGGCTATTAAAAAGTTGTTTTATCCTGAGTGGCTGGCCAATACTTTAGTGGTGAAGAAGAAAAATGGGAAGTGGCGAGTGTGCGTGGACTTCACAGATTTAAATAAGGCTTGTCCAAAAGGCCATTTCCCTGTGCCTCGGATAGACCAATTAGTGGATGCAACTGTAGGCCATCCTCGGATGAGCTTTTTAAACGCCTTCTAGGGATACCACCAAATACCACCGGCCTTGGTTGATCAAGAAAAGACAGCTTTTGTCACTCCTACAGGAAATTACCACTACAAAGTGATGCCTTTTGGTTTGAAGAACGTAGGGTCCACCTATCAAAGGATGATGACTAGGATGTTTGAGCCATAATTGGGCAAGAATATTGAAGTCTATATAGATGACATGGTGGTGAAGAGTAAGGTGGTGTCCGAGCATGTGCGGGACCTTGGGGATATTTTTGAAATACTAAGGAGGCACAAACTGCGCCTTAATGCTTCCAAGTGCTCCTTTGGTGTGGGATCAGGCAAATTTTTGGGCTATATGGTCACTCATTGTGGAATTGAGGTCAATTCTGATTAGGTTAAGGCAATTAACAGTCTGCAAACACCTTGGAATCCCAAAGAAGTCCAGAAGCTAACAGGAATGACCACTGCATTGAACTAGTTTATCTCTCGGTCAGCGAACAGATGCAAACCTTTCTTTCAGTTGTTAAATAAGTGGAAGGGATTTGAGTGGACCGAGGAGTGTGTATTGGCCTTTCAATAGTTTAAGGAATACCTTTCTCGACCACTTATCATGTCCAGGCCCGAGGTGGATGAGGTCTTGTTTGCTTACATTGCTGTGGCTTCTCATGTTGTAAGCTTGGTGCTGATATGAATTGACAGTGGTGTGCAAATGCCAGTTTACTATGTAAACAAGTCGTTGCATGAGGTAGAGGTTTGTTATCTACCATTGGAGAAAGCCATTTTGGTAGTAGTACATGCTATACGTAAACTCCCCCACTACTTCCAATCCCATACAGTAGTTGTTTTAACTCAACTTCCGCTTCGATCACTACTTCGAAGTGCTAATTTCACAGGGAAGATTGCCAAGTGGGGTACAATCCTAGGGGCTTTTGACATCAAGTACATGCCTCACACCTCTGTCAAGGGTCAGGTCCTCGTAGATTTGGTGGCCGAGTTCGCTGAATCCCCATTGGAAGAGAAGGTAAAGAAGCAGGGCATGGATGGAAAATTAGTTGACATGGTCTACTTGTAGGAACCTTTTGTCCTGAAGGGTGTATGTTGATGGTGTAGTGAACCAGATAGGATCTAGAGTGGGGCTAGTGTTAATATCTCCTGAGAAGATCACTATTAAGAAATCCTTAAGAATAGGCTTCTTGGCCACAAATAATAAGGTTGAGTATTAGGCTCTATTAGTGGGGATGGCCATGGTTCAAAAGATGGGAGGAAAGGCAGTGAAGATGCTCTCAGATTCAAGATTGGTCGTAGGCTAGGTGAAGGGGGAGTTAGAGGTCAGGGATGTGAGAATGCAAGAATATTTGAATCAGGTGAGACACTTGCAATTAGGGTTTGAGTCTTTCAACTTCTTGTATATCCCTAGGAGTGGAAACACACATGCTGACTTTTTGGCCACTTTTGCAACCTCCTCGGCATAGGGCTTACCTCGGGTCATCCTTGTTGAAGACTTGTGCAAACCTACTGAGAAGAAGAGAGAGGTGGTCCATATCCATCAAATTAGGGTGGGACCTAGCTAGATGGATCCCATAGTGCTATTCCTCAAAGAGCATATCTTGCCCAAGGAAAAATCAGAGGCTGACAAGGTGCGAAGAAAGGCTCCTCGGTTTTGGCTGTCCGAGGACCAAAAATTGTACAAGCGCTTTTTTTTCTAGGCTATACTTGCTATGCATACACCTGGAGGCATTAGAGCTACTCCTTAAGGAGTTACATGAGGGAATTTGTGGAAGTCACACTAGAGGTAGGTCTTTGTCTCACAAAGCCCTTACTTAGGGATACTAGTGGCTGAACATGCAGAAGGAAGCACAAGAGTATGTGCAGAAGTGTGATCAATGCCAAAGATTCACATCAAACATCCACCAACTAGGGGGAGTCCTTAATCCTTTATCTAGCCCTTGAACATTTGGTTAATGGGGCTTGGATATTGTAGGATCTTTCCCTATGGCAGCAGGGAATAAGAGATGGTTGCTAGTTGGCATCGATTACTTCACCAAGTAGGTCGAAGTTGAACTATTGGCAAATATCAGGAATGTGGATGCCAAGAGATTTGTTTGGAAAAATACTGTCACTTGGTTTGGGATCCCCCACACCCACATCTCAGACAATGGTTTTCAATTTGATAGCAAGGCCTTCAAGAGGTACTTTGTGACTTGGGAATTACGAATAAGTATTCCACCTCGGCTTATCCATAAGGGAATGGATAGGCCGAGGCTGTCAATAAGGTCATAGTGAATGGACTCAAGAAGAGATTGGATGATGCAAAGAGAAAATGGGTGGAAGAGTTGTCACACGTCCTTTGGACATATCGGATCACACCTTGTAAGTCAATAGGGGAGACACCCTTTTCAATGACTTATGGAGCCGAGGTTGTTATTCCTCAGGAGACCAGATTCTCAACACTAAGAACGAGTTCTTTCACTTCAAACAATAATGATGGGCTGTTAGGGAAGAGCTTAGACTTAATTGAGGACCGAAAAGAAAATGCCATGATCCAATTGGCGTATTATCAACATAAGCTCAAGTAAGGGTATGATGCTAACGTGAAGTTGGTATTAAGGAAGGTTTTGGGTGCTACAAAGAACCAAGCATGGGGAGAGTTAGGGCCCAATTGGGAAGGGTCATATTGCATCACCTCGGTGGCTGGAATCGGTGCATATTAACTTGAAGATCTAGATGAAAATGTTGTACCACGCTCCTGGAATGTAAACAACCTGAGAATGTATTATTATTAATGAGAGTTTTCCTTGTCATATTGTCATTTATCACATTATGTGCTATACTTCCTATTATTTATTTAATATCAAACAGAACATTGGTCATACTTGACTCCTCGAACCATATACATTGGGTAAATTAATATTTTCAATCATTCTTTCTAAGTGTTCAACAAAACCTTAGTCATGCCTAGTTCCTCGGACCACATGTTTTGGGTAAATTAATATTTTTTGACATCTTTCTAAGTGTTAAACAGAACCTTAGTCATGCCTGGTTTCTCGGACCACATGCTTTGAGTAAATTAATGTTTTATGACATCTTTCTTAGTGTTAAACAGAACCTTAGTCATGCCTGGTTCCTCTGACCACATGCTTTGGGTAAATTAATACTTTCTGACATCTTTCTAAGCGTTAAACAGAATCTTAGTCATGTCTGGTTCCTCGGATCACATGCTTTGGGTAAATTAATGTTTTATGACACTTTCTAAGTGTTAAATAGAACCTTAGTCATGCCTGGTTCCTTGGACCACATGCTTTGGGTAAATTAATACATTCTAACATCTTTCTAAGTATTAAACAGAACCTTAGTCATGTCTGGTTCCTCAGACTATATGCTTTGAGTAAATTAATACTTTATGATATCTTTCTAAGTGTTAAACAGAACATTGGTCATGCCTGGTTCCTCAGACCACATGTCTGGTTCCTCAGACAACATGCCTTTGTTAAATTAACACTCTCTATTTATTTTTCTAAGTGTTAAAATGAATCCCTGGTTATACCTGGCTCCTCGGATCACCTGCCTTGGGTAAATTACTGTCCTTGATTATTTGCCTAAGTGTTAAGCAGAACCAAGGCTATGTCTGGTCCCTCAGATCTTTTTCTACAAAGTGTTTTATTCATCTCTATGAGAATTAGCCTTCCCTGTTGGTGGCCCAGTTCTCAGTACAAACACGTGATCATTTTCTTTACTATTTATACACGTTTAATTTATCTAAATTAGCAGCAATGCATTACTGTTAACTTTTGTTAAAGTCTGGGTAGCAACAATTCAATACTATTAGCAACATCATCAGTCCTAAGTCTCATCAGAGGGCAAAACAATAACTACACTAACTAGCGAATAAATATTACAGGGAAAAAGAAAGATTCATAAAGTAAAAAATGAAGTCTTTTCATTGAATAAAAGAAAAGTACATTATACACAATGGCAAAATGCCACTACAAAAGAGAAAAAATAAATACAAAAGAAAAACTACCAAAAAGGAAAGAAGGGATGAAATCCTAAAACTAAGCCTTGGCCTTGGGAGAAGGGTCTTCCTTGTTGCTCAGTTGAGATGCAGGAGCATCTTTGGCCTTGGGATCAGCCTCTTTGGACTTGGCCTTGGCCTCCTTTGCCTTGACCGCAGCATCCTTGGCCTCTAAGGGGGGCTTGGCCTCTTTGCTCTTGCCCTTATCCTTGGCCACCTCAGCCCCCTGCCCTTGATGACCAGCTTAGCTGGATCCTTTGGAAGCCTCGGAGGGGCGAAGAAGGGCATGAGCAATTAGGGGCTGCTCAGAAGATTCTGGAGTAAAGGTAGAGGGAGATGGGAGTGCAACTAGGACTTCACGGATGTTAGGAGGGTAATAAACACTCCCAGCCTACCTCCACTCTGAGACAGCAGGGACCCCTGTAAGGTTGAGGGCCTCCATCCACACCTCCTTGCAATAATCCCTGCATACCTCAGCCAGCTCCTCAGCTAGCTGGATCTCGGTTTCTTCTACCCCGAGATTGTAAGACGCTTGCCTTAAGGCCTCCACAGCTTCCTCAGCCGTCCGAGCGGCGGCTTTGGCTTTCTCTAAATTAACTTTTAGCTCCTGGACTAGCTGCTTTTGTGTGGCCAACTCTATCTTAGTAAGATAGAGTTTTTTACGTTGATCTTCAGCCTAGTCCTGGGCATTTTTTAGACCAGCCTTAGCACTCCTCCGCACCTTCTCCTCCGCAGTCAACTTTATGGCCAACTCTTGGTTCTCTTGCTTCACGGCTCCCAAGGCCTTGTCGGCCTTGGTGCAGAGGTTGGCCTCAACCCTGGCCTCGTTCTAGGCGTCCTTGACCCATTCCTTAGCTACAAAAACTTCTTGGATAGCCTGCACAAAAAGGACAAAGGAATCTCGTTTAAAAAAAAAAAGGGAAAGGGCACCTTAGCATTTAATTAAAAGGTATGACGATGAACTTACCATGGCTAGATCCCTTTTTAGGGACTTGAAGAGGTCTAGCTGTCTCATGTGCCTTAGAGCAGCCATGTCTTTCGGTAGAAAGAGGGTTGCTCTAGGGCCTCAGCTACATAAGAAGAGTGCCCCCTCTGAAATTCCCTAATTGAGGAGTTCCATGGGATGGCAGCGCCATCTAGCTCTAGCCAAGGAGCCTAGGTGCATTGTTGTTGGCGCACCTTAGCCACACTCGGATCCTTTTTACTCTCCACTGAGGAGGCCTGTCCCTTGTCTTTGGCCGTCTTCTGTTGCTTGGCCTCTTTCTAGCAGACCACCTCACCCTCCTCCACTTCCTGCTCCTTCCTTTTGTTCTTCAAATTAGGGATGGGGAGCAAGCCGACTGTGGTTGTAGGAGGAGGAGGAGGAGGGGGGAGAGTAGAAAGAGACTGGGATTTAGAGGCCTCCATGGATGATGACCCTTTGTTCCTCCCAGCAAGGAGGTCTTTCAAACCTTTCCTTGGATTCAGAGCCATTGCGTCTTCCTCCTCGGAGCTGCTATCTGCCTTGGCGATTGTAAGCTTGGGGTAGCAAACTATTGAGGATCTGTTAAGCTTGCCCTTAGAGTCTGAGATCTCAACAAGATCTGCCCACGCCTCTCATTCTTTCGCGAGTTGGAATTGGTTTATTTCCTCCTTGAGTGATAGACGAGAAGAAGCAGTCTCTTCCCTCGGAACCACTGCTTCAGAGAGGGCACGTTGAGATGGCAGCTCAACTTGCACAACGTCCTCGCGAGTAAGGAACTTGGGTACTAAGACGTCTATCCTGCGTAGCTGAGGATCGCCTGCCCTAATAGCGTGGACCACTTCCTGGAAATTGTCTGATAGCGACTCGAAGTCTAGGATGAGGTGGATCGCTCTCAGCTGTCTGTCCTCACTCACAAATACCTCAGACCTTAGGACTCTGTTGAGGTCCACGATGTTGACCAAGCTGAGGCGGTGCGCTACATGCCTTTTATCTACAAAAATAGCCGAGGAACAAATCACGGCCAGACCAATAAAACCTATCATCAAAGGAAAATGAAATACTAAAGGGAAGAGCAACAAAGCTAACAGAACTAAATCCTCCTGTGTTAAGAGACCTAACCCTAGGGTACCCCACTTGGCTCTCCCTCTTGAGTTGGACAGTGAAGACAGTCGTGCCATTCCCTAGAGGCGATTAAGTAGTCGTCCTTTATGCCCTTATTGGACTTGGAAAGACAGGATACAAGTCCAACAATAGAGGACCTAGACTTGAGGTAATACCCCGAGTCAGCAAGTGAATGGCACTCGTACAGATGGACGACGTCGTGCCAGGTGAGTCTCAAACCCATTTGCTCATTGAGAGCATCAACGTTGCCTAAGACTCTAAATAGGCTGGATGCGCACTGATAAGGACACAACCTATCGTTAATTAGGAAGTCTCAGGTTACCCTACCCATGGGAAGTGTCATTCCTCCTTCTATAAAGGCGATCATAGGGATGACAACCTCCCCTTCGTTTCTATCTGTAACCACCTGATCTGGAGCACAATATCATAAGGCAACTCCCTGTGGAATGTGGTAATTAGCCCTGAAGCCCTCTATACCGGCGGGAGAGTCTACAAGGCGCTTAAATCTACCCATTTAGGCAAGCTAAAGGGAAGTGAAAGAAGTTTTCAAGGAAAGGAAACAAAGAATAGAAGGCCAAGGAGATCAGCCAAGGAGAAAAGAATCTAAAAAAGAAGGAACTTATGAGAATAAGCATTTGTGTTGATTCCTGAACTTCTTAAAGGTTTTAATTTTTAATTTTTTTTAAAGAAAAAGACTTGGAAGATTTAGAAACCTGGGAAGCCTTAAAGGTTTGAGAGTTTGAAACTTCTGGAGAGCTTGAAAATTTGTAAAATGAGGAAAAATAACTCCCCCCAGGCGCCTTATATAAGAGGCGGAATTGAGTGGGAGTTATCCCGCTCAAAATTCAAGGAGGAATGTCAACTGTAGGATCTATATCTCACTGTGGGATGCAGGGAACAAAGTGCCACCTGGAGCATTTAATGAGACATCACGGGCTCCGAAGCGTCAGGAACAGTTACGGGACACATGAAACGATACTCTCACGTGTGTAAATCAAAAAACAAATGGATTTAATTCTCCAAAGTCAAAACCCCATTTTTTCTCCTCGGATAAGAGGGGAAAAATCGGAGTTTTAAGGGGCTATTGTAGGGATAAAGGGCCCAGGGGTATATATTGGGCCTTGGGCCTTGTCTGACAACGTTGAGTAGTCCGAGAACAGATAAACAGTAGTGAAGATGTAAGACTCAGAGCCCCATGAGTAAGCTACAAATGAGAAGGTTGGGGAAGGTAGGCCAAGGAGGAGTATCTCCTCGGCTAAATGAAGCAAAGGTCAGAACATATGTTCTATCATCCAGAGTGACATTCCAGGAAATTCTTTTGATAAGGATATGCATTGTGAACGTACAGGATAGATGGGGGCTGGGAAATATCTAACCAAGGAGGAGTATCTCCTCGGCTAAATGAAGCAAAGGTCAAAACATATGTTCTATCATCCAGAGTGACATTCAAGGAAATTCTTTTGATAAGGATATGCATTGTGAACGTACAGGATAGATGGGGGCTGGGAAATATCTAAAAGAAAGCTACTACCACCGCATTGAATGCTCTGTAGCTAACTCTCTGGCCGTATTAATAAGGAAGTGATATTTGAACAGTGCTTTTCAGCCTTACAGCTACCTAAAAAGACTTCAGGAGGGTGTTGATGGGACAAGGATCAACACAAGAAATCTAATGTCCACGTGGAGGGTAGAGATGAGAAGAGGGAGATAGTATAAAATAAAAGGGAGACCCTAAAAGAAAGGGATCGGAAAATTGAGAAAGAAACACTATAGTAATTAGAACTGTATTTATAACTAACTCCAAGTAATATATACAAGAACTGACCTCCTCGGACTGTGCCGAGGGCAATTTGCTTTAGATAAAATCAGTCTACTTTTACTTTATTGTCATCTGGATCCATTATAATTTCTACCAAACTCATTAGAATCTAGTTTTCCAACCCACTCTCTACAAATTCATTGTATTGGGCTCATTGGGTCTAGATTCACTTACTTTTTGGGCTTAGGACTCAAACTGCGTTCTTACAATATATAATGCCACAAAGCAGGTAGATGATTTTATCAAACAAAATATGAAAGAAGAAAGATGATGGGAGAAAATAAAGAGGTGAATGCCTGCATACATGTTAGTATGTTATATCTACCTGAAAACAGATTAAGGTCAAATGGCTTACGGAGCTGCCCTCAAGATAGACATCCAAATACAGTTAATACTTGAAGGCAATTCCTCTGCACTAGAACTGTGGACGTAAGTGTTGAAGGGAAGAAAAGTTTGTGAATTAGTGGAATGGCGGATGATTCCAATGCCCAAGGCTATTTAATTTTAAGCAAGATGTCAAAAAGAGAGTTAAAGAAAAAAAACATAATCATACGTATCATATTAAAGTTAAAAGTGCGGTCAAAAATCAAATACTTATCATATTAAAGTTGAAGCGCGGTTAAAAATCAAATATGTATCATATTAAAGTTGAAGAAGTGCGGTTAAAATTCAAATGTAATTCAAATTAGTTTTCAATTGTTGTCTAATTTTGTGTTATGATTCCAATATAATTTTCTTAGTTTTGGTGCAAAGTGATTCATTCATAATATATAGTGCAAAAGCTAAGATGATAACCTCATACAACTTAGTAAGATCACTTCATCATCATTTTAGTTATATTGTGTATAAGCACGAGTTACAACCTAATCAACAATTTTAATGTATTCCAAAATCACTTTTTTTCCCCCCTTTTAATGTATTCCAAAAGTTAGATTGGTAAGTCATGCCAATTATAATGTACTAGTTATAAACTTGTAATTGATATTGGAATGGTGCTACATTTATAACATTCTCACAATAATTTTCTTTAAAAATAATTTCAAAATAATTTCACGACAAAAATTAGATGGTAACCTGGTACTAAATCTCATTTGTGCCAATCATGGACAATATTCTTTTTACCTACTACTAACAATTTGCCACCCAAAATTTGTTGTAAAAATATTATGACCTAACTTTATTATTGATATAGGCTACTTCTTCGTAATTCGTTTGTGGAAAGGCGACTCCTGTCCTTGTCTAAATTCTTGTTACCGGTAATAATATCTTAGTCACATTAGCAACCCCTTTTTAATCAATTGAAAAAGGCTCTTTCCCTTCATTAAGCAAATAAAAAAAAGAAAAGAAAAGACTCTTTTCATCCATTAATTTTGTCGATAGTTATGACTCACGACCAATTTAGTATAACACATTAGTAAAAAGCAAGAAATGAAGTCTCTTTTCCTCCATTAATTTTGTCGACATTCATGATTGCTCACATAGACAACTATTTGCAAGTCATTTGGAAAAAAATTATTGTAAGTCATTTGGAAAGAATATTTTATTTTTGTCCTCCAAATCTTGTTGGTATTGTGATTTCTCTCAGGAAGAGAGGAGGAAATCACCAATGCATTATACTAAATTGGTCAGTTGGAAATAAGTTTTTCATCCAATCCTTGTTGATAGTTGTGAATCTTGTGATATCTAAGCCAATACGTGGAAGAGTCTTGTACTTGTCCAGGCCATGATGCAATTGTTAAATTTCAGGAAGGCGACGAGAAATTTACCACTGCAGTATCTTAAATTTCAGGAAGGCCATGACTACATTACCCTTATTTATTTATTTTATTTTATTATTTTTTAATATTAACCATTAGTCCATAGTAAATCAAGATGTATTTAATTAATTAGAAGCTGTCACCAATTTTTTTGAGAGGGGATCTAGTCACTCTTAACATGTATTTAGTTCTTATTTGTGGATTTCAAATAGTTCAATTGGTAAGTTTTTTATCATTGAATAGGAGATTTGAAGTTCGAGTTCCGTTTTCTTGAAATAAAAACAAAGCAAACCCTCTCTCCTATTTCTCTTCCTTTACTTGTATCAGAATCCACATCATTGTAGAGAAACCTTGTTGTTGACCTACGGTTTTACCGATCACCAATGCCATTGCCAGCAACAACTTTAAACACCAATTTCTCTCTCTCTCTCTCTCTCTCAAACTTTGTTTTGGGGATTTTGTCTAGTGAGATAAGAAACAGAAAGAGTGAATCAGAGAGAGGGGATGTGATTCTAAAAACCACTCTCTCTCTCTCTCTCTCTCACAAACTTGGTTTTGGGGATTTCATCTAGTGAGATAAGAAACAGAGAGAGTGAATCAGAGGGAGGGGATGTGATTCTAAAAACCACTGCCACTGATGGTGGCAATGAGCTCAAGGAATCATTTTCCATGGCTATAGGTTTTTCTGCTTATTTAGGTTTTTATTTTTATTATATTATGTATTTATGAGAGTGTGATTATGTGTGTTATGCTTTTCTTTTCTTTTTTTCTTTTTTTAAGTGTAAAAGTCTAATGTGTCACATTACTTGGTGCAAACAAGGCCTTTTACACAATCTCTGGATTTAATTTAAACCTTGTAATTTTTTAAAGCAGGAAAAAATAACTTATATCTCTAGATTTAGTGATGTAGGTATAAAATAGTGAGGCTTCAGTATATAAATTGACTATTAATGTTCTTTTTTTTCTTTTTCTTTTTTCAAATGAAAAGTTGGATATTACTTATACTTATAAATTGAAAATTGTTTTCAGTAATGTTATCTAACCAAACTTAACAAAGTTAAAACACTGAGATAAGACGAATAGTTCTCGGTAGGGTTAGGGTTGGTTTGCCTCCTCTCCATACCGTAGCATAGTGTTTCCCTCATTAACGGAGGAAGGTGAGTACTCTCTAGTAACAACTTTACTAGTAGGGCTAGGGTTTATTCTTTTCTTGTGTAGGGTTTGGGAAACAGTGATTAGGACTGGTATGGAGGATCTCACAAAAAGTTGAAAAAAGCTCTAATTGTCAGAAAAATAGGGTGATAAGTTCAATTTGTCGAAGAGCAAAAAAAGTCAATGTTTTGTCTTAGCAACAAAATTCTATACTCGTCGGTTAGTGAACCTTAAGGCGGTGGCTAAAACATTTAGGCCACTATGGCGTACTAAAAACAGTTTCGAAGTTAGTGATGCTAGGGACAATAGGCTGCTGTTCGCGTTTGAGTCGGTTGAGGACATTGAAAAGGTTCTACTAAGAGAGCCTTGGTCTTTTGATAGACATCTAGTGGTTTTCCAACGTTATGATATTTCTACTCCCATCGATGACCTTGAGTTTGAGAAGGTATCATTTTGGATTCAAATTCATAACTTACCTTACTCGCTTTTAACGACGGAAGTAGCCATCAGTCTCGGGGAATCTCTAGGTAAGGTTATCATACCGAAAGATACTGCTGAGATGAGAGGAGGGAACTTCATGAGGGTTAGGGTTACTATTGACGTATCAGAGCCAATATGTTGGGGTAGGAGGGTCACTTTTGATGAGAACAATGATGGATGGGTATCCTTTATGTATGAAAGATTACCCAATATGTGTTATTGGTGTGGCCATTTAACACATGATGATAAGGAGTGCAAAATATGGCTGCGAAGTGGTGACTCTCTCTTAAATCATGAACAACAGTTTGGACCATGGCTTTGGGTTAGTCATTATAATTCATCGAAGAAGATAGTGGTCGAAGTTCAAGGATATGGACAAATTAGGGCCACAGGTAATCGAAAAGAGGGACAGAATCAAGCAAGGAGGGACATGGTGGGAGTATCTTATAAACCACCGAGGACGGTGGAGGATTCAAGCGAACCACCAGTTTGCAAGTCCACGTTGATAGAGTCCGAGAAATCAGGTACTCAATCCCTTACTAAATTTTCGGCAACACTTTAGGAATTAAATGAAGCTATTCACAGTGATGGGGGGTTTCAAATTTCAAATGGAGAGGATAGGGTGATGAATGTCGGATCAAGTATGGAAATATTGGATGGAGGCAGAACTTGTGGAGCAACAGAATCCTCAACATGAGGAAAGTCCACTGTTTCAGCGTGATGGAGATTATGTGGATAATGCAAGACCTATTTTTACTCCTGGATGGGCAACAGTACTTACCAGAGGCAAGAAGGTCAAAAAAGGTGGACCCTCTAATACAAACGTCTTAAAAACTAATGGGTCATTACATCCCACACAGGAGTTGGGGCCTCAGCCTAAGGGTACCTAGACCAGAATCACTAGATCAAAGACAGAAAGTGAAGGAGATGTAGAGAAAAAGGAAGGGCCCAAGAGGAAACTATCAAGCCAGTCAGATGAAGAGGTGAAGCTACTAGAACAAGGAAAGAAACATAAACTTGATGAAGAGACCAAAAATTTCAGCATGCTTTTGGCATCAGAATTTGGATTGGCGGAGGTTGCTGGGCAACTCCATCGGACACTCTTGAGTTGGAACTGTCGGAGGCTTGGGAACCTCCGGAAAGTTAATGCCTTAAAAAAGGTAATTAAATAAGACGAGCCCAAAATCATCTTTCTTATGGAGACGAAATCGAATGAGGACTGGATGGTTATGGTTCGAAACAAATGTGAGTTTAAGCATGGCCTATTTGTTTCTAACAATGGGGCAAGTGGCGGTTTGGCACTGATATGGAAGGAGGAAGTTGACTTGGATATACAAACTTTCTCACATTCTCATATTGATGCATTGGTGGATGGTGGGGCTGAGCATGATTGGTGGCACTTGACTGGTTTTTATGGTAATCTAGAGACGACGAATAGACCAGAGTCATGGGCTAAACTAAAAAAGTTGAGCAATACTTCTGCATTACCTTGACTTGTTATTGGGGACTTTAATGAAATAACTGGGATGTCGGAAAAGGAAGGAGGGAGTGGCAGACCAAGGCAGCAAATGGAGAACTTTGTTGATACAATAAATTGGTGTGGCTTACGAGACATTGGCTTTGTTGGTCTGAGATTTACATGGCTATATGTGAGGCGGGATGGAGGTCAGATACGTGAATGATTAGACAGAGCACTTTCTACGGCGGAATGGGTGAGTTTATTTCCTACAGCCAAGCTACACCACCTTACTTCCTCGACGTCATATCATTCTTTATTGTTGCCTAGTTTGGCCAGGAAAAATAAAAAGCAACCAAGGAAGTTGTTACGTTTTGAGTCGATGTGGCTCAAGGACCCACGGTGCAAAGAGGTTGTCATGGAAGCTTGGAACGACGGTTTGGCCACTCAAACAAGTTTTCCTTTAACATAATGCCTGGAGAAATGCAGAATGAGTTTGGAAGCTTGGAATAAAACGAAATTCAGACATTTTGGAAAAAAGATTGTCTACGTACAAAATCGCCTTGAATGGTTAGAACTTCAACCGGCCACACCAAACAACATTCAAGACATGAGAAGTGCACGGGTAAAGCTGAATTGCTGGCATGAAAAACAGGATGCTATGTGGCTTCAAAGGTCAAGAATCAATTGGTATCAAGTAGGGGATAAGAATACAAGTTTCTTCCATGCCAAGGCTTCAGCAAGATAGAAGAAAAATCACATGGACAGGTTGATGGATGAGAAAGAATGCTGGTAGGATGATGAGGTGAAAATGGGCGATATGGTGGTGGATTATTACAAAAATTTATTCTCCACTAATCACCCAATGGAGTTCATAGAGATGTTACAAGCTTTGCATCCAAAGGTGACCTTAGATATGAACCAAATGCTTGCTAGAGAGTTCACTGCAAGTGAAGTGAGGATGGCGGTGAAGCAAATGTATCTCTTAAAAGCTTCGGGCCCAAACGGTATGCCTCCACTTTTTTATCAGCATTTCTAGCCAAATATAGGTAAGGTAGTCACTTGAACTATTCTTGATTTTTCTCAATAATGGTTTATCTCCCCCCTAATTTTAATGAGACACATATTGTTCTTATCCCAAAGACTAAAGAACCTAAAAGGGTATCGGATTACAGGCTTATTAGTCTATCTAATGTGGTTTTTAGAATTAAATCCAAGGTAATTACAAATAGACTAAAGAAAATTTTGCCTTCTATTATCAGTGACACCCAAAGTGCTTTTGTGCATGGAAGGTTAATTACTGATAACATCCTAGTGGTTTTTGAGGTTATGTATCACATTAATTAGAAGAAAGGAGGAAGAAAGGGTGAGATGGCACTTAATTTAGATATGAGTAAGGCATATGATAGAGTAGAATGTGTATGCCTTGAAAAATTATGGAGAAATTGGGGTTTGAGGAAAAATGGAGGAAACTGATTATGCAGTGTGTCACATTTGTGTCTTACTCAGTATGGATTAATGGGAAACCAAGGGGCATATAGTACCTACAAGGGGAATAAGGCAGGGAGATCCATTATCACACTACTTATTTCTTTTATGTACAGAAGGTTTATCAGCTTTGATAAAGAGATCAGTGGAAAATGGGGAATTGGAGGGCTTATCTATTTGCAGGGTTGGCCCCACAATATCACATCTTTTCTTTGCAGACGATAGCATTATCTTTGGTAAAGCCTCAGTTGAAGAATGTATCAATCTAAAAAGACTCGTTGTATATGAACATGCTTCCGGACAACAATTGAACAGAGGAAAAAATTAGTAGGGTGGAAAGAAAAGCTTCTTTCAAAAGCAGGTAAAGAGGTGTTGATTAGTAGGGTGGAAAGAAAAACTCCTTTCAAAAGCGGGTAAAGAGGTGTTGATTAAGGTAGTAGCTCAAGTTATTCCTATATACACTATGAGTTGCTTTAAAATCCCAGACTCTCTCTGTGATGAGTTGACTAGCATGATCCGTAATTTTTGGTGGGGTAAAAAACAAGATGAGAGAAAAATGGCTTGACTTAATTGGGATAAGCTTTGTGCACCCAAGGTGGCTGGAGGGATGGGGTTTCGCCAATTAAAGCAATTTAATCTTGCTCTTCTTGCTAAACAAGGATGGAGGCTCCAAACAATGCAAGGCTCATTGCTATATCGTCTTTTCAAGGCAAGGTATTTCCCTTACTCTGATTTTCTACAAGCCTTAATGGGTAATAATCCTTCCTATGCGTGGCAGAGTATCACGGCGGCTCAATTCTTGGTACAACAAGGGATCCGTTAAAATGTGGGAAATGGGGCTTCTATCCGAGTGTGGGGTGATAAATGGTTGCCATCCTCATCCACGTACAAGGTGGTCTCTCCTAGACAATTCTTGCATGCTAATACACGAGTCAGTGAGTTGATTTCCTAGGATTCTGTCTGCTAGAAAACTTAGGTGATCGATGCAGTGTTTCTTCCCCATGAAGCATAAAGAGCATACCATTAAGTCTGCAGTTACCTGAAGATCAATTGATTTGGGCAGCGAATACAAATGGTAAATTCAGTGTCCAAAGTGCTTACAAATTGGCAATGGAGAGCTCTCGGCCTGACAATTTTGGTTCTAGCTTAGATGATAGCAAGCTTTGAAGATTTTGGAGGTTATTATGGAAGATTCCAGTTCCCCACAAGGTGCGCCATTTCACATGGAGAGCCTGTCGCGACATTCCCCCCGCCAAGCAAAATCTGATGAGACGAAAGGTATTGCAAGAGGATTGTTGTGGTGAATGCAGGACAGAATCTGAAACAACGAGACATCTATTTTGGAGGTGCCCGAGAGCGCAGAAGGTATGGCAATGTACCAAACTTCAATTTTCTTTTGAACCACAAAGTATCACGTCTTTCTTTGATTTAATGTGGAACTTGCTTATGTCGGGTACGTTTGATGAGGAAAAAGTGGCAATGGTGGTAATAATAGCATGGGCCATATGGTTTAATAGAAATGAAGTTAGAAATGGAGGAAGCAAGAAGATGGGAAGGGATATAGTGCAGTGGACATCTCAGTATCTTGCGGAATACTTTGCTGCAAATGAAATACCAATGATCACAAATCCGACAAGCCAGGTGGTAACATGGTCACCTCCAACGGATCTGAGATACAAAGTTAATGTTGATGGGGCGGTGTTCAAAGTTCAGAAGGCAACAAGAGTGGGGGTGGTGATTCGCGACACTCATGGATAGGTTGTAGAAGCTCTGAGCAAGAAGATCAACTCACCTTTGGGGGATTTGGAAGTTTAGGCAAAGGCTTTTGAAGCTAGATTACAATTTGCAAAGGATGTTGGTATTTATAATTTAATTGTTGAAGGGGACTCATTGGTGGTATACAATGCTCACTATAAGAAAAATGCCTATTAACGACCAAGAATTTTTGACGGACCCAAAAAGCCCTCTCAAAAAATCTTATTTGCGATGGCAAAATAAAGTCCTCACAAATACTTGGTAAAATGTAAAATATTTGTAGCCAACAAGAAAAACTGTCATAATTATGTGTTATAGCCATCACGAATACTAATATTTTGGAGGGAAATTTTCCCTCCATATTATTTGCGAGGGCAATTAAAAATCTCTCGCAAAAAGTGTATTATTTGTGACGGTTTAAAAAAAGCCTTCACTAATACTAAATTATTTGCGAGGGCTAGGATCAACCTTCACAAATAATCATTAAAATGTCAAAATTTTTGTAGGGAAATGTTCCCACCAAATTATTTCAGAGGGACAATAAAAATCCCTTGCAAAAAGTTTATTTTTTGTGTGGGTTAAAAATATGTCCTTACTAATACAAAATTATTTGCGAGGGCCACGATTGACCTTCGCAAAAAATCATTAAAATATATATATATATATATATTTTTTTTTTTTGGAGATAAAAGTAATTCTAAAATTCAAAGAAAAATTAAAAAGAAACATATAAACGTATAGAACTGTGTATTCTTTAGATGAACCTTTTATTTAAAGTCTAAAAAAAAACCTTTTATATATATCCTATATAAGAAAGGTTTGTCCTTATTTTCTAAACAATTGTACCCAAAAAAAAAAATGATAGCACTTTCAACTTCAAAATGGTAGACTAAAATTCAAGAATTTTAGCCTTTTGTACTCTCTCTCTCTCTCAAAAGTGAATAAAATTTTCTTCCCATTAAAATAATGCATAAAAGAGGAGTTTATAGGTCAAATGGTAAATTACATTCGATTGGCATGAAAATTGGAATGCATGTTAAGAACATATAGAACATGTAATCCAATGGTTGGATTTTCAAAATATGAATTTAATAATAAGTTATTGGGTGATATAACATTTTTTAGAGTTACACCACGTGTAACTTGAACTCAACTCTATATTTCTTAATTCGATGTGGATTTTAACAAATTTACCGTTAGATTACATTATAGTCATATATTTTTCATGCTTATAAAATTTCAAGGTGATTAAATATTAATTGTCATGTTATCAATCAATTGTTTAAATTCAATTTTTTGTAATTTAAAATAATGCATAAAAGATGAGTTTATAGATCAAATGGTAAATTACATCCGATTGGCATGAAAATTGGCAAGCATAATCAAAACATATAGAGCATGTAATCCAACGGTTGGATTTTCAAAATATGAATTCAATAATAAGTTATTGGGTGGTGTAATATTTTTTAGAATTACATCAGGTGTAACTTGAACCTAGCCCTATATTTCTTAATTCGATGTGAATTTTGAAAAATCTACCATTAGATTACATTATCTTCATATATTTTTCATGCTTACAAAATTTCAATTTGATCAAAGATTAATAGCCACGTCATTAATTAATTGTCCAGATTCAAATTTTAGTAGTTTAAAATAATGCATGAAATATGAGTTTATAGATCAAATGGTAAATTACATCTGATTGGCATGAAAATTGGCATGCATATTAAGAACATATAGAAAATGTAATCCAACGGTTGGATTTTCAAAATATGAATTCAATAATAAGTTATTGGGTGATGTAACATTTTTTAGAGTTATGTGAAGTGTAACTCGAACCCAACCCCTATATTTCTTAATTCATGCTTACATATATTTCAAGGTGATCAAAGATTAATAACCATGTCATCAATCAATTGTCTAGATTCAAATTTTAGTAGTTTAAAATAATGCATAAAATATTAGTTTATAAATCAAATGGTAAATTACACCCGATTGCCAAGACAATTGGCATGCATGTTAAGAACATATAGAAAATGTAATCCAACGGTTCGATTTTCAAAATATGAATTCAATAATAAGTTATTGGGTGGTGTAACATTTTTTAAAGTTACATCAGGTGTAACATGAACCTAGCCATATATTTCTTAATTCGATGTGAATTTTGATAAAGCTAATGTTAGATTATATTATCTTCATATATTTTTCATGTTTACATAATTTCAAGGTGATCAAAAATTAATAGGCATATCATCAATCAATTATCTAAATTCAAGTTTTTGTAGTTTAAAATAATGCATAAAAGATGAGTTTAAAGATCAAACGGTAAATTACACCCGATTAGCATGAAAATTGGCATGCATGTTAAGAACATATAGAACATGTAATCCAACGGTTGGATTTTCAAAATATGAATTCAATAATAAATTATTGGTTGGTATAACATTTTTTAGAGTTACATCAAGTATAACTTGAATCCAATCCTATATTTCTTAATTCAATGTGAATTTTGACAAATCTACCGTTAGATTACATTATCTTGATATATTTGTCATGATTACAAAATTTCAAAGGGATCAAAGATTAATAGTCATGTCATCAATTAATTGTTTAAATTCAAGTTTTTGTAGTTTAAAATAACGCATAAAATATGAGTTTAAAAATTAAACAGTAAATTACACCCGATTGACATGAAAATTGGTATGCATGTTAAGAACATATATAACATGTAACCCAACGGTTGGATTTTCAAAATATGAATTCAATAATAAGTTATTTCTTGGTGTAACATTTTTTAGAGTTATATCAGGTGTAACTTGAACCCAACCCTATATTTCTTAATTCACTGTGAATTTCGACAAATATACTATTAGATTACATTATCTTCATATACTTTTCATGCTTACAAAATTTCAAGGTGATCAAATATTAATAGCCATGTCATCAATCAATTGTTTAAATTCAAGTTTTTATAGTTTAAAATAACGCATAAAAGATAAGTTTAAAGATCAAATAATAAATTACACCCGATTGGCATGCATGTTAAGAACATGTATGACATGTAACCAAACGGTTGGATTTTCAAAATATGAATTCAATAATAAGTTATTGGTTCGTGTAACATTTTTTAGAGTTATATCAGGTATAACTTGAACACAACCCTATATTTCTTAATTTAATGTCAATTTTGACAAATCTACTGTTAGATTACACTATCTTCATATATTTTTCATGCTTACAAAATTTCAAGGTGATCAAATATTAATAGCCATGTCATCAATTAATTGTTTAAATTCAAGTTTTTGTAGTTTAAAATAACGCATAAAAGATGAGTTTAAAAATCAAATGGTAAATTACACCCGATTGGCATGAAAATTGGCATACATGTTAAGAACATATATAACATGCAATCCAATGGTTGAATTTTCAAAATATGAATTCAATAATAAGTTATTGGTTGGGGCTGAAGTTTTTTTTTTTTAAAGTTTTTTAATATTAATTTAATAAAATCGGTAAATCAGATGTCAATAGTGAAAAATGTTTTTTCTCTTCAAATTTGGGGTGAAGTGTAGTTTTTCCAAATCTCAAAATTTCAAAGAAACAACGACCAGAGAGTGAGGTAGTTTTGCCAAAAAATATATTCAAATTTTATGTTTTATGTTTTAAATATTGAGATTAAATTTTCTTAAAATAAATTCACTTACACAATATTTTTTTTAAAAAAATAAATCCCCACAATAAGTAGTTTTTGGTTATAGAGGGATTTATTATTATTTTAATCAAATCCCCCCCCCCCCCCCCCCCGCGGAAGTTTTTTAATATTAATTTAATAAAATTGGTAAATCAGATGTCAATGGTGAAAAACGTTTTTTCTCTTCAAATTTGGGATGAAGTGTAGTTTTTCCAAATCTCAAAATTTCAAAGTAACAACGACCAAAGAGTGAGGTAGTTTTGCCAAAAAATATATACAAATTTTATGTTTTATGTTTTAAATATTGAGATTAAATTTCCGTAAAATAAATTCACTTACACAATATATATATTTTTTTTTTTTAAATAAATTCCCACGATAAGTAGTTTTTGGTTATAGAGGGATTTATTATTATTTTAAATAAATCCCCCCCCCCCCAAATATCATTTTTACCTTAAAAATAAAAAATAAAAACCCTATCTCCCTCTCCCTCCCTCTCCCTCTCAATAAAAAAAAAAAAAAAAAAAAAAGACGGCCAATTTTTTCCAATCCCCCGCTAGATCTCTCCGTCTCACTAAAAAAAAAAAAAAAAAAAAACCTCTACTTTTACTAAAAAAAGAAAAAAAAAAAATCTCCCTCACACGCCTCTCCTTCTCTAACCTAACCCCAAATCCCAAATCTCCAAACACAAATGCCTCTCCCTTTAACCAAACCCAAAATCCCCATTCAAACCCAAACTCAACCACCTTTCCTGCATAAACCACAAACCCCAACTCTCCAAATACAAACTCCTAACTAGCTACCATTACTGTACGGATCTGTCAGAATTCCCAACTATTGCTGCAAAGAGTCCAACCACGCCACCTTGAGAGCTTTGCTGTTGTCTATGTTGCTATCAAACACGGTGTAGGTACATTTGCTAACCCTCTCAATTCTTTAAATGATACCCATGTATTGGTTGACTTAGTCGTAGTTCTTAAAATGGAATGCTAGGTGGTTTGTTTCAATTCATATTTAGATATATAAGTTCCCTTGGGCGTTGTCTATTTGAGATGCCATCTGTATGTGGGGTGGGCTACGTGTCTTAAAATGGTGAATCTTGAAGTTGTCAAATATCTAAACCCTCACAATTCCTTTTGAACTAAAAGTTTTATATTAATTATTATGTGAATTAGTTTAATGGCCTTATCATTGCAATACTTCTCAATTTAGACAAAAATGAACTAGTAACTAGGTATTAGATTCATATTATTTCAATATCTTCTTCTAAAAAAATTATAGATTGATAAATATTAGTTCAATATCTCATACAAATATATGAATAATTTTCTATAGATTGGTTTTTTACTGTTTTTACCCTGCCAATCCTGTTTTGAATGTACCTATTATATGATTTATATCATTATCATATAAAATATGAGTGGGGTGGGGGGTTAAATTGTGCTTATTTTTCTTTGATGATTGCTTACTATAAGTTTATACCACATGTATGTTTGAGTCTAAACAAATCCTTATCCTTTGTTCTGTGTTTTAGGACTATGCATGCTTTGTTGTCCTGTTTGAATTTTTTATTTTTATTTTTATTTTTATTTTGAGGGAAGAGACGAATTTTTTATTAGTTATGTATATAATGCAAGTTAATTTAATTTCTTTGATTGACTTGATTTCATGTGTTATAATTCAGATCCTCATACCCGCCTTATTAACCAATATTATTGACAAAGTTATATTATAATGAAAGTTGTTTGTTATGTTCTATAATTTCACAGCTCTAACACAAGAATTCCTTTTCTCCCTCTACTTGGATCAAGCTGCATTGGTTTTTGTGGACTTAAGAAGAATTTTGCAAGGGGTGGTCATTTAAATTAAGCATATAATACAAAGTTCAATTTATTATCTATGTTTTCTTTTAGAATAAATCCATAAAATAATTAGTCATATATATCTATATTGATATTGATTGAAGCTATTTATTTATATATGTTTTTATAATTAGTTTTTTTTTTTTTTACATGAAAATACAAACTTTTGTATCTTATTGAAAAAATATATATTGTGGTAATTTTTGGAACGCTATAAGGAATGTTAAATGCGCAAATTTTGTGGAGTTCTCTTACGTGAGTTTTAAATGTGTAAGGCTTGTAGTGAGCTGAAAATCTATAGATTACTTGAAAAAGTTAATTAGGATGACGATGTTGACAACATATTTGTCCAATCTCAATTGTTTGGCTTGAGATTTGCTTTAGGTTGTGTTGATATTTCTATTTTGTGGCCAAATATGCGAATCCTTGATATTTCTATTTTATAAGACCCAATGTTAACTGTGCTAGTTATTTTTAAGAGTGCATAATTATACATGTGTTAGCAACCATTATTGTTGTTAGTTATATAATATGATGCTTTATAGGGAGTAGATAAAATGTCAGTTGATAAATTTTGGATGCATCATTCTACTAGAAATATTAACGGGGTTGAAAATTTTCTTGAGTATGCATTTAAACATTCAATAAATAAAGATATGCAAAACAATTATTTGTGTGTTGATTGTAGCAATAAGTATTGTTGGATTGAGGATAAGGTCTAGTATCATCTTATACTAGAGTATCATCTTTTACTAGTGGGTTATGTCTTTAACACAATCATATTGGAAATACATATTTATATTATATACTTTTATCATATTAATACTAACTAATAGTAGGTAGACGTGGCAAGGGCTTATTAAAAAAAAAAAGGCAGACATGGCAAGGAAAGGTAAAAGTAAAGCAAAATCATGACAACAAAAGCTACTTGAGAGATTACTATTCTTTCTCACCAAAAACTGAATGGAGCTTGGACGACTTTTGGTGAATACCCAAGATTTGAGCTCGAAACTCTATATGCTTGCTATAGATCTCAACATTTTAAGCATAAGCAACCAGATGAGGAAGTGAAGAAAGAATTTGTAGAATTGGTGAAACGCTGTTATTTTGATTGGATGTTTCACATTAAAAATCCTATTTTTAAGAAGTGCACAGAGAAAGAAGATCGTTATAAGAATGATCCTTCCTTCATTCTTACACTCTTTTGGAAAAAGATGGTGGATAAATGGATGGATGCAGATTAGGGGGTGAGTATAAATGAAATACATGTCATGAATTCTCTCTATCTCTCTTGCACTCTCTTTAACCATTTTTTGTTATTATTTTTATAAAAGCTAATATTCTAGTGTATGAATTATGTTTAATGTTTTGTTTTGTTTTTTTTTAAGGATGATACTATAGTAGAGATGAAGAGGACAACTCAATCAATCACAAGAGGGAGGTTGAAAACAGCTTGGAGGGTAACTCAGAGGAAGACTAGTATAGATCTTGTCATAATTCTAGTTGTTTAAGTTTAAAACAAGGTTTAATTTCAGGATTTTTTTGTAAATTCTATATTTTAAAGTTTGAACTTATATGAATTTTTATCTTTCAAGTGATCAATTTTTAGTAATTATTGTACTATCGTAACATGATAGATAAAAAAAAATTATATAAAATAATTAAAAATAAATAAATAATAAAATATTTCAAAAATTATATAAAATATTATCACCGATGACATAAAAATTTGGTCATAAATAATTTTATAGTGACGACAAAGTCCCTCACAATTTATAGAATAGCGATGCCACTTAACCCCTTGCAAAAACATTTTAAGCAACAGCTTAATGTCATTGTTATTCCTAACTAATTGCGAGGGGTTAAAAGCCCTTACAAATAAATTTTAGCGACAGCATTATTTATCTCTAAAAAGTATTTCGTCAACTTGGAATTCGCAAATAATTAATTGCGAAGGTATAAAGGTCCTCGCAAATAGTTGTTAACGACGACTGTTTTTCCTTGCTAAAAATAAGTTGTCGACCTTTCTCGTCGTTTGATAATATATTTGTGAGGGCGGATTTGTTCAATAACGACGATGGATTGCCCTCGTAAATTATTTATTTGCGAAGGTATGGTCGCAAAATCTCTTTTAACAACAAAAGCAAATACGACGGCCTTCGAGAGCCTTATGACCTTGCTAATAACCTTTTGCGACGATATTTGAATTTTTGCGAGGGTATTTGAGCCTCGATATTTGAGGCCATATTTGAATTTTTTTTTACGTATTTGGCCCTCGAAGAGTCTACTAGCGAGGCTCAAATAAAGAGTTTCACAAATATATACACTTAGATTAGATTAAAGTAAAATTTCTATTTTGTATTAAAAAATAAAAACCCCAAGTTTTACACACAAAATTCAACTTCTGGCTTCTCCACTGTCAACATCTATGGGTAATAATGTAATATCAATCAAAATACATAGTTGATGTTTAGATGATAAAAATTATAACCACACTAAAAACAACTCCAAAAATATATATAGACTGAAATCCTGAATTCGCCCAAAGTTGCTTTCACACCAACTAACCAACACACACGTACATTGGGACCGTTTGATATAGGATTTTAAACACATATTTTCAGTTTTTAAACAATATTACATGCATTTTTATATACTTTTTTTATCCATACGTATTTCCAAAAAATACAAACAATATTACTAGAACAACGGTATCAATCGGTAACACACTAAACAAACACAATCTCCAAACTCCCACATAGAAACAAGAGTCACTCTATTCATAGAAACTATCATATCTCATTAGCCTTTTTTTTTTTTTTTTCCAAGAAACATATCTCATTAGCTACTTAATCCAAAAAGCTTAGGCTCAATGAGTATGAGCTGAACTATATATATTAACCACTTATTTTTCTTATCATTATTTGATGTGAAACTTCACTCACATGTATATACTCAACAGTGAAATAAACCCCATCAAACACACTATAACCATGACTAGTGACAAATATCCGTTTTACATAAAACCAAAAAATAAGGAAGATTTGCTGGACAATATATATATATATATATTTGCTGAATCCTACTAAATTATTATGTCCAAATATAAAAGAGAACACATCTCAGCTCATTTATGCAGTAAATGCTGAAAAATTTGAGTTATATATTTCAATGAGATCTTTTCTTTTTTCCTTTCTTTTTTCGATAATGAATGACTTATTTTCTTGTGAGGATAAGGTCTATTTTGATTTCTGAAGAGCTGAAGAATCATCGAGTAAATAAAACATCTATTTCATTTGTTCAATTAAAAACTGATTGTAAAAGGATTTTGTCTTAAATAGTTAGACAACCGTCTCTGTGAACAAATGTAATAATTATCAGCTTTTTTTATTATTTATTATTTATTTTTAGACATGAACCTTTTAAATCAGTATTGTAAATGTATATTTTAATTCTTTGGTATCAAATGTAATTTTTAAACCAATTTCATTTTAAAAATGTTTATACCTTTTTAGTTTCTTTTTTCTTTGTTCTGGCTGGCGCTTTTTGTTTGTATGTTATTTATTTATAATATGTGCTTTATTTGAAGGAGAAGTAAAAAAAAATTGTAGTGTCAAATGGTACCCTATTTAGTTATTGAGAATTTCAAAATCACCAACTTATATTTATATTTTTGATATTTTAAATTTCCAAGCATTAGAATTTCCAATAGTTGGCATTCATGCTTTTCGAATATATATATTTTAAATTTGTATATTTCGTTTTTAAGCCACATTATAATCTAAATTATATATAAATTTTAATTTTTTATAACAATAAATGTCTATAAACATATTCCGTTATTATATAATTATTAATTTAATCATCATGATTGACTTTTAAATGATCAAAATACACTTGAAAATTTTAGTTGAGTGAAAAATAAACATTTCACTCCATGCTGTTATTTAATTAAAGTGAAAATAGAATTTAAGTTTCAAATTAGTATTGCTTAAAAACCCGGAAAATGCTATTGTTAACGTTGTAATTTTTTACTATATTTGGGAGTTGGTGTAGTCTGTAAATTGTGATAGATCTTTAAAGAAAAATAAAAGTAGCAAGCAGTGAAGGTGTTAAATTCTTTAAAAGGGAATCAATGTGATCAATTCTATTCTATCTGCAAGAAGATGCCCCCTAAGAAACCAGCCCAAGATTCTAAACCATCAAAGGAGAAGGGGAGCACTCCTAATGAAGTATCGCCTAAGAATGACAAGAATTCATCAAGTGAGCAGATCCAAGGTCCTAATGAAGTATCGCCTCCTGCACCAGCTAAGAAAGACCCGAAACCATCATCAAGTGAGCAGCTCCAAGGTCCTAATGAAGTACCGCCTCCTGCACCAGCTAGGAAAGACCCGAAACCATCATCAAGTGAGCAGCTCCAAGGTCCCAATGAAGTATCGCCTCCTGATGAAGGCCTCAAAAGGCCTGAAAAAGGCCAGAATGAAGGCAAGGAGGGGCCAACATCTGAAAAAGGCCAGAAAAGTTTAAGTCAGCTGCTCCAAGGTAATACATCCACTCGTAAATCCACTCATGCACATACTGCATCTAATAAAGGCACGAAAGGGTCTGGCAAGCAGAAGTTAGCAGGGCAAGATAAATAAGGTGATGATTCTCAGAGATGAAGACTCAATTACTCAATTATAGACAACGAGTCACAGCCATTGGATAACGAAAGAACAGGGCAAGATAAATAACGGTGATGATTCAAATGCATGAGACATGCATGCATTTGTGTAGCTACATGATCGGCAAAACAATAAGGGTTCGTATCTTTCTTATGTTTGTTGTTGCCGGTGGTGCTGCAGTTGTTCCTTTGCCCTATTTTATATATTTCTCCTTGTTTTTTTGGGCCAATGACCTTACTCCTACGATTATGAATGATCGTCTTCGGGGATAATTCATAATTGAATAGGTGGAATGCAATTTGTGAATTTGTGAATTTTTTATTTTTTATTTTCCTGTTATGTTATGAATGGAACTATATTCAACCAAGATAAACTACTACAGTAGCTACACAATACAAGTAACTAATTAATATGCAACCTTGTTATATATCCTTGGCATTATGGGTATATTTAATGAATATTTGGAACCAAGAGGATGAACCTTGGATCGGGTCTTAAATCATAGTCCTTACAGTTGCGGCTCCAAATTTTTTTTTTTCAAGGTGGTCGTTATGAAATTTAAATTATACAAAATCTAATAAAAAGGCTTCATATATTAATAAAAAAAATTCACACTCATGCAAATACATAGAGTTTTATAATTTCCTCTATATATTTTCTCATTTTGAAATCGTTGCATAATAGTTTCATTATCAATGTTGCAAATTACATCTCTTACAAAATTTTAGTTCAATATATTTTTTCTTGGACTATTTGGCTACAAACTTAGTTATAGCCTAAGATTACGATTCTCACTAAACAAATTAACATGACTACATATTTTGAAAGTTTAATCGTTAAATTGCATGTTCTTTATATTTTTAAAATACGTGTTATTTACTATTCGATCCATAAACTTGTTTTTTTATGTATAATTTTAGATTACAAAAACTCAAAATCTAAACATTTGTCAAATAGCATAGCTATTGATTTTTTATTTTATTGAAATTTTATAAGTATGGAAGATATAAGAATAAAATATAATCCAATGGTGGATTTGTCAAAATTCACATCAAATCAAGTTTGTTGCCAAACTTTGTCCAAGATTTAATTATATTGGGTCTAGAAAAATTTATGGTGTTCACAATATTTTTTAAAGGTAAAAAAAAAAATCATAATACTTTTAAAATTTATATAATAATAATAATTTTTTTCTAGGTCATGATGGTCTTATGACCACCCTAACATCAATGTAGAGCCGCCCTGAATCCGTGCCATTAAGCCCTCGTTGCTGCACTCTAGACCATATATTTTCTAACATTAGTCATGGATATTCCTTATTGAAACAGACGTGCATGGGTTTGATTGTTGTAATCCTCTCACACCCTATTGAATGTTTTGTATTGTAATTATATTTAAACGGAATCGCACACTCCCTTAATGCATAAAACCTACACACAAATCACTTTTGCATTGAAATCATTATTTTTGTGCATGTTGTGTGCATTAAGTGGTGTGTAATAAACACCACTGTTGTATAAATGGATATACACGATAAGGATGGTAACAAATAGAGATTACAGTAATTCAAACAATATGGATTGATAAATACAAAATATGGAAATATGGTACGCCCCCTTAAGTTGAAATATCTTCGGAGGAGAGATTAAACTTGTCACAAAGGAAAGCAAACTGTGGAAAAGATAAACATTTAGTCATGATGTTAGCTAACTAGTCATTGGCGGGAATAAATCTCGCGAACTTTTAACGCCAGACTTGTGACCTTTTCTCTTAGTGCGTGCATGGAACACAATATTTGCAACAAGAGAAGTAGCCCCAACATTGTTGCACTAAACAACATGAGAAGAAGGAAGAGAGACACCAAGTTCATTGAGCAATGACCTAAGCCAAGTAATCTCAGCAGCAGTGTCAACTATGGCTTTATTTTCAGATTCAGTTCAAGGATTGAGCAATGGTACATTGTTTCTTGGAGGACCATGAGATGAAATTATGACTTCGGAAAATAGCATAAACATCAGTTGCGGGACGGTCATCAACACAACCAAAATCAGATTGTAATGTAGAGATATTGGATGATACACATTGGAAATTGTTATTGGTCACAGTAATATAATCAACATACACTAGTATAAAAATGCAAACATCATCTCGATGGTAGAGAAACAAAGAGGTATTAGATTTGAAGGCACAAAAGCCATGACAAAGAAGGAGGCTAAATAGGCAATTAAACCAAGCTCTTAGGGCTTGTTTGAGACCAAGAAGTGAGCATTGAAATTTGAAAACATGATTCGGTCTAGAAAAATTAAAATCTACAAACCCAGGAGGGTGAGTGATATAAATTGATTTTTTGTCAAATTTCCATTAAAAAAATGCATTGTTGATCTCAAGCTGTCAAATGGTACAATCATTTAAGATGATTTGTCAAATTTCTATTAAGAAATGCATTATTGATGTCAAGTTGTCAAATGTCCAACCATTTAAGAACAATGGACACTATAATGCCAACAAATGTGGGCTTGATCATAAGACTGAACATCTTAGAATACTCAATGCCATATCGTTGATAAAATCCCTTTGCTACACGTCTTGTTTTGACAGTTTTGTACTGATCAATAGAGCCATCAGGCGGTACACCCATTTACATCCAATTCCATTCACGTTTTGGTAATGAGGGAACCAACACCCATGTGTTATTGGCTAGAAGAGCCCAGCTGACATTAATTGCATCACAAAAACCTGGCAGCAGACAGCAGTAGCGTAAGGTGGGCTCAAAGGAAAGAGGTGTGTGGTCAGACTCAAGGGTGGGGAGATGGGCTTGGCGGGTTGGAGAGCTCATGGACCGAAGAATCGCATGACTTTAAAGAGGATGGCTTAAGTCAATGATTAAATGGATGCCTGGGTTATTAGAAGAAGAGAGATGAGCAAGATTAGGATGACAAGTGATACGATTTGGTGAGATTGGAGATGAAATGGGATGAATATTGGTTTTTGGTGATAAAGAATTTTTCTTTTTATACACGGTCAGAAATATATACAATAATAAGCTATGCTAACCCTGTAGCTCAAATATCTCATTCCTGAACTTTTAAACACTTTGTCAGTCAGTTTGTCCATAAAAATGTACCGATTGAGCTACAACTTCTGTCTGAAAATTATTGTTACTCAACCTAAAATAAGTGAGCTTTAGAAGTTAGTGTGGTTGAACATTAGTTGGGGCCAGACGATAAAGACATTGCAGATTGTGAGAGTAAGACATTACGTACGTGGTAGGGTATTTGATGGTATCAGTTAATGTAACCGTCCAATACCTGTCATTTCTTTCTCAGAAGCGTCCAAAACCCACCATAAATACAAATTGACGGAAAATGTTATCATTTATGGCCCTTGCACGAAATAATTAATACTGGCCATTAATGCTTCCTAAACGTTACAAGTCCTAGATTATGCCATCAATAAGACTCCAAAACATCACTAACGTAATCAGCCTGTATTGGGTACAAATTTGTAGAAATAAGAAATTCTTTAGCAATTTGAATGTGGGCCAAATATTGCCTATAGAAAGTGATTTATATATTTTACCTCCAAGTCATCAAATTTCTATTTGATCTCTGATTTTCTTTGTACTTCCATTGTTCTTTATTAGACCACTCATTGATTTTAGTTCAATAATAGTTGCTGATATCAGTTACTACAACTTAACAATAAAAAATTAAGGACTTCACAATGTTTACAATCTAAAAACAAGAATTCTCCCAACCTATTAGTACTCGAAATAACAACTGAAAAACCACCGCGCACCCTTGGTGCGGTGGTTACTCTACAAGTATAAATGCTTGTAAGGTGTGGGAGGCAAGGGTCGGGGTTCAAGTCTTTAAAAGAAAGCTTCACACACGTATACACTTAGATTAGGTTAGAGTAGAAATTTTATCTTGTATCAACAAATAACAACCGAAAAAAAACTTCAACGTTACAATAAATAAAAGATAACAATAACGGATACTAAATTCTAACGTTAATATTATAATAATAGTAGATAAACTCAAATACTAAAGACACCAATAATTTCTCATGATAACATATACCAAATTCTAACATTAATATAATAATAGTAGATAAACTCAAATAGTAAAGACACCTATAATTCCTTATGACACATTATTTTTTGAGAAGTGACATGTCTACAATATTTTCACAGTATGTTTACAACAAATCTTTTTTTTAAGAAACATTTTACAACATATCTTAAGTGGTAAGTTATTATTAGTTTTAGTTTAAACTTATTACTGAAATTACTTTTTTACCTATCAGTAACAATCAATAAGAACCTGCCACTTAGCGTTTGTTGTGAAAGTATCATGGAAAAGAAGTGTCATATCTACAACATTTTTACAACATTTTCACAACAAATCATAGTTGGTAAGTTATTATTGGTTCTAATTTAAAATCCACATATGAAATTACTTTTTTACCCACCAATAACAACTCGTAACAACCTGTCACATATCTACAGCATTTTTACAACATTTTCACCACAAATCATAGTTGGTAAGTTATTATTGGTTCTAATTTAAAATCCACATATGAAATTACTTTTTTACCCACCAATAACAATTCGTAACAACCTGTCACATATCTACAACATTTTTACAACATTTTCACCACAAATCATAGTTGGTAAGTTATTATTGGTTCTAATTTAAAATCCACATATGAAATTACTTTTTTACCCACCAATAACAACTCGTAACAACCTGTCATTTATGATTTGTTGTGAAAATGTGGTAAAAATGTTGTGGATATAGCATTTCTCTTATTTCTCAAAAACTCTATGTCCATAATATTTTTACAACAAAATTCTAATTAGCAAGTTGCTATTGGTGAGCAAATAGTAATTTCAAAATGGATGCCTTCATCTTTAGCAAGTTGCTATTGAAGCTATTTTTAAGGATCAAAAAGAAGTTGGAGTGGGGGTTGTAATTTAAGACCCTGTTGGAAATTTTATTGTAGGTCTTAGCAAGAAATTTGGGTGTCCTATTGGAGCTATTGAAGTTGAAGCAAAGGTCTTTGAATCTGGTTTGGAATTTGCTAAAAATATGGATATTTAGCTAAAAATTTGGGTGTCCTGTGCGGAAAATGAACATAAGCTACTGACAGAATTGATAAACAATCTAAACCAATTTAAAATCACATCTACAGCAGAAATTAAATGGTAAAGATTAAGGGAAGAGACATGCAAACACAAAGACAACACGGCGATGTGTTATCGAAGAGGAAACCGAAGCCCTCGGCGTAAAACCTCTCTGCCGCCCTCTAAGTGGTAAATAATCCATTAGAAAATGTAGTTGGGATACATGAACAGCAATAGACCCTCCAAGCCTAATCTACCTAGGTACCTAAGCCCTCCAAGCTTCTTGCTCCAACGAGGTTGCGCCGAACCTTTTTCTTTTCTAGCTTACCGGATTTCGCTATAGCTCATAGCATCAACCAATAACCATTGGTCCCTTCCAAACTGCTTCCCTAAGCACCAAAAGACCTTCTCATAGACGTGGATGTAGTGAGAAAAGGATTTGGTCAAGAACCTTTTAAGGATGTATCAATGGAGAGGAAGAGAGTAGAGGAATTTGAAAAGTCTCTTAGATGAAGATTGTGGATGAATCAATCTTGTTTTTCTCTAAGGTTTTTCTCTCAAAATTCTCTCTGGAAGCTCTCTACATTTCGTGGGTTTAAGGGGTATTTATACATGGGTGAGAAAGGAATGCGAAGAGTCAATTTTTCCCAAACAGGGCTGGTTGGCAGCTTGGCCTTGTCGCGAGTTCAAGCCGCAAGATAACAGAACGGCCAGACTGGACTTTTTGTCCTGTAGTGCTTCAGCTGGCACAACTGAACATCTTCTCACACGCTTCACTTGTGTGCTGAATTTGGCGGCTTGCTAGTCGCGAGTCACCTGCAAGTTCCAACCGCAAATCCCTACATCTTGCACAAACTTGAGTATTTCTTCATAGTCTCTCACACACTACCCTTACATAAATCCCACCTAAATACATGGTTTCTAAGTGCTGAAATACAAGCAAATTGACACTAAATAAAACCAACAAGATGGTTGATTAAATTCAACCTTACAATCTCCCCTTTGGCTATTCTGTGACAAAACCCCACAACAAACTCTAGACTTAACGTGTGAGTTAGGAACAGTTGGAAAACTCACTCACACCTAACTCTAGAATCTGTGAAGCTCTTCAACTATAAGAACAAGTATCTCCAGAAACACAACACAATCTGATCATTGTATGCAGAAAATTTGTAATGCATATGGAGCAAGCATAATGCGATCAAGCAAAATGGGACAAATCAATAAATCATGGCTTGACCAAACAGGCAATCACTACATACTAGTGATCACAATGCTCATTCACTCAAGGAATAAACATCCGGACATGCAAGCTAATAAGCTTATTTGCAAAGTATCATATGCATGTCTAACACTCAACGAATGCAACAACACTAGGAAATTGCATTAAGGATAAAAATCCAACAAAGGGCACAAGAGTGAAAAACTTAAGAAAAATGCATAACATTTAGCATTAAGTACTAAAGCTACAAAGCATGTGAACAAAAACCTTAAAAGCTTACAAAAGAAACAGGTACAAAGATAAAATAAAATACTGAATAACATCTTAAGTATTAATAAACCAAAGTTTCAAACCAAATAAACCAAAATTTCAAACCACCAACATTTTAACCATAGTGTATCAAAACCATAATGAGAGCATTAACCAAACATAACATAAAGTAAAAAAAAAAAAAAAAACTGTTTATGGCATGCTCCCCCTTAAAATGGCACTCCCCCTCAAGAGTTGCCCTTCAAAAAATTCAATATCTCCCCATTTTTGACCGGAATGGCCAAATGGTCACTGCTGGGTGTCAAGGCTGTCAAACTTTGCTGAAAGTACGTTGAGCTGATCCTAAATAGCTGCCATCCTATCAGTATGCTCATTCTGAACTTCTCTGAGTCCATCAATCCTCTCCAGGATGATCTGAAGTGCAGCTGATGAGGTTGAAGCTCTGCTCCTCTTGCCTCTGCTTCTAGGTGTGGATGTCTGTCCTGCAGCCTCTGCTTCAGTATCCATAGGATCACCTTCTCCTTGGTCACCCACCTCTTCATCACCTGGAAGACGAACTTGTATCCTTGTGATGGTGAATTTGTTTATTACTGATAGTAGAGTCATGGGACTGATATCTTGAGGGATTGCAACACCTTTTGCTCTGAACAGTCTCATGAGAAGACTAGGAAAGATCAGCTTGGGCCTGGAGGTGGTTTTGGTCTCCTCCACAATTGTGTCAAATATGTGAGAGCTGATGTCAATGAAGGTTTTCTCCTTGAGTTCCATGAGGAAGATAGCTCTGGCATTAGTAAGTGTTGTCAGCTTCCTTATTGGATACAAATTGAACATCATGATAGTGGTTAGACACCTCATGTCAATAGGAAAGGCATTAGTGTTGAGACATCTCCCTTCTTTAACACCACCAATCCCAGTTTGGACAATGTCTAAAGATAACATCCTATCTTTGTAGTTGGTGAATTCATGATCTTCTAATCCCTCAAGCCCTAGAATCTCATCAATATCGTGCATCTATGGTGAACTCACATCCTCTAATCCAGCAGTTCAGCTCATCCTCCCTTATGCTCACATTTGCATAGAATTCCCTTATTAAAGGCTAACACATAGTAGGTAGGTCACCCAGTAACTTATCCCATCCTCTGCCTTCAAAGCATTCTGGAATAAAGGTATCCTTCAAGTCATTTAAATCCATAAACCTCTCCTGAATAATTGTTCCCTTCATGAAAGAATCTTTGTATCTCTCAAAGTGCTAAACTGACCTAAACAGGTTGTGGTCCATTTTCAACCTTTTGTCAACCTTCTTAGCAAGAGTCTTCTTCTTTTAGGTGTGGGAGCCATCTGTAAACAAGCAGAAGAGGCCACAAGAACAAGGCACAAAAGATAGACATTCAACACATTAAAACCATATTAGAAACATAATAAGTAGCAGAGACCAATGTAACATACCATAGAATAGAGGATTTAACAACAATAACCCAAAAACTCAATGTGACAGTGTGCACAAGCAAAATAAGGTCACCAAGAGTCCTAGTCCTAAACATAGATGAAGGACTGCAGAAAGCAATTTGTGAATCAAATGCAGCAAGTGACCAATTTTAACAATCTTTGAACACTTCTGCCTATGTTCACAAGACAACACACTTAAGCCTATGGGTATGATATGAGTGCAAAGTACAGAGACAACAAAGGAACACAATACAAAAAAAGCTCATATGAGAAAAAGTACATCAAACATCAAACTGTTAAGATGCAACAAAACTCAATCAACCAAACCCAACAAAATATCCTCAACCCATGTCCGAAACCTCAAAAAAAAAACAAAACCACGACAAAATGCACAGATCCGAGAAAATAGTGCTCAAATCATGAATAATGAAGTGAAAAAGAGAAAACCCATACCTTTTTCTTGAAGATTTGAGAAGAAATGGTGCAAAAATGAAGGATTTTTGAAGAGAGACACGGTTTATTTGAATGAGTGAAATGGGGAAGACAATGAATAGTCACAAAATTTCGAGGGAAAAAAATGGAAAAATTTTAAAAACTGTCTTTAAAATGCAAAACACGCATTTTTCGCGACTGGATCAAGTCGCCAGTCAGCCGCCAGGGTAAGCCGTGAAACACTTTGAAACCAAGCTTCATGAAAAATTTTCTAAGTGTTTTTCGCAGCTGGAAAGTTTACTCGCGAGAGAGTCACGAGGTGAGCCGCAAAAATCTCTATGTACCTCTCGCGACTAGACCTTCCACCCGCGAACAAGTCGCTACACTGAGCTGCGAGAATCATCAAAACTCAAATTTTGAAAAATATTCTAATTATTTTTCGCGACTGAGACCTTGACTCGCCAGTGAGCCGAGAAAAATCTCGGAGTGGGCTCACGACTGGGGTATGCAGCTGGGCCAACCCGTGACTGAGTCACCAAAACAGGGCAACACTGTTTTTGAAAATTTGACAATTTTGTAAAAACAAAATACTTTCAAAAAACAAGCTAAAACACTCAAAAATCTTTTTGTGTTTAATCAATAAAGAATGAGCATGTGAAAACACATTTAAACAAGTACAATCATACAAATGAATATAGCATTCATTGAACATAGACTCGTGTGATGTGTGTGGATATAAAAAATGAGATAGTCCTTAGTCCAATGTGAAGCTTCAATGATCAATTCAATCAAGGCATACACAACTAGCACTAGATAATGTGACCCATCTCAATTATAGAAATATGCATATATGACCTCCCACAAAAACTTGAGAACAATTCTTTGAAGCTTTTCATTTGGCTCCATACACATCATATCATTTAATCATTTCGAATCAACACATCTCATTATGAGATTGATGCCTGAAATTTTTGATATTTCACTTTGATGAATTAGCCTTTGGCTTTTTGGGCATCGCACATTTTATTTTTGGTCGCTTTCCCTTTTTCCTAGTCAAATACTAGTATGTGCAACAGATTTTTGTAGCTCAATATCTCTTTTCATTTGGAAATTTACATTTGGTGAGCTCTTTGAGTAAAGCAGTAAAATAAAAGTGGAAAAATATATAGACACATGTCTAGGCATGTCTCAAGATCAACAAAACCATTCACTAATCATTCATGACAAGGTTGAAGATCTATTTACAACAATCACATAGATTTCATGATTTCTCCCATAATGATATGAGTGCATAAGAAACAAGCTAAGCTCGTAGATGTGTAAGGCCATTAGTACAAAAGTACAAGGCAAAACATGATTTGAGACAAAACTCAACAAAGTCGATCAAACTTTTTGGATTTTATACTTTTTATGTGTTTTTGGATTTTTTACATAAAAGCAAGAAAAGATTGATAAAAAACAATGTAAAAACATTTTAAAAACGAAACAAATAAACAACCAAACAGATTTCAAAACAAACAAGCAAAAACCATACAACTAAGCATATTCACAAAGCATAGGAAGAATTAATGCATGGACATGTTGTAATGCTCATGCATGAGTACCCCTCTTCACCTACACGTCATGTGCATTTGGGGTGATATCCTTGATGGATTGGGTACGAGAATTAGGACTTTCAAACCTTCTTGTGAAGCTTTCCAAGCAAGTGGTGAAGGCACCGATCATCTTCATCACGTCCATCATTCCGGGATCACAATTTTGACTTCTTGGTTGCTCACCACCCCAAGACCTCTTGTCATTTCTTCTTCCTCGTGATCGAGGAGCACTTGCATTGTTTAACTCTCTTAGCTTATGACAGTTGGGTCTGGTATGTCCTTGCAATCCACTATAGTGACAAAGATGATTTATTCTAAGAACCTGTTGTGATCTTGGAAGTGATCTTCCTCTAACTCAAATCTGGCTTCTGATTGATTACGGGACTTATTTAACACCCGTTGATCAGCCACATTCTTCTTCTTTTCAGCCTTAACTTTCTCAGGAATAGGCTCTTCTACAACCGTATCTTTGGCCTTCACAAACTTCACTTCTTTGGTGACATTAGCTAATGAGCTGCTCCCTCTGGTATATCTCAGTTCGGACTTGTCTGAGGCACATTTTTGAGATGAAATAACATCATCTAGCTTCTTGGAGGAGACCCTTTCTATCTTGGCATGTGCTTGCACTACCTCTTGCTTAAGAAATCTCACTTTTGTGTAAGCTTCTGATAGCTCACCATTTAGTGTTTCAATCTCACACTTTGATTCCTTATA
This sequence comes from Quercus ilex subsp. ballota, assembly GCA_032727855.1. Classification (NCBI taxonomy): domain Eukaryota; kingdom Viridiplantae; phylum Streptophyta; class Magnoliopsida; order Fagales; family Fagaceae; genus Quercus; species Quercus ilex. The sequence goes on from JAVFWQ010000038.1 coordinate 41,885, forward strand.
TCTGACTAAGAGACTTCTGTAGTCCTCCTCGGCTTTCTTCATCTTCTTCATAGCTGCCTTCGCCACCCTTGCATACTCTCTTGATTTCTCAAGGAGTGAGTTGTAGTTCTCTTGGAGACTAGTTGTGCTCTCATCTTCTTCAGCTTCTGATTCTTCAACAATTCCCATTGATTCTTCATCACTATGCTCCCCAAGCTCTTGTACAAGCAAATTCAAGTCCTCCGAGGACTCAACATGAGCAATGGTCATAAACGCGGAGTAGTTTCCTTCTCCGTCACAGCTATCCTCTGAATCTAAGTGACTCAGAGCACGTGATTCCTTGCGAAGATTGGGATTCTCTACCATCTTTCCTTCTGAATTCCCTTTTCTCCTTCCCGGAATTCTGAAATTTCCCTTTGTCACCAGATTTCCCACTGTTCTTGAGTTTTAAGAACTTCCAGAAGTTTTTCACAAGGTACGCCACATCTTTATCTACAGCATCTTCATCCGAAAAGTCATGAGATACTACCCGCTCATCAATTGTCTTAAGAGCAAGAGATTTGTTCTTCTTTTGCGTGGGCAATGACAATTCATACGTCTGCAATGAACCAACCAACTCTTGAACTTTAATGTCGTCAAGATTCTAGCTCTCTTCAATAGCTGTTACTTTGGCACGAAAGCTTTCCGGCAGTGACCAAAGGATCTTTCTTACTATTTTAGAATCCTCCATCTTTTCCCCCAAATTGAATTTGCCGACAACCACCTCATTCAGCTTACTATAAAAAGAGTCAAAGGACTCATCCTCGCTCATCTTGAGCTCCTCAAAGCGAGTGGTCAACATCTGTAGCTTGGTGTCTTTCACTTTCTTTGTTCCTTCATAAGTAGTCTCCAGAATCTCCTATGCTTCCTTAGCAATAGTGATATGTGAAATCTTGTGAAATTCTTCTGGAGAGATATCACAGAAAATAGCATTCAATGTTTTACTGTTAGCATTAGCTGCCGCAAGAGCTGCCTTATCCCAAGTGGATTTGGCAACCTCCGGCCTAGTCCAACCAACTTCAACTACATCCCACACAGCATCATCAATAGAACACAAAAATGCCCTCATTCGGACTTTCCAAAATGCATAATTATTACCATTAAAAAATGGTGGCACATTTAGAGATTGAGACCTATCCATCTCAATACGAGGTCAGGGATCGCACTAAGGTGTTTAAACCACAGCAAGTGCACCCGCTCCGATTCCAATTGAAAGTTCAAATAGCGTTGAAAACACTATTAACTTTTAGACCTCCAATTACAAATTACCAATTCAAGCTTATTATCAAACAATAGATGTGCGGAAAATGAACATAAGCTACTGACAGAATTGATAAACAATCTAAACCAATTTAAAATCACATCTATAGCAGAAATTAAATGGTAAAGATTAAGGGAAGAGAGATGCAAACACAAAGACAACACGGCGATGTGTTATCGAAGAGGAAACCGAAGCCCTCGGCGTAAAACCTCTCCGCCGCCCTCCAAGCGGTAAATAATCCACTAGAAAATGTAGTTGGGATACATGAATAACAATAGACCCTCCAAGCCTAATCTACCTAGGTACCTAAACCCTCCAATCATCTTGCTCCAACAAGGTTGCGCCGAACCTTTTTCTTCTCTAGCTTACCGAATTCCGCTATAGCCCATAGCATCAACCAATAACCATTGGTCCCTTCCAAACTGCTTCCCTAAGCACCAAAAGACCTTCTCATAGACGTGGGTGTGGTGAGAAAAAGATTTGGTCAAGAACCTCTCAAGGATGTATCAATGGAGAGGAAGAGAGTAGAGGAATTTAAAGAGTCTCTTAGATAAAGATTGTGGATGAATCAATCTTGTTTTTCTCTAGGGTTTCTCTCTCAAAATTCTCTCTAGAAGCTCTCTACATTTCGTGGGTTTAAGGGGTATTTATACTTGGGTGAGAAAGGAATGCGAAGAGTTAATTTTTCACAAACAGGGCTGGTTGGCGGCTTGGCCTCGCGACTTGACTGAGTTGCGAGTTCAAGCCACGAGATAACAGAACGGCCAGACTGGACTTTTTGTCCTGTAGTGCTCCAGCTAGCGCGACTGTTCATCTTCTCGCACGCTTCACTCGTGTGCTGAATTTGGCGGCTTACCAGTCGCGAGTCACTCGCGAGTTCAAGCCGCGAATCCCTACATCTTGCACAAACTTGAGTATTTCTTCACACTCTCTCATACACTATCCTTACATGAATACCACCTAAATACAGGGTTTCTAAGTGCTGAAATACAAGCAAATTGGCACGGAATAAAGTCAACGAGATAGTTGATTAAATTCAACCTTACATTCTAGAAGGAGATTCACTTAATATTGTTCATGCTCTTTGTAGAAATTCTCATGCTGCTTCAACGATTACTACTTTGATTTATGGGGTGCAAGTTACTTCCTATGAGTTCTAGAATGTTTTATTTTCTCATGTTCGTAGGAATGACAATATGCCTGCTCACCAATTAGCTAAACATGCTTTAAGCATCTTTGATTTTTCTATTTGGATTGAAGAGAGAGTCTCTGTTTTCTTGAATAGGCTATTCTCCATTACGTATCTTCTACTTTTAATTATTAATGAAGTTTGTGTGTTTTCTATCCAAAAAAAAAAAAATTATAACTAGTAACAAAATATTGTTCCTAAATGCCTAGTAAAATGATATATTTCCGTACTAATCGATACTAGTATACCGTTTTGCTAGTGTAAATTAATAAGAAAAAATATAAAAATATAAAATAAATAAAAAAGACAAAAAAAGAAAAAAGAAAGGGGAGGGTGATAGCCACACCACTCAAATCGAAAAGTTAAAGTGGCATTGGTTTACCCTGTACCTAAACTAAATTCAGTTGTTCAAAATAAAAATCAAAATAAATGTATGGAGTCTATAGACAATGTTTCCGGTTTATCCCTCTCTCTCTCTCTCTTAGCTTTTTCTCATTCACATGTCCCACACGTTCTCCCCTTCTTCCTTCTTCCTTCTTCCTCACCCCCTCTCTCTCTCGCAAACAGATCAGTCATCAACTGATTCAGCACAGCATATCTCTTTCTCTTTCCCTTTCTCTTTTTCTTTCTCTTTCTCATATGCTTGTGCCAGCCCAAATCTGTTACCAAAAAAAATATCTTTACTATATCAATCAGTTTCTTAGTACCCAAACTAAAAAAAAATTTAAAAAAAAAAATCATAAAACCACTTACATTAAACAAACAATTCAATGTAGACAACAATGAAATAGACGAGCAAATCTGGGCAAACTACTTCACCAGGTAAATAGAAAGAAAAATTGATTAAAATTTGTTCAAAATTTGTAGATATAATGTTAAAATATTAATCATTTTTTTTCTTTTCTCATAAAAATTTTCTTAAAATGGTTCATTAACAAATGCTTTAAAAGTCTCTCCCTAAAATGATAGCATTTTTCTTAACAATCTAAGTGTCATGCATTACCAATTTACCATCATCAATAGGGTGCGTCTTACTTAACGATGGGTGGAGTGAACATGAAAGTCTTTCTTGCACAACTATCAAAGTCACCAATACTTATTGGAATCTTCCTCATTATATTTGGAGGAATCCACTAATGAACACTGGAGATTCCAATTGAGAAGTTTAATATAATATATAAGGACATCACTTAACCCAAAAATTTAAGCCAATGAGTTTGGACCAAATTATGTAATATTAAGTATGAACCACTTATTATTATTATTAGTGTTTGGTTGTCCTTGGAAAGGTTCCACCAATCTATCCCTATTCAGCTCGTGAATTACAGAGAGTTGTTGGCCAGGTTTATGCCGAGACAAGATGATTACAAAGCTAAGATTTTTGCTATAGCTGGGTGGTGCGTGTGGAATAGGCGCAATGCCATTCACTTCAACCGAGTTGTCTGGCATGTGGATAGCATTTGTAGGGAGGCCGGTAGCATTCTTCAAGAGTTTCTTCAAGCTCGAGAGGTTGAGCTGAGCCCTCCACATCCTCAGGTGATACAACAGTGGCGACCTCCTGACCCGAACATTTACAAGATCAATTTTGATGCAGCGGTCTTTCGAGCTTTGAACCTGGCAGGTGTGGGTGTGATTGTTCGTGACAACCGAGGTAATCCAATTGGGGTGTTGACCACGCCTGTTCCTATCAGGCAGTCTGTGGCGGAGTTGGAGGCTTTGGCATGTCAGAGGGCAGTCCAGTTTGCTTTGGAGATTGGCTTGACTCAAGTGGTGGTCGAAGGGGACTCTGTTACTGTCATTAAGGCACCTAAGAATGGTACGGGTCAGTTTGCTAGCTATGGGAACATCCTTGATGACATTCAGCTCCAATCAACTTGTTTTCAATATGTTGAATTTTCGTATACTAGCCGTGTATGTTACTCTGTTGCTGATGCGTTGGCTAAGAAAGCTAGTTTTGGTGTAGGGCTTCAGGTTTGGTTAGAAGACTTACCTGAAGACATTGCCCCCCTTGTGGTTAGAGATGTTCATTAATTTTGGTTTTGAATAAATTGCCTAGGCTTTTGGTCTAGTTTCTCAAAAAAAAAAAAAAAAATTACCCCATACTAACCCTCTTGAACCTAATGATATTTTCTTCGTAGCTCAACCAAATATTATTCCCTAAATTTTAAACTAGGGGTAGACTTTGTCCAAAAAGGGTTGCTCTGAGTCTGACACTAGAGGAAATTTTTGTAGTAAAGATATTTTTTGACTTTGAAGAGTGTTTTCAATATTTATAGGTTGTGCCCTTTAGAAAAGGTGAAACTATAGTATTAGTGTCAAAAGTTTACATTTCGAGTACAATTGGTCCCTTATATTTTAATGAGCCCTATTAGTCTCTTAAGTTTTAAAAATGAACTGTCTTTGTCATTTTGTTAATTGTTGTTATTGATATTGGTATTGCTTACGTGGTTAATAGAACAAGAACCGAACATTTTTTTTTTAATGATATTGCATTTTTTTTAATGAAAAAATTCAAAAATTATTTTACACATCACAAGTCATTAATACCAAAATACTTGATCCGGTCATTCCCTGTTTTGATTCTGATTACAAGAGAGATCAAAGTTGCATGTGAGACCATGGTTTTGAAACTTGGACCGTTTTATGAGCCGGGAAAGGGAGAGATTCAAGATTTTTGAGGTTGGACCGAGGTCAAACCATGATGTGTCATTTAATTTTTTTAATATATTTGATACTTAAATTGGTTTATATTTATTAATTTTTCAATTCTGACCAACAAGATGTGCGTGGCCCAATGGTTTACATGCTGGAAATGTTATTTCACTTGCTGAGAGTAGGTTCAAGTCCTATCAGCAGCATATTTTCATCAATTTTACCAAAATAATGACCTGGATGAATCGGGTTCTTATAGAACCTGTCCAAGGACCAGTTCCCAGCTAACTCAACCAGTCCAATCCAGGTTTAAAAACAATGTGAGACTACCATTGCTTTCCATGGCTTTCTCAAGCTTTGCACCGATCCACCATATGGCACCATTAGCGATGGCATTGCAATCAATCCATAGGTATAGAATTATATTCCTATTAAATTAGTAAAAAAAAATTAAGCTATTGGAATGTAGTAAATTTAACCATTTAACCACATACTTTTTCATCAACTTTCTAAAAAAATAATGACCTGGATGAATTGGGTTCTTATAGAACCGATCCAAGGACTAGTTCCTGATTAACCTGGCTAGTCCAATCCAAGTTTAAAAACAATGTGAGACTACCATTGCTTTCCATGGCTTTCTCAAGCTTTGCACAAATTTACCATATGGCACCATTAGCGATGGCATTGCAATCAATCCATGGGTATAGAATTGTATTCCTATTAAATTAGTCCCAAAAACTTAAGCTATTGGAATATAATAAATTTAATCATTTAACCACATACTTATAACACTTCCCTTCACGTGTGGGCTAAAACTACCTATTAATAGGTGAGACCCAACACTTGAGAATTTAAATGGGAAGTAGACTGGAGGAGATAGAGATCAAACTCAAAATCTCTTACTCTAATACCATGACAAAATTTGTTAAGAGTAATTTCTCATTAACTTGATGAATAATGAACATACAGAACTGAAAGCTTGAAAATGTGTTGAAAACACAAGAGTTGTTTAGACCCCTAAATTAAACTTACGGCTCGATATATTTTACACTAACTTAATACTAAGTGCGGAATACTGTAAATATGAGTGGATAAACAAATAAGCTACTCTAATCCATAATCATAACAACACGGTAGTAAAATGGAATGTAAAAGAGTAAGGAAGAAAGATGCAAATACAAGATAACACGCCGATGTGTTATAGAAGAGGAAACCGAAGAACTCGGCGAAAAACCTCTCCGCCACCCTCTAAGCGGTAATCGATTCATTAGACAATCATTTGGGATACATGAGTTAGCAAGAGACCCTCAAAGTCTAATCTACCCGATGTACCTAAGCCCTCCAAGCTCCTACTCCAACAAGACTTCTCGGAACCGTGTCTTGTCTAGCTCTCCGGATCCCGCAATACGCCCGATTGCATCCACTAAGCCTCACCAGCTTCTTTTGGCAAATCCCCAAAGCTTCCTAAGCTCCAAAACACTCTCTACACTCTAAATAGGTGTGTGTTGTGTTTAGGTACAAATCTCCTCTCAAGGTATGGCAGTGTGAGAGGGAAGGAGAAGAGGCTACAATGATTTCTCACTAAGGATGAGTAGCTCTCCCTCTAAAAGATGGGTGTGTGTGTTGTAGAAAACTTATCTAGGGTTTTTCTCTTTGAATTGCCTCCTTTACATTTGTAAGTAATGAGGGTATATATAGCATGGGTGAAGGGTAAGAAAGTCACACTTAAAATCCTTCAGGCAGAATGTTTTGTGACTACCTCGTGGGAAGGCCTTACCTGCGAGACACTCGTGAAAACGACAGTTTGGCACGACTCTTCAGCTTCCAGTCATGTGCTCCTCACATGCCCTTTTCGCGGGAACTCTTCTCGCGAACTTCTAGCGAGCTAGTCGCGAAATGCACTAATCTTCAATTAAGCTTGAGTTTTCACCAACTTAATACTAAACCCAATACAATAAAATCCCACAAAATACAAGTAACAAAATTAAAGCAGTTACAACACTTTTTGTCATGAAATAAAGCCAACATAAAATATAGTTGTAAATCACAACTTTACAAGAACTATTTATATACAACTCAATAGGGCGGGAAAAGAAACTAATTGAACGGCTAATTAAACTAATTTCTAACTAACTAAAGCACAGCTGTATACTTATTACACACGTGCTAGGCACCTGTTCACTAACAGACTAAACTACATACAGTTTGATGAACGGTACTAACATCAGCTTAATATTACTTGTTGTTTAGTCTGGTTTAACTTCTTCTTCTATCTTTTCAGCTTCACTCACTTCTGATCTTACTTCCTTTAGTCTTGATTTCTGACAATTACTACCATAACCTTCTTTTATACAAAACCATGGAAGACCCTTTGCTAATGACCTAAAAGTTAATCAACCATTATGTTATAAACTCAAACGGTTGACAAATACTTATGCAAAGATAACTGACTTATCTATTTAATGATACTGGAATTAAGTTAACCATATTAATTAGGAAGATCCATTGAGAACGCAACCAAGATTGAGCATGGTGGTAGCACCTTTGTCAAGAGACAAATGTTTTGCTTACTCTGATGTCAATTGAGTCATCATTTTGTATATGGATGATGTGGAACAAACAAGTCGGCCATACTACATTGTAGGTGGATAGAAACATGATTAAATTCTCACTTTTTAGTTTTGTAATAAGTTGGGTAAAAAGAGCAAGTTCAATTCTGCAATGTAATTTAAAATATTATATGGAATTATAGAATTGATTTTGTATGATTTTAAGATTCTTTAGAATTGTTTCTTTATCCTTTACAAGTTTGACCTTACATATATAATCCTCTTTAATTTTCCAAAAAAAATTTCTCTTTTATTTTTTCTTCTTTTTTACACTTACAATGTAAAAAGTTCTTGATGTTTGTTTACAAGGGGGAGGGGTTCGAATCCAAGTTCTCCGCATGGGGAAATCCTTGGAGAGCAACTAAACCATAACCATAAGGCTCTTGATGTTTGTTTACTATTGCGCAACTTCAAAACTAGTACAAGTTAACACTGTAGATAAATATACAAAACAATAATTAAAAAGATGAAAAAAAAAAACTAATAATAATAAATACAGAAGATAAGATGTGTTTGACAACTTTCAGTCCTAGTGGTACAAATTTATACATACTCATTTTACACATAAGTAGAATGGAAAAAATTTATACATGCTTATTTTACACATAAGTAGAATGGAAAGAAACAAAAGATTGACTAGTCGAATCATGACTAACCATTGCTAAAAACTTAACAATAGCTATGTTGCACGCTAGCTCTATGCAGCGGGTGTTGGATTCCCACTACACAGTGGGGCATAAGACTCCTTCGAAAGTAGATGTTGTTGTGGCTGAAACTGAAAGAAGGTAGATCGAAGTATATCAACTAATAGGCGATACTTGAGCAACACGTATAAGACACAAGCAAATAAACCAATGACAACAAAAATCGATGACAATCCCTGATGATTAAGATTCCTCAACCAAAAGGATGTAGAAAATGCGACCATCATGGCGGCAATTGAGATGAAAAGTGAAGTGACTCCAACCATCGACCTAATAGGTAACCATACAAGAAAGTCTTCGTATGAATAACGCGAGGTAAGAATGGATAAAAACATTATTAGGGATGTTGATGAACCAAATAATGCTATTGCACTTGAAATTGAATAGGCCAGAAAAAGTTTAGGACTACGGTTTGATTTATCAGCTGCTTGGTCACTAAACACTATAGTGCCAATTAGTGTAGCAACCACCATAGATGATTTAGCTGTGTTCATCATCCACTTCTCTCCTTCCTTCCTTAAGTTCTTATGGTTCATCGCAAATAAAACATATGGTGTTTCCCCTTTCGTATTTTTCATTTCTTTGAATGCAGGTTTTACGGCCTTTTCCACCTCCTTCCATAGCATATCATAGGAAATACCACATGAGAGACTTGTTAGTCCAAAAAATTTGAAAATTTTAGGTAGAAAATTTGTGTGCAAACAGGAACGAACATTCTATTAAATGGTTCAACAATTACTACACAAAGCACATGAATCAGTACCTTGAAGCATAATAGTTCTAGTTGCATTTAAAGAGATGCTCCTGATATAGCATTGACCTTCTCTTGAGGTGCCAATCCTGCAGCTAAATGCAATATGTTGCTTTCACCTTCAATTGTTCCACTGACTATTAGATCTCCAATTGAGGCCTATCTCATTAAGTAATTTGAAGATGCTTTTATGGCGCTTCTCAACAGCAATATGAAATATGCTTTTACTGTCTTTTGTTTTCCATAATAGATCAAAGTTAAAACAAATAAGCTTAACCAAGAACTCGATGTTGTAGGGAATTAACCCGAAATTCCCAAACTTGTGAGAAACAAAATAGAGAAAACACACGCCAAAGAAAAATAATCACATGCACAAGACAGTATTTATGTGGTTCGGCAATTTGGCTACGTCCACAGAGTTGTAGGGATTTTACTATTATCAGGGAAAAGATACAAAGTGTGGCAGTACAGTTTTTCTCACTCTCAAAAACTACGACAACAACAAAAAACCCTAATCACCAAAACAACGTTTTTCTACATCCTACGCACATGGACTAAGCCTTAGAAAATTTCCTATTAAAAACCACGCAACATTATTTCGGGTCAGGTCATCATCCGAATCAAACATAACTAGGCTCTACAAAGCCCAACAAATGTTGCCTACTTCTGCTGCTTCAAACAGAACATTTGAAATCACTAAGGTTTCGTTTTAATTCTCAACATCGCCTCTGTAACCCTGAAGACATTTTTTTAACAATTCATTGACTTTAGAATGCTTTGAGTTTTCCTGTTTTGATTTCAACCCTGGAATTGAACATGATCATGCCAAAGTTCAATGAAATTTAATTTATTAAAACAATCGAATAGATTTGTATAAAGAGATCATTTGGTACTAGTATAGGTGTTTCATGTATTGTGGCATGCTTAGTACATTGTAATGAAATAGCTATTTTCTTGCAAGGTATATATATTCCTTATGTATGGTTATTAGGTTTTAGGTTGGCAGATTCCATGATATCAAGATTAAGAGTCAAAGATGCAAGTCAAAGAAGACAAATTTTTAGGATTCCGAATGTCATTTGATCACCACTTGTGTAACGTTGAATTTTATCAACCATTGTGTTGGCTTTATTCTGTGCCAATTTACTCGTAATTCAACACTTAGAAACTCTGTATTTAGGTGGGATTCATGTAAGGGTAGTGTGTGAGAGAGTGTGAAAAAATGCTCAAAATTGTGCAATGATGCAGAGACTCAAGGCTAGGACTCGCGGGTAACTCGCGACTGGCAAGCTGCCAACTGCAGCATACGAGTGAAGTGTGCGAGAAGATGAACAGTCACGACAGCTAGTGCACTACAGGATAAAAAATCCAGCCTGGCCGTTCTGTTATCTCGCGTCTTGAACTTGCGACTCAGTCAAGTCGCGAGGTCAAGCCACCAGCCAGCTCTGTTTTGAAAAACCTGACTCTTTGCATTCCACTCTCACCCCAGTATAAATACCCCTTATACCACGAAATGTAGAGAGCTTTCAGAGAGAATTTTGAGAGAGAAGCCCTAGAGAAAAACAAGATTGATTCATCCACAATCTTAACAAAGAAACTCTTCAAATTCCTCTACTCTCACCCTCTCCATTGATACATCCTTGAGAGGTTCTTGATCAAATCCTTTTCTCACCATACCCACATCTGTGAGAAGATCTTTTGGTGCTTTGGGAAGCAGTTAGAAAGGAACCAATGACTATTGGTTGATACTATGGGCTATAGCGAAATCCGGTAAGGTAAAGAAGAAATAAGTTCGGCGCAACCTCGTTGGAGCAAGAAGTTTGGAAGGCTTAGGTACACTGGGTAGATTAAGCTTGGAGGGTTTTTTGCTGTTCATGTATCCCAACTACATTCTTTAGTGGATTATTTACCGCTTGGAGGGCGGCGGAGAGGTTTTACATTGAGGGCTTTAGTTTCCTCTTCGATAACACATCATTGTGCTGTCCTTGTATTTGCATCTCTTTTCCCTTAATCTTTTCTATTTAATTTCTGCTGTAGATATGATTTTATATGGTCTAGATTGTTTATCAATTCTGTTATATACTTATGTTCATATTCCGCACATCAATTGTTTGATAATAAGCTGGAATTGATAATTTGTAATTGGGGATCTAAACGTTCATAGTGTTTTTAACGCTATTTGAACATTCAATTGGTACCAGAGCGAGTGCACTTGCTGTGGTTTAAACACCTTAGTGCGATCCTTGACCTCGTATTGAGATGGACCGATCTCAATCTCTAAATGTACCACCATATTTTGATGGTTGTAATTATGCTTTTTGGAAAGTCCGGATGAGGGCATTCTTGTGTTCAATTGATGATACTGTTTGGGATGCGGTAGAAATAGGATGGACTAAGCCGGAGGCCGCTAAATTCACTTGGGATAAGGCAGTCCTTGCGATGGCTAACGCTAACAGTAAAGCCTTGAATGCAAGTTTTTGTGATGTTTCTCCAGATGAATTTCACAGGATTTCTCACATAACGGTTGCCAAGGAGGCGTGGGAGATATTGGAGACCACTTATGAAAGAACAAAGAAAGTGAAGGACACAAAGCTTCAGATGCTTACCACTAAATTCAAAGAGCTTAAGATGGGAGATGATGAGCCCTTTGATTCATTCTATGGTAAGCTCAACAAAATTGTAATTGCTAAGCTCAATCTTGGTGAGATGATTAAAGATACTAAGGTGGTGAGAAAAATTCTGAGGTCCTTGCCGGAGAGCTTTCGAGCAAAAGTCACTGCCATAGAAAAGAGTAAAGTCTTGGATGAGATCAAAATCCAAGAGCTTATTAGGTCTCTCCAAACATATGAGTTGGGATTGCCTTCTTATAAGACGAGTAAATCTCTTACTCTTAAAACCATCACCGAAAGAATGAATGATTCTTCCGAAGAAGATGAAGTGGAGAATGAGGTAGTATTTCTTGCGAAGAACTTCCGAAAATTTCTGAAGATGAAAAATAGTGGGAAACCATTAAACAAAGGGAAGTTTTCATCCTCCAACGGTGATAGGAAGGAGTTTAAGAAGAAAGACGGAAAGGATTCACAATCTCCTCAAGGCATTGTTTGTTATGAATGCAATGGCCAAGGACATCTCAGGAAGAAGTGTCCTAACTATCTAAGAGGGAAGGGCAAGGCGTATGCCACAACATTAAGTGATTCAGATTCTTCCAATTCTGAGTCGGATGAGAGCTGTGATGGAGAAGGAAATTTTTCTGCATTTATGACCATTGCTCATGTAGAATTCTCAGATGATTTTGGTGCACTAGTAAAAGAACTTGGTGAGGACTCTGAATTGGAGTCAATTAGGATAGTTAAGGAATCTGAAGATGAGGAAGATGGAGAAGCAGTGGGACTACAAGAGACCTACAATTCCCTCCTTGAGAAGACCGGTGAATATGCAAAAGTGGCTAACGCAGCCATTAAAAAGATGAAGAGGGCTGAGAAAGATTACAGAAGTCTTCTAGTGCGATACAAGGAGACCAAATGTGAAGTGGAGAAGCTGAATGGAGAGCTGTCAGAAGCCTACTTAAAAATTAGATTCCTTGAGCATGAGGTAGTTCAAGCAAATGCCAAGGTAGAGAAGGTCTCCACCAAGAAGCTAGATTATGTCATTTCCTCTCAAAAACATTCCTCAGACAAATTCGGGTTGGGATATACAGGAGAAAGTAGTTCAGCTGTCAAAACTACCAAGGAAGTGAGGTTTGTGCAAGCCAAAGAATCAGTAGTGGCTGTTCCTAATCCTGAGAATGTGGAAAATGAAAAGAAGAAGAATGTGGCTGAGCAACGAGTGTTAAATAGCCCCATAACCAATCTGTGGTCAAACCAGAAGCTGGAAGGAAATCAATTCCGAGATCACAAAGAGGTCCAAGAATGAACCATTTGTGCCACCATTGTGGACTGCAAGGACATACCAGACCAAATTGTCACAAGCTTAGAGCATTGAAGAATGCAACGGATCAAAGGTCAAGAGGACCAAGAAGTGACAAGAGGACTTGGGCTATTGAGTCATCAAGAAGTTGAAATGGTGAATCAAGAGCTCAAAATGGTGATTCCAGTATGATGGACGTGATGAAGATGATCGGCACATTCATCACTTGCTTGGAAAGCTTCACTAAAAGGTTTGAAAATCCTAACACTCGTACCCAATCATATAGGGATAACACCCCAAACGCACGTGACGTGTGGGTGAAGAAGGGTACTCATGCATAAGCATTACAACATGTCCATGCATTAATTCTTCCCATGTTTTGTGATCATGCTTGGTTGTATGCTTTTTGCTAGTGAGTGTTAGAAATTGTCTGTTTGTTTGTTTGCTATTTTTCTTCAAATGTTTTTACATTATTGTTTTGTTTTTTATCAATCTTTTACTGCTTTTGTGTCAAAAATCCAAACACACATAAAAAGTAGAAAATCCAAAAAGTTTGATCGGCATTATTGAGTTTTGTCTCAAAGCATGTTTTGCCTTGTACCTTTGTACTAATGGCTTTGTGCATCTACGAGCTTAGCTTGTTTCCTATGCACTCATATCATTGTGGGAGAAATCTTGAAATCTATGTGACTGTTGTAAATAAATCTTCAACCTTGTCATGAATGATTAGTAAATGATTTTGTTGATCTTGAGACATGCATAGACTTGTACCTATATATCTTCCCACTCTTTATTTTGTTGTTTTTGCTTAAACAGCTAGCCAAATGTAAACCTCCAAATGAAAAGAGATATTGAGCTGCAAAAGTTTATCGCACATACTAGTATTTGACTAAGAAAAAGGGAAAGCGACCAAAAATAAAATGTATGATGCCCAAAAAGCCAAAAGCTAACTCATCAAAATGAAATATCAAAAATTTTAGGCATCGATCTCACAATGAGATGTATTGATTCAAAAAAAATCAAATGATGTGATGTATATGGAGCCAAATGGAAAGTTTCAAAGAAATGTAATCAAGTTTGTGTGAGAGGTCATATATGCATATTTCTATAATTGAGATGGGTCACATTATCTAGTGTTAGTTGTGTATGCCTTGATTGAATTGATCATTGAAGCTTCATATTGGACTAAGGACTATCTCATTTTTGATATCCACACACATCACACAAGTCTATGTTCAATGAATGCAATATTCATTTGTGTGATTGTACTTGATTAAATGTGTTTTCACATGCTCAATCCTTGTTGATCAAACACAAAAAGATTTTTGAGTGTTTTTAGTTGTTTTTGGAAAGTTGTTTTGTTTTTACAAAAATGTCAAAATTTCAAAAACAGTGTTGTCCTGTTTTGGCAACGCAGTCGCAAGCCCACTCCGAGATTTTTAGTTTGTGTTTTGTCACGGATTGCCAAATGGAGAGTTTGTTAGGAACTAATGTATTAGAACTCTAATTTATATTGTTGGCAAACCATGATCAAAACAGGTTTTTAGTCTTGTTTAGACTTGCTCAAAGTTTATGCTTTTTATGTAAAGTTGGAATTAAGTTGCTGCAGAATTTATTGTGCAATTCTGTCTGGCTCAATCGATCAAGAATTAGACTCAACTGATCGAAATTCGGGCAGAATGTTTTTCTGTAGAATTTTCCAACTCAACCCTAAGCCCATATGACGTGTAGGGTTTTATGTTTTGCCCTAAGTATAAAAGGGAAAACCCTAGCCACGTTTCAAGTTACTCCTTTTGCTGTGTTTGTGAATCTTTTGTAAGATCTAGAGGTGTTTGTCTTCACACATACTTAGGATTATTAAGAAGGAGAATTCAATTTAAGAACTTGATGATCATTCAGTTGCTGCAATAAAGAGTGAACGGTTTTTAGACCCCTTAAACCATAATTGGATTAATCTAGTTATTGAGCCAAGTGATTAACTTAGTCAAATTATGCAAATCTAGGTTAACAGAATCATATAATCATATCAAGCATATAAAGCAGCGGAAAAATAAATGACACAATGATATGATGACCCAAGAAACCACACGGTAAAAACCTAGGGAGGATTTGACCTAGCTATTCTCAAGGTAAACTTGAATCCACTATATGAAAGAATCGAAGTTCATACGAAAGGACTTATAAGCTCCCCACTTGACTTCCTAATGGTACCCACCAGTAGAACTTACTAACACGACCACGTGCAAGCTCCGAATCCACGAACTCCTTCTTTCTTGGATTCTCCAATCAGCTACAAGCACCCACGCTTGTTATTCTTTAAGCTCCAAAGGCAGTAATTGAGTTGATCATCAAGATGTTGATATTATCTCTACCTTGAAAACCCTAAGTTTATGTGAAGAAAAGCTCCTCAAGGATCTCACAAGAGATTTACACAAACCGCAAAGTATGAGCAACAATACAACCAGAGCAACTCTCAAAAACGTGGCTAGGGTTTTGCCTTATATACCTAGGGCAAAAACAGAAAACCCAAAACGTTTAATGAGGTAGGGCTAAGTTGGAAATTCTGCAGAGAAAACATTATGGCCGACTTTCGATCAATCGAGTCTAACTTTCGATCGATCGAGCCAGGCCGAAATGCACCAATGCATTTGCAGCCTCTCGATTCCAACTTTACATGAATAATACAACTTTGAGCAAGTCTAAACAAGACTAAACATATTATTTTGATCATGGTTTGCCAACATTACACATTAGAGTTCTAAATACATAAATTCCTAAATCTTTAGAACCTAACAAAGAGCA
>JAVFWQ010000039.1:0-55983 GCA_032727855.1 Quercus ilex subsp. ballota
GGAAAAAAATACCCCAACCGTATATATATCCCTACTTTTATATTAGATAATTTTAAGCTGTGAAGAAATTGATAACTTGATATGAACAAAAATAAAATGGAGTTTACCCAATCAAGAAGTTTAGGTTTAATTACATATTAGTTTTTTTTTTAAAATAATTTACCCCAAAAAAATAGTTAATGTTATTAGCTAGATTGTTATTAGATATATATATATATATATATACACGTATTTTACGTTAACTTTAACGTGAAGAAATATTTTTTTTATTATAGATATACTCTTACTTTAGATATGAAGCACTTTTTTTTTTTTTTTTTTTGAAATAAACTACTTAATGATAAGAATGAATTAGAGTCATGATAGTATACCCTCATTTTTATATTAGATAATTTTAAGTTGTGAAAAAATTGATAATTTGATATGAACAAAAAGAAAAAGGAGCTTACCCTAATTAAAAAGTTTAGGTATATTTTATCCCAAAAAAATAGTTAAGGTTATTACCTAGATTGTTATTAGATTTTTTTAATTTTTAATTTTTTTTGTTTACGTTTAAGTAAATACAAAAAAAGAAGAAGAAGTTTTTTTTTTTCTCCCTTAGATAAACTACTTAATGATAGTTATGTGAAGCAAGTGATAGATTTTTTTTTTTTTTTTGAGATAAACGACATAATGATAAAAATGAATTAGAGTCCTGCTAGTATATTCCTTTTTTTTTTTTTTTTGGAGAATGAAGTATACTATTCCTTTTTAATTCTTTAAAACTCTAAAAATTTAATAAAATTTTTGCAATTTAGTGATGTCATGTGGCGCAACCACGACATCTCAGCCTAACTTTTATTATATATAATATAATATAATATGATAGGATATGATATATATATATATATATATATTTATATATATAGATGATGTGTAGTTGCAAACTGAAGAAATTTTTTATTAATGTAATTAAAATTAAATAATAAAAATAAAGTAATCTTTTACTTTGGGTTATATAATGAATACATTTTGTGTCTGACTAAGGATTTTATATAATAATAATAATAATAAATCAAATATAAGTCTATTAATGGAAGATGATAAATAACCATATAACTCTTTTTCTTTTCTTTGCTTAATGAATGCATATTGTGTAAGACTAAGGTTTTTATATAATAATAAAAAAATCAAATATAAGTCTAGTAATGTAAGATGATAGATAACTACATAACTCTTTTTCTTTTCTTTTCTTTTTTCTGAGGAAAAAAAAAGTATTCAACGAGTTTGCATTATATATATTAGGCTTTAAAGCTTAAGTACTCACCATTGCATATATAAATGGAAAAACCTTGAATTCAATAATTATAATCAATCCAAAAATAATAATTGAAAGCATATTTAGGTGGTAACCATAATTCAATAGTCAAGAACAATCCAAATTACTAAACTTAAAAAAAAAAAAAAAAAAAAATGAAAGTGGAGAAACTCACATGATAATTTAATTTTTTTCTTTGAAAGATGGGGATGAGACACCAAAACTTGGGTGAGTTTCACCCTACAAAAGAAAAAAGAGGGTTTATATATACACACAAACTTCAATATTTTTTTTAATAAAAAAACTAGAAGTTAAAACGTTGGCAGTAAGTTTGCATTGATAATTGAAAATAACTTTTAAGATATGATGAGAATTGGGAAGTAAAACATGTTATAATAATTTAAAAAAAAAAAAAAAAAACCTATTCAATTTTGATGAGTCCTTGGAAATCAGTGGGCTGAAAGGTCTTCGGGTGTTGAAGATCTTGAAGGGTGAGTCCTGAAAAACCAAAGAAGATCAGAGAAGACCGGTGGAGGCCGGTCTTGAATTCTCCGATGGTAAAGTTAGCGGATTGAAGTAGAAAATAAAGCACTTCAAAGACTTCACCAATCTTTTTTAGAATCTCCCAAAAAAGTCCATACCTCTGCGTAGAAGGGTCTTTATATAGTGTTAGCTTGACGGTTATTTCTCCTATCGTCGTAGAGTTTGGAGAATTCAGAGGTAACTTCCATAACTGTCATGGAAGTTACCTCATCGGGACTTGTGTTCAACAGTGAACAGATGGCTTGATTCGCAACAACGTGACTCTGGGCTTTTGGAAGTGTCATAACTCTTGGTGAACCTTGTTCGTCCATCATTAAGGACGGACGAGGTTCGCTGCTAGTACGTCTACCACAAGAAAGTTCACCTCCTTAGTAACTTGCTGCAGGTATGCCTCCACTGTCACTGGTAATGAAATACTACCTACAGGTTGTACCTTCATTCCACCAAAACCTACCGGGGGGAGCTCGCTTGTCGGAGCCGATCTCGTCCTATCCTCATCTGCTGAAAAGCTGGATAATACAAAATATCAGCCGAGCTTCCGTTATCTATCAACACCCTTCTAGTCTTGTAGTCAGCAATAAGGAAGGTGATGACAATAGCGTCGTCATGAGGGTGATGAATTCTCCCTGCATTTTCGTCCGTGAAGGTGATCGTTTGCTTGTCCATAGTCTTCTCGCTCGGTGATCGTCCAGAGAGTTGAACGTTCTGCACTGCTTTCAAGTATGCTTTCTTTGATTTGGACAACTGTCCTGTAGAACTTCCCCCTAGGATGATTCTTATTTCTCCGAGCGGTGGTCGTGATGATTCCTCTACTTTCCCTTTCAATTTCTCGTCCTTGTGGTCTCGTCTAAGGAAATTTCTCAGCTTCCCTTGCCTGATAAGATTCTCAATCTGCTGCTCCAAATCAAAGCATTCATCCGTATCATGTCCATGATCTCTATGAAAGTGATAATATTTATTCCTATTGCGCTTGTTGGGATCTCCCTTCATCTTCTCTGGCCACTTCAAAGAAGACTCGTCCTTGATTTGCATAAGGACTTGCTCAAGTGGCACGTTCAAAGGAGTGTACTGTTGATTCAGCGCTGAAGGACCTGCTTTCTTCTCTCGATCCTTCTTATCTTCCGTTCGTCCCTTCTTAGGACGAGGTCCTTGTTCTGACTGACGCATTGGGTTGGCTTTGACTTTCTCAACTCTCTTCCTCTTCTTGGCTATGATAGCATCCTCCGCATTCATAAAGTTCTGGGCTGAATGAACTAGTTCAGCCATGGTTTGAGGCGCCTGTTCATATAACTTGTGGATAAACAAATCAGAATGAACTCCATTATAAAATGCCGCCAGAAGGAGTTTATCATCCATCTCAGCCACTGCCAAGGCATCCCTGTTGAACTGCGTGATGAAGGACCGCAAAACTTTCATTCTCCCCTTGCTCTATGGTTAGCAAGCTAGACGAAGAGAATTTGTGCCTCTGCCCTCTAATAAAATTGTTAACGAACAACTTGCTTAACTCTTTGAAGGATATCACTGTGTTAGGAGGAATTTTGCTGAACCACACTCATGCTGGTCCTTTGAGGGTAGTAGGAAAAGCTCTGCACATTATTTCATCTGGAACTCCTTGAAGGTGCATAGTAGTTTTGAAGGTGGCAATATGATCAAATGGATCTCACGTCCCGTCATACGAATCTAAAGGAGGCATCTTGAACTTAGGTGGCAAAGGGTGAGCATTGATGGAAGCCACAAAGGGGGAATCAGTCTTGTGAACTAAGTCCTCTACAGGGTTCGTCTTCCTCATATTCTCCCTTATCTCATCCATAACCCTTCTCATTTGATTCATTTTCCTTTCCAAATGAGGTACCCTTCGTGAAGCGATACCCCTTGACTGGTTTTTAGGTTCAACATTCCTTTCCTCTTCTTGACTTTGGGCCCGATCTTCGGTGTTCCATTCATGACGTTGCTTCCTTAACTCAAGTTGTTTGACCAACTCTTGGTTCTGGCGAGTTAACTCCGCTATAGCAGCGGCCATGGATTGCATGTGTTGGAATGAAGATGGTTGCATGGTGGGTGCTGATTGACGATCGCGATGAGGGTTACTGGAAGCGTCCCTGCTTTGTTGAGGGCCTGGACTAGTAGCCCTAGATCTTGTCCGAACCATTTCAACCCTTTATTGGAAAAAGAAATTACAGAATTTACTAAGTTCAAAAGACAACAAATTTCTTACTCTTTCTCACAGACGGCGCCAACTGATGAGTCATTGGAAATCAGTGGGCTGAAAGGTCTTCGAGTGTTGAAGATCTTGAAGGGTGAGTCCTGAAAAACCAAAGAAGATCAGAGAAGACCGGTGGAGGCCGGTCTTGAATCCTCCGATGGTAAAGTTAGCGGATTGAAGTAGAAAAGAAAGCATTTCAAAGACTTCACCAATCTTTTTTAGAATCTCCCAAAAAAGTCCATACCTCTGCGTAGAAGGGTCTTTATATAGTGTTAGCTTGACGGTTATTTCTCCTATCGTCGTAGAGTTTAGAGGATTCAGAGATAACTTCCATAACTGTCATGGAAGTTACCTCATCGGGACTTGTGTTCAACAGTGAACAGATGGCTTGATTCGCAACAACGTGACTCTGGGCTTTTGGAAGTGTCATAACTCTTGGTGAACCTTGTTCGTCCATCATTAAGGACGGACGAGGTTCGCTGCTAGTACGTCCTCTATTGGACGAGTGAATGAAGGACGAGTATAAGAGGACGGTAAGAGAGGGACGAGCGTAACAGCCATTCATTCTCCACTTTGTACGTTGTTATGGACGGCCATATGGACGAGAAATCATCTTGGCGTTTTTCTTACACCATCAAATTTGAATAAAAAAAAAGTCATAGTATACAAATACATACCTTTGTAGGTGCTGTAGATAGAAGAATGGAAGACTAAACCAAAAAACCATACAATAGGTTGGAGAATAATAAAAAAACACCTAATAACCGTGAATATATATACACTCCACCTAAAAGGAAACCAAGTAAAAATCAAACACCCTAAACTTCTTGGAGTCTACGTTAATATAGAGTTTTTAAGAAACCAAATTGCAAAAAAATTTGGATAACAACAAAAATAAATATTACACTCAATATATATCACCATATGCTACATACCATTATGTGTGATATTCAAACTCCTTAATTCACGTGGTTTCAAAAAAAAAAAAAAAAAAAAAAAAACTCATTAATTTATGTGGGACTCTAATTCTATCCTTTAAACTTTTTTTTTTATTTTTTTTTATGGGATGTTTAAAATTTTTATAAGAAAAAAAAAACCTAATCTTACCAAATTGTTTTTTTCCCTTAAGAGAAGTCTATATTTATCCAAAGAAGAGATTGATATATATTATTAAATTATTAAGTTTTTGTGTTCATCAAAATCTTTCCTTATTTTTAGCACTATGTGTCCAATATTGTTAGGTTTACTTGAGTGTCCAATATCCACTTAGAAATTATAGGAGAAGAAAAATTATATATATTTTTTATTAAAATCTAAAAATCTAAGAAAATTTTTGCAATTCGGTGAAGCCACTTGGCGCAATCACGGCGTCTAAGCCCAACTTTTATTATATATAACTAGTTAAAGGCCCGTGCGTTGCACGGTTTTATGTTAAAACTTGTAGAATATATATAATTATTATAACCAAATAAGTAATTATTATAACGAAACGAATAAATTGAATTGGTATAACAATTATCTTCTAACATACCAATTGTGCTATAATATCATTTATAATTACATGTATCAAACTATTGGCATATGAATTTTATATCTAATGAATCTACAATATAAGTAATTTGTAGTATTGTTAATAATAATATTAATTATTAAAATCTTTAGACAAAGTAACATAAAATTGGCCACTTTTTAAAGATGGAACTATTTGAGGAATAGAATCTATGTTCTAATTTTTTTTTTTTTTTTTTTTTTTTTTAAATTGCAAAGTTCTACATCTAGATTACAAACCTTTCTTAGGATGCTTGAAATATTTTTTGACAAACCTGAAAAAAAAAAATCAAGAAGAAAATTAAACAGAGTTAAAAAAACAAAGTACCATATAGATTTCAAAATTGTATGTAAATTTAATAGTCTATGATTAGAATTTGCTACAACAACTTACATATATATTGGACAACAAAATAATTAAATTGGATCAAACCATTTACATATGAATTAGATCAAACATAAGGCAATTAGCCCTCAAAAAAAGAAAAACATGAGGAAATTAGCTTAAACAAAAGGCAACAAATACATAAAACATATTTATTTGATTATAATAAAAAATTAGAGTAAAAAATACATACCTACATGATTGTAGGTAGAAAAATGGAAGCCTAAATAAAATAAAGAAAAAAAAAACTGTACAATAAGTTAGAGAATGAAAAACTACACTAATTAACAGTGTATATATATACATACTCCACCTAGAAAAGGAGTCCAAGTAGAAATCAAATACTCTACACTCCTTGAAGTTACCTAATCAAGAAGTTTAAGTTAATTATATATTAGTTTTTTTTTTTTAAATACTTTATCCCAAAAAAGTAGTTATCGTTATTAGCTAGATTGTTATTAGATTTTTTTTTTTTTTTTTTGGTTTATGTTAAAGTTAATACCACCCAAAAAAAAAAAAAAAAAAACCCTTATAGGGAGCAGTATGTTTTTTTTTAGAGATACACTTACTTTATGATAACAATGAATTAGAGTCCTGATTTTTTTGAATTTGAGATATGAATGAATTAGAGTTCTGATTAATATAATATTAATCTGCAGTTTTTTATTAATTTTTTTCTTTTAGAGATACACTTACTTTATGATAACAATGAATTAGAGATAAGAATGTATTAGAGTCCTGATTTTTTGAATTTGGGATATGAATGAATTAGAGTTTTGATTAATCTAATATTAATCTGCAGTTTTTTATTTAAATTTTTTTTTAGAGATACACTTACTTTATGATAACAATGAATTAGAGATAAGAATGTATTAGAGTCTTGATTAATCTAATAATAATTTACCTACAATCTTACATGAAGTAGTTTTTATTTGTATTTTACGCTTACTATATAATATTTTTTTGATTAATCTAATATTAATCTATACCTACAATCTTACATGAAGCAGACGTGATAGTCACTAACCCGTGCGATGCACCTGATAGTTAATAAAAGTTTAAAACAGTACGAAGTATTCTAATAAGTTTTAAAATAGTATGAAGTATTCTTAATCCTCTACCTCTTTCTCTATTTTTCTTTATCATCGATGCATAATAATCCTATTGGTTCAAATAGTCCACCAAAAGAACTTCTACGTTTTTTTGTTTTTTGGGCAAAAGATTAGAAAAAAGAACTCCTACGTTAAACCTATTAAAAAGTTGAACAAAGAAGAACTCCTACATTTTTGTTTTTGTTTTTGTTTTTGTTTTTGTTTTTGTTTTAAGCAAATGATTAGAAAAAAAGAACTCTTAAGTTGAACCTATTAAAAAAAAAAAAAACCAAATAATAAGTGTAGCATGAGGTTTTATTTTATTTTATTTATTTGAGAAACAAACACACACATGTATATAAGAAATCATAGAAATACAAAACTCTTCTATTTGGAATTCCAAGAATCTTTTGTACTAATAGGACTTTTTTTAAAAAATAAAAAAAGAGACTTACAGGCGTGATATTATTTATTTATTTATTTATATATTTTTTTTATGGAAACAGCAGTTCTAATTAATTTCAAATAGGCCTAACAATTAAAATGTTAATACAATAATTAATAATGCGACCGACAGAGGAAATCCTAAAAATGCAAAACTCTTCAATTTGAAATTCGTGCAAGCATGCCAAGGATCTTTGATCCTAATCAGACTTAATCTTTTTATAATTAAAAAATAAAAACGAATTGGTGATGTGGAAATTTGTGAGATCTTAAAAGTTTTTTTTTTTTTTTTTTGAGAAACAAACACATATACACACAAGGTCAAACAATAAGAATAAGAATATCAAGATACTTTGGTGGCATGCATCTATTACCTCTACCTGCGAATTATTGGTCCAACCTGAAATTAAATCATAACCCCTAACCTCAATAGATCATAAACCATATATATTTGCTACTTCATATTTGAATCTAAATAAAAATTTACAATAAATCTACGTTACAAACCAAACCAAAGCAGTTATTCAATACCGTGAAGCATCTAAAACAACAAATTAAACGAAGAGAAAAGAATACCACAGGTAAGATATGGTTGGAGCCATGCTGGATGATCTTTCTTGAGCTTTTGAGTGTGTTAGCAACAACCACACCAATTTTAGCGTGTCTAATTCTCTATGCAGTGGCCAAGAAGCAAATTTTTTTTTTTTTTTTTTTTTTAAGAGATTAACTACTTAATGATAAAAATGAATTAGAGTCCTCGTAGTATACTATTCCTTTTTAGTTCTTTAAAAATTTAATAAAATTTCTGCAATTTGATAAAGCCACGTGGTGTAGCCACGGCGTCTAAGCCCAACTTTTATTATATATAATATGATATGATATAATATGATATGATATATATATTTGGGATATTTTTGAAGAAAATTACAAAATTTATCTTCAAAAAAAGAAAATAAAATTACAAATATATATTTAGAAAAAAGAAAACCTTCAAATATATAAGGTTGAAATATGAAAAAAAAAAGATACGTGTAAAAAATGAAGGAAAAAGAAAGAAAGAAGCTTTTAACACAAAACAAACACTAACGTTGCTTTCATAAAAAAAATAAAAAAATAAAAGACTAACGCTGATTTAATTCAAACTAAAAATAAAAATAATAAATAACTCTATTAAAAAAAAACCATAAATTGTCTAAAGTTGATAACAACAAATGAAATTTTTGTGTTTATCCAAAATATTGATAAAGCAGTAAAGTAAAATTGATAAGAACAATTAAATAGTTGTTACCATCTAGAAGATTGCTCTAATTTGGTGCAGTCAATTTTTACATTTTGTTCCTTTTTTAAAAAGGTTAAGTGTAACAATGTTACTATTTCTCTAATAATTCGTAAGTTCATTAGAAATCTAACTTCTCAAAAATCTTAATTCTTAATTAAGGGGCTACTTCCCATAAAATAAATATATAAATAAAAAGAGGTGGCTACACTTCCGTTTATTAAATTAATTTTTCTTATTATTAATATAATTATCTATACTTTCAAAGAAACTATAAAATCTATTTGTTTTTCTTCACACACGTCTCTCTCCCTCACACAAACTCTATTTGTTTCTCTATAAAAGAAATCCCCCACACAGATATCTATCAAATCGACCATTGGTGTAAATTTTCGCTATTCATACAAACCGATCAAAGAGCTTATGTTTTTGGTGTAAATTTTTGTTATTTATACTAAGCTTGCAGTACTACTAGTGTAATAAATAGTTTGTGTTTAAGGGTTTCGATCAAGGACGACTATTTATGGGTTTAGATCAAGGACTTCCAGCGCTGAAAAATTTGAAGAAATCATCTGTTCATGATCAAATTCCAGAACCCAAATCCCCGAAAACAATGTGAGTAATCCTTCATTCTTCATTTTTTTTTTTTTTTTTTTGTGCTATGTGATATTATTATAAATTATGCTCTCTTATGCTAAAGACAAGAACAAATTAAAGTCAAAGGAATGACTTTACTTTGATTCATAAATAAATAAACAAACTTATAATTTGTAATGTAGTTTAGCCTAAGACATTAGTATTGCCAATTTAAATTCTAAATCAGTCTTTATATTATTTTTATTTGTTTTTATTTGTGGGTGTGATGGGCTTAGGGTTTGAAAGTTGGGGTTTTAGAGTTATGATTTAGGTTTTAGGTTTTGTTGTTTGCTATCTCTTGAAAAGGGAGAATTGACTATCAAAATATGGTTGGATACGAGAAAAAAATTATAACCTGTCAAGAAGAAAGAAAAGAGAAAAAGTTGTATATATATATATATATATATAGACTTTTATACAAACTCAATACATGGGTGTGTGTCCACACACCCTAAGAATTTTAACGGTGCAGCTCATATCTTAGTCAAATGGTACCTAAAGAATAATGAATTTGGATCTATGCTCATGCCCCTCCTAAATGGAGTTTATTATCAGGGTCGAGGCAAGTCGTCCTTCTTCTTTGTAGTTTTTTCATTTTGTTTTAATAAATTTTTCTTTTCCATTAAAAAAAAAAGTTGTGCAAGGAATACTTGATGAAATGCACATCATGCTTTTTTTTTTTAATTTTATTTTAATTTTGGTTCCAAAATAGTTTTATCCTTTTGGTACATATACCAAAAAAAGACGATTGTGTTGAACAAAAATTAGAGTTTCAAAGGCTCATGTCCTTGCTAAATTGAGTCTATTATCAGGGTCGAGGCAAGTCGTCCTTCTTCCTTGTAGTTTTTCCGTTTTGTTTTAATAAATTTTTCTTTTCCATTAAAAAAAAAAAGTTGTGCAAGGAATACTTGATGAAATGCATATCATGCTTTTTTTTTTGTTCCAAAATAGTTTTATCCTTTTGGTACATATACCAAAAAAAGAAGATTGTGTTGAACAAAAATGAGAGTTTCAAAAGCTTATGTCCCTCTTAAATTAAGTCTATTATCAGGATCGAGGCAAGTCGTCCTTTTTCCTTGAAGTTTTTCCGTTTTGTTTCAATAAAATTTTCTTTTCCATTAAAAAAAATAAAGTTGTGGAAGGAATGCTTGATGAAATGCACATCATGCTTTTCTTTTCTTTTTTCTTTTTGGTTCCAATATAGTTTTATCCTTTTGGTATAATTGGTACATATACCAAAAAAGACGATTGAATGAGATCAAAAAGCTGTAGATTGGGAGCAAGAGAGAATATCTAACCCTAGTCTCTATAGTGTCTATATAGTAAAAATTCTTCATTGCGCTTGTAACCTACATATAGTAGTCTCTATCAGTTAGTTATTTCAGTTACATAGACTCCTCTCTTTACTTTCTTCATTTGCCGCTTCTTTCAAAACTATCATGAAGACATTCTTTCCTTTCAAAACCTTCCCTTAATTCCTCGAGCTCCAAGACTCCTCTCTTTACTTTCTTCATCGCTTCATTCAAAACAAAACCACCAAGGAAAGAAGAAATGATGGAGGGTGAGGGTGACCATAACAAGCCTAAAATCAAGAAGATAAAGAAATGTCAGGTCTGTGATGAGGTGCTGGACAAGAACTTGAAGGCATGCCCCAACCACACGTGTGTGGTGGCTACCTGCCGTAACATGGTAGCAGCCGGTGGAGCCTGCAAAACACACACGTGCCGGGCTGACGATTGTAACATTGAGCTCCTCACTGGTGAACAAGATCGAGTATGTAAAGATCACAGAAAGGCCTTGCTGGTCAGGGTTGGTGGCAAAGATCAGAGATTTTGCTACCAATGTCGAACGTAACTCCCTATGTCATTTGCTCTCTTCTTAGTAAAAAGTTTCAATACTTTGCTTTTCTTATTTTTGCCATTTTTAATCCACCTTCAGCACTTTGCATTTTCTTTAATTTCTAATACATGCATTAAACCATTTGTCATTGTGTATGGGTTGGTGTAGGTTTCATGATCAGGAACGTTGCATTTTCTTTAATTTTGCATTTGTCATTGTGTATGGGTTGGTGTAGGTTTCATGATCAGGAACGTTGCATTTTCTTTAATTTCTATGTACATGCATTTTGCTTAAACCATTTGTCATTGTGTATGGGTTGGTGTAGGTTCCATGATCAGGAAAATTTTGACGAGGAGAAGAAAAGCTGCAAGATTCGCTTATCCGTGCAAGCAATGAAGAGGAAGCAAACCAAATCTGAAGCATCTGAAGGTATATTTTCTTTTGATTTTGTTATTTACATTGTGTTGTTGATACTTGTACTAATTAGCGTTTGTTCTCAAGAACCAAAACATTTTGTAGAATCTACTTCAGCTCATGATGCTACTGCTGCTACTGCTCCATCCACTTCAGATCTTAGCAGCATCCAGAACACGTTGGTTGAATTGGTGAATGAGGTCCGTGCTCTTCACAATGACCTGAAACAGGTTCAAGATACTCTGACCGATCATGGGGCAAAGTTGAAGGCGCTCACCAAGTACCATATGTAAGGCTTGGAACGTTTCTTTTTTAGGCAAATTGCATTTTGGATCCATTCTTCTGTTTAGATGTACCTTTGTATCAATCTAATGACAGAAAATTTCAGTTTCAATCATAAACAGAGATGTTAAGAAACACTATCACCAATTGTCATTCATAACTTGAATGTGCATGCTTGTTTCCCACATTATCTAAAAGCAACATAGTCACTCATTAGTATAGGTTTGCAGATAAGGATTATAATAGATATATCTATTAACTGTCATTTTGGTGGTCCCTTTGGAATTGGCATAGCCTTTATGCATAGCAGAGTAATATGAAAGTAACATTTCAAAAACCAAAGAAAAACTTCAATCAAGCCAACGTAATTAAATGAAAGACAGTTTACTTTTGTGGAAGTCTAGTGGATCAAGTTAATTAAAATTAATTACCTCATGTATAAGCAATCCCCACAAAACTGCCCTTGGACCAAGGTGCAGTGGCTGCAATGGGTACGCAGAGCAAGAGTTTTCTGTCTGCCAAAAAAAAAAGGGCCATCACTGTGCTTGCATTATTAAGTACTACCATGCAATTGGAGAAAAGGTAGCTCTTATTGCAGAAGATACATTGGACAATTTGAACAATCAACCAGAAGATGTACCGTTTAGGTGTTTGAGTTACACCTGACGTGACTTTTCCATTGGATACATTCTTTGACAAACCCACCATTTAATTATATTGTCTCCTTATATCTTCCATGCTTGCAAAATATCAAGATGATAAAAAGTCAATAACTATCTCATCTACAAAGTGTTCAAATTTCAAGTTTTCTTAGTTTAAAATTATACGCAAACATAAATTTATGAATCATCTGATAGTAAACAGCATCATATTAGCATGAATTTAGCATTCGTGTTGAGAACAAATAAAACATGTAACCCAAATATGGAGCTTGCAAAATATTAATCCAGTAAAAGACTTTAAATGGTGTAACACTAATGAAGAGTTACACCAAACACCCAAAAATGCTCTCTTCCAGTTGTATAATTAATTACATACAAAACTTTTGAATTATTACCCAATTCTACATCCACACGTGTAAAATAATTTCAGAAGTAAAAGAAACTACATGCAAATCAGCAGATGGAAAGCAACCTTTTTGTAGAAGGCTACAGTTACATGCTGCTAAATAATTTCCTATCTACAAGGAATTTGAGGTGTGCAGGGGATGAAAGCTTTGGGGAAGAAGGGAAGCGGAAAAAGAGAGAGTTTTGGTGGGGGGGGGGGGGGGAGGGTATTTATAAGCAACTGCATATTGTCCACAATAAACTGTATTCCAAGTTCAAGATAATATAACCGGATTAAGAATGAGACAACAATATCACATACTTCCAGCATTAAATAAGCTTGAGTAGATTTTCCTTTTATTACATCATTTTCTAAACAATTCCAATAAGAAAATTTTATTATAATTTATAAAGAGAAAAGAACAAGAAAAAAAAAAAGGAAACCCATCCATCTAGAAATCAATAAAACAGCTTTACCTGCATTGATGGCATGTCTCTCCATTCACCGGATCATAGATGCGCTCCCCGTCCTTGCCATATCCATCCACTGAAAGTGTCCAACTTGACTTACAGTCTCCCAGAAGCTTATCATGGTCTTCAGTATAAATTTCTGGCTGTGAACCTTCGAGTATATGAATCTCAATATTCCTTGAGGAGCCCCTCTTCCTTTTCGGATGGTCTTCTGAATAGCTAACTGGAGTCAAAGTCTTCAACCTAAAACCCCCCCACCAAAACTTTCAAACAAGATTAAAAGCATAAACCCAGAAATTTGCACACATTTAGGAATCAGAACAACATCAAGAGCTACAAAAACCACACATATATAAGTTTCTAATACTTGAGTTAGTCTACAACTACTTGGCATTTGAAAAGAGAATCATATCATTATATCATACATGGAAACCAAAACTATAAAAAGACTACAATCTTCTATTAAATTACTGATAAGAAGTACCAAATAAAAATATCAGAATTTTGAAGCTGGAATTTTAAGCATTCTTTCAGAGATTCTAATTTTAAAGGCAAAAACAATATTGAACACACAAGTAAGTTCCTTCTCTTTTCATTTTCCTCCATATTCTCATCAATCAATTAAAGGCTAAACCACAAAATATGAAATACCCAGAAGAGTAGAGTGGATAACACAATTTCACACAAAATTTCCATTCTTTTCTTTCCTTTCATGTTCTGAGCAATCAAACATGAGAAGATGTCTACACACATAAGAAGGCCAGCAATAGACAGTAGCAAATGTTTTCAACTCATATTTCTTTCAAGTTTTGAACTTTTACTCAATTAAAAAAAAAAAAACAAAACAAAAAAACAAAAACTGTCCTTCACTTCCCGTTCCTTTCCTCATTTTCCCACCGACCAAACAGAGATTCTAATTTTGAAGGCAAAAACAATATTGAACACACAAGCAAGTTCCTTCTCTTTTTATTTTCCCCAATGTTCTCATCAACCAATCAAAGGCTAAACCACAAAACATGAAATACCCAGAAGAGTGGAGTGGATAACACAAACACAACAGCACACAAGATTTCCATTCTTTTCTTTCCCTTCATTTTCTCAGCAACCAAACATGAGAAGACGACAACATACAAAAAAAGGCCAGCAATAGACAGTATAGCAAATGTTTTCTACTCATATTTCTTTCAAATTTTGAACTTTTACTCAAATTTATAAAAACCCCAACAAAAAAACAAAAACTTTCTTTCACTTTCCATTCCTTTTCCTCATTTTACCACCAACCAAACAGAGATTCAAAGTTCAAAAAAACTCTAAAAAGGAAGAGAAAAAACCCAGCAGAGCGCCGTGGAGAGCCAGAAAGGGGCAATGGGTTGTGGGTTTTTTTGTCAGAAGGGTTCTTCGAGTTGGGTTTGGCTTTGGCTTGGTGTGGGACTTCTTGAGGTTGTGAGAGAGGTCAAGAATGCCTAGCTTATGCATCCGCTCCATGTTTTCTTTGATCCTCTGCTCCCTGAACTGCTCGTACCCTGAGTTTTCATTCTGTACAACGTTTCCTTCATTCTCACTGGTTTTTTGTGCTCTCTTTGTCCGAGCCATTACAGTCTCATTAGCCTTTGACTATGTATGACTCTCTCTCTCTGTGTCTCTGAGTTTTGAGCGAAGTGAGAGAGTTCTGATAGAAAAAAGAAGACATGCAAGATGATGATGGATTTATGGTCCAATGAAAGGCCCGACATTTGGAGGGCTGTCTTTTGTTTTTCATTTCTTTCAAAGTTTCCATAAAACGCTAGTTGGAGGGATTTGCCATTTTGCTTTCGCGGGCAGCCAATACGGTGTCGTTTATCATTCACGGGATTGACAAACATCTTTCTTTAGTCTTTACTCAAATTTTTTTTTTTTTTTAATAGTAAAATCTACAAAAATAGAAAAAGAAAGTCTATATTGAACAAAACCCATGAACGGCATAAATTTGGAGGAAAAGTTTAGGATTATAATACTATGATTGCATCATTTTCAAAATAATTTTACAATGGTATTTTGTTATTTACATATAAAAAAGTGATGTCAATAGTGGTTTTAGATTATAACTAGAAACAATTTGCTATTTATTCTCAAACAGTAATAGCGTTAATTGAAAGAATCATCAAAAATCTATATGTTATATGCAATTTTATTCGCATGACAATTTTTTAATAAGTTATATGACATATTTAAATAATACACATAAACGGTCTTATAAAATATAAATTATCATGCAGTTGTTGGAGAATATATACATGCATATATATATATATATATATATATAGAGACAAGTGAGAATTGTAAATTTTGAAGTTTGGAAGTGGTCAAAATTTGTAAAATCCTTCTCGATACAATATGTTAGTTGAATCCAACAAAAAGAATTATAATAAATAAGTAGTTTCTACAATGTAAAAATCGATTATGATATAAGTGGCAAGTACATTATTTTGTTTTTCATTAAGAAAAATGTTAACAAATGTTCTAAAGGAAAAGAAAAAAGTAATTGATTTTTTTTTTTTTTACAGTTTATTACGTTTCCCATAAAAATGGTATTAAAATTTTCTTAAAATGATTCATTAACAAATGCCTTAAGAACATCCTTAAACCGAACCTCTTATCAATCTGACGATTCTCACTTATCAGTAGCAAAATGCAAATAGTAACCAATTTTGAGCTTCTTCATACTTGCGCTCAACCATACTTTCAACCACCATCCAAAAAAAAAAAAAAACCCTAATAAGTGGCCATTTTGATAGCCCAAACAATTTGAACTAGCAGGCAGAAGATGAAAAGGTGGCAATTGTTTGTGTGTCACTGTTGCAGATTGGGCACTTCACATGTTTCAAGTGCAAATCTCTTATTTGAGGCATCACAAGTAGGTAGTATATTCCATGCAATCTTCCTCAGCATCACCACTGCAGATCGAGTCGCTCATGAATTTTGGATTTCCATTGTTTGTTCCAATCCTCCTTTAAAGGACTCGGAGAGGAAAAACGTTGAGCTTGGTCGATTTCATAGGCTGATTTGGTTGTGTGACAACCATCTTAACTAGGGGTCCATATATTGCTATCACCGGTGTTAGTTTATGGAAAATGGATTCAAACACCTGTGATGTGATGCTGAAATATGGGTTCATCACTTCTTAACTTTGTAAGCCCAGGCTCATGTAACTGTTAAATTAGCATTTGAATTTGAACCCTCTGATTGTTGGCATCCAGATCATTCCTAACATCAGTGAAAATACCGTTCCCAACCTTCAAGTAACTTCCCTTTCTCAATTGTCCCCTTCCACGGACACAATGATAAGTTCAATGCAATGATGCATTCGTCTAATGGAATAAAAAGGATTTCTTTTTTTTCCCTTTTTTCGTTTTTTGCTAAGTAAATAAAAAGGTACATCTTTTCATGCAACCAAAACACAGAATATCGTAATCACAGTTGTACAGAAGCATAGAATGTCAAACCTTTGTGCAACTAATAATGTTTTGAAATTTGAAATAATGGTGATGAAAAAGAATATTAATGATTTTGTTTCTTAGTGTCTGCGACAATACAAAATCCCTGTCAAATGGGAATAGCTCAAATGAGCAGTAGGCGTACACAAGAGATGATTTCTATACACTCTAATTCTACGTTTTTGTACAGTTAAAATGAGAGAGATCCAGAGCTACTTCCCATATTCCCAAGAAGAAAAGAATTTCCCATATATTTAAACATTCGAGGCTCCAGTTTGTTGATAAAAATTATCGGCACCACGTAACCTAATACATGATCTTGCCAACCTTGGAAAACATCTCAATTTTTCAGCTCCATGATCACAGGGAAGATAACCGGACAACTCCCACAAGTAAGGTTAGAGTAAAAGGTATCCGTTAACGTCCTATACAGGTTGTGGAATAGTTCTTCTCATGAACATCACAAACAAGATTCTTCAGCTCAGGGAAAACTTATACAAGTGATTGTTCTAGGATCGCGTATCCCTGTTGCTTCACACAAGTAGTAGACTGCAATTTATAGCAAACCATATTTAGCTTTTAGCAAACAAACAGAAAGCTGAAAACAAAGATAAAGAAATTATGGAAAGAAAACAGCATCAAGAAGGCTTAACCTGAGTGAAATAATAAATGTCTCTTGCACATACATAGTTGGCCTCTTTCCTCGACATAATGTAAATGCAACAAATAACACAAAAGACGGCACTGGATTAATTACCTATATAAAAAAAAGCACCAGATTTGTGGATGTACGACCCGTTGATCACATGCTGGAACACACATAAATTCATCACTCCCACCTCTATACATACATATTGCAAATTTTCGGTCCTATTTGCTTACAATGATCCCCGAATTTTCCCCCTCAAGTCCCCAAAAATTGATGGCTGGTCAATATATAAGAGCATTTTTGCTTCTTGTACCAGGAACTAGGTACTTATCCAAAAAAAAATCTGGAACTAGACACACTCATTTAGATTACTTGGTCCCGCTAACCAAGACTCGTATGAATAGAAAGTATCTAGTAACACATTCCAATTCTTAAGCACAAGCAAGGAGTCACAACTTTTACAGCATCAAATTTCAAATGGCGAAAAGTAAAATGTAAATACCAACAAAGGATAAAGGTAAATTTCACAACTTGATATAAAATTGAACTCTTAAAAGAACATTTCTCACCAAATAGCATTTTCTTGACCTACTTGCTCTGCGAGCAGCCTCAAGCTGTTGTTCAAAAGCCCCCAATGTAGAGATCTTACTGCCACCAAATCGAGTCGTAGTTTGAGAAGGTTTTTGATTAGGTTCAGTATCGTCATCATTACTCTGAGCAGTCCCTAATTTCATGAAGAATGTGCCATAGGCCAGAGAACCTGAAAGAAATATATAATTAGCAAAATTTTGCATGCTTCTTTCATATTTCTACATGGTGTCCCATTCCATAACAAGAAAATGTTTTACCGTAACAAATAATTTTGAGAGGAGGCACACACAAATTTAAGATCACGATACAACTTGGAAGTAATGCAAGCAGGAGTGCATGTAATCACCTGTTCTCATCTATAAACAACTGAAAGGCAATCTAATTTCAGCTCAAAAAGAAAAAAGAAAAAAGAAAAAAGAAAAAAAAGAGCCTTGAATGTGATCAGATGCCGTTATGAGGAAAATTGAAAGTCATCTGATAGTGTCTTGAGGGGAATTCTGTACTTCAATATCCCTTGTTTTTAACATAAAAATTAACAAGTGCAGGTAAGAAAACAATTGTTATTTAACGTGATCTACATGTATTATTATTATTATAGAATGGGTTCTACATGTATGAAATAGTCACAGATATTTAACACTTCAAATGTACAGGACCAATGTAGATATCTCTTTCTATGCTTCTAGTTCTATCAGCCAATGCCCAGCCTACAATTCAGGCACAAAATTTCTGTTGCAAATCTCTTAGTCCACAGTTTTAAAGTCTACACAGTGGAGCATGGTTTGCGCTAATTGCACATGCAGCTCTAATTGCTGAGTTGGAGAACATTTCAGCAAAATGATGATGGTTATGATTGGTTGAATCCTTACATCTTGATCCCACCGAATCCCTTGAGCGATAACGTCATCTCTCCGGAGCCAATGAATCTGCCTCAAGAGCCAGTCATCAACTGCATCTTCCATTATTAACTGCAATATTTGTTTTGACATCCAAAAGACCTGTCTTCTGTATCAACGAAAATAAATCTTAGAGACCAATCAATTACAGTAATCAAACAAACGATAGCATAGTTACATGTTATCATGTTTTAACACAATTCCATCAGTCCAAAAGACCAGAAATTAAGTGCAAGCCTAAATGAGATGATAGAGATAAGATACTGTAAAAGTTATAGATGATTTATGCACGTGAAGGGGAACAACAAAACGGGGTCAGGAAACAAGATGAAAGATTTCTTCAGGAGTAAATATAAAATCTAGAAAAGACCAATAAAGAACCACACCAGCCAACAATCTCCTAAAATAATCAAATTCTGATAGAAAAATATTAGTTGACAATCAACATAGAAATTATTGATGTCAGGAGGGGCATACCTACATAAATTCCGGGCATAAGGAGCACACGGGTAAATAAAGATATAGGAAAATGAAATAACATAAAAGGCTGTTGATCAACAAACAAACTCCTAAAATTGAAGAACAGAAGGGCACATCCTCTAGAAAGAAAAAAGCAGGGAAAAACCAGAAAAAAACTCATTATTGAAAATTACACAAGACACAGCCTGCACAACAACTGCATCATGCCAGAGGGACAAGATGCTAAGATGTAAATGACATGTTAAGGTTGATCACAGTCACACAAAAAGAGGTCTACATGAAGAATGTAGTAATCAACTCAGGCACGTGCACACACACACACACACAACAAAAAGGCATTTCACTCAGGGATGGAATAACTAATGAAAAATTCAAGAAAGATTCTGCAAATTGAAAGACAAAGCATTGATAAAACACATAAACTTGACTTAATAGCAATAACTGTGATCAAAATTTCTTAAAATAAGACATAAATATAGCCCACCCTAGCCAGCCTCTTCTCTTGAGCTGAAATATCTTATCAACTAGATTCAACAGAGGAACACTAACATTAGACGGAGTCCACTGCAAGAAAAATCCAAATAGTAAATAAACATATAAGTTTCAAATGCAAATTAAACACACAAAAGATAAGAAAACTTAGTTAGTTACATGAACTAAAATAGGTAATACAGGATACACACAGTATCTTGACAGCCAATGGTGACACATAAAATGGAAAAGAAAATAAACTCAGCTAACTCATGATACCTCAGGTGGCATTCCAACTGGGTCCTCCCAGTGATCTGAGATTACTGGGAGATCTGCTGCTGGAAATCTACCCTGGCCTATCCCAGATTTCACCACTAAACCATGTCTCTTCTCCGAACCTAAGTTCCTAGGCTCTTCACCACATTTGATTACTCGAGGGGGAAAGCTTTTGGAGTTCAATTCATTGTCTGAATGCCACCCATTGGTGCTACTATTGACTTCCTCGTGGCCATGATTTTCATCCTTGTCACCTTCTTCATTATCAGAATAACTGTTTTCAGTTCCCACACTATAATGACTTGAAACATGTCTATTTATATCATCTGCATTCAAGGGTAAGTTTCGGCTCGCTGTTGAAGAAGATGCTTCATAACTGGGTAATGGACCAGAAACTTTACGAATTAAGCCATCTGAAACCCCTTTGAACTGACGCACAATATCATCCACCGCATCATCAACATTGACTGTTTGAGATTTCCGCAATACGAAAATAAAAAGTCAAATGTAGTAGGAAATATTAAGCAATGGAAAAATGGTCATAAAATCCAAATAACTCAGTTAAAATGATATCTAATTCATAACAAACAATCACATAAAAAAAAATACATGTCAGGGTTTTCAGAAATTTGGAGATTGAGTAGCAAGGATCTTCATTTTGTAAAAAAAAAAAAAAAAAAGTGTTTTAGAAGGAAAAGCCCATGTTCACACAATGCCTATTCAATAAAGCAATGAGAAACAAAAAGAACAAGATTATTTCATACGAAATAGTCAACTTCACTGTGTGTGATGAGACGATTAATACAATCCAGGACAAGCTGTCTTTAATCATCTGTGAATAAGGGCAGCAAACATTCTACTTTCAAAAAAGCATATCGAAAAGAAGGGCTTCACGCAGTTAATTAATGAAGCAGCGAGGATCGCTCGCTAGTTTCATATAGATTGTCAGGGAAAACCCATTTTTGATCAGACAAACTAATTACAACATCAAAAAAATGATGGCATACAAATATATATAAGGAAGAGGCCACTTTTACAAATAGATGGAAAATTTTCTCTTCATAAGAGACATATGGTGGATGACAACAAGGGGAGAAAGGGGGAGAGTAGCATATTGTACCCCAAATCATTATGCTGGCTACCAGTCCGTTTTAAATTTTTGTGTGTGGGCATGGGTGTGTACCTTATGGATGCTCTTAATCTTAAGAAGTTGAGTTGTTTTGATTGGTAGGGGCCTTTCTTGTATACAATTCGCACACTTATTCAGAGTCCCTAAATACATGATTAGCAACACTCTGCCTGTTCGGAGTTCCTAACTAACAAACAGGGTATCCATCAGTAGCCCATCAATTAGGATGGCACCCAATGAACTTATACAACAAAATAACAAACAAATCAGAGATGTAACGGA
The DNA here is from genome assembly GCA_032727855.1 of Quercus ilex subsp. ballota. Taxonomy (NCBI): domain Eukaryota; kingdom Viridiplantae; phylum Streptophyta; class Magnoliopsida; order Fagales; family Fagaceae; genus Quercus; species Quercus ilex. Next base: position 21,723 of record JAVFWQ010000039.1, read on the forward strand.
TATTGAACATCAGCAGACTAACTTGCAGACCACCACATACACAAATCGGTCAAACCTAAATACAGAAACAGCTAGGATGATGCCAAATCAAAGAAAAACAACATACCGGCCAGGCTTCTCATCACTGAGGAAGATTTCCCGAAAGAGTAATTCTTCAAACAAAGAAAGGGTTTTCAGAAGGTTCGGATATCAATCAGCTTACCAAAAGAAAATATAAAATAATTGAAGAAATGAAACAATAGGATGTTCATCTAAATTAGGAATAATAAATTTCAAGAAAAGCACACCTTAGAGGAAGCACTCAAAAAATCCCACACTTCATGTTGTTCAGCAACATTAGCTATTGACAAGAGATCCTGGGAAAGATAGCAAAATTATTGCAACAGGAACAAGGACAAGAGCAAAGTCATACAAAAACAATGCAGCAGGGTCTAAATAATACTTGCAGATATTTATCAAGCTGAATGCAGCGCTGATGAACAAAAGCGTCCTCTGTGCTTGATGAGAATATCCTTTTGGGAGGCAAATGTAAAGTATAATTAGGAATATCTTTAAGATGCCGATGTAATCGCTCAAATTCCTGTATCTGCAAGCTAAAAAAAATTAAATTAAAAGAAAAACTAAACCCAAAAGAAAATCTAGACCTGGATGGTGTAACTCCACTTTCTTCGTAATAAAAAATAAGCAGTTTGAACAAAACTAGGTTGAACATACATAACATAGTAAGCATGTTTCAATTACGACAAAGTTGAGTACAAAACCTTCTTTTCACGAACCAAGTCCTATTTTCTGCATCTGTCACTGCAATGAAATAAACAGCAAAAGATTTTGATCCAAGTTTTTCAAAGTATGCTCCCATAACCTGTCGAGGCATTAGTACACAACGCAAGAATCAAGTTAGATTCAGAGCAAGCATTTGCGGTGACAAATCCTACATAGCAAAGCCAATAATGTTTTAATTTATATCCTCAATTTCCTAATGATTCTACTAGCAGTTCATATAACAGATTTGTACATTACATGATATTTACAGTAAAAGAATGCTCACCCGGCACCTAAGCTTGGGAAATTGTTGTCCCTCTCTGTGAAACACCACGTCTGAAACACTCCTGCCATAATGCTCTTCATTATGCCTGCCAACATTGGCGCCGTAGAACTCTGAAATAATGGGCCCTCCATGTTCTCCTGTAAATGTCTTTTCTGTATGAGGTTGGACTACCAAAGCAGAAGTGCTATTGGATCTCTTAAGACAACTTTTATTTCCATCAGCTGCAGGAGTATTAGTATGCTCCAATTCATTAACAGGATGCCCTCCCTCAAAAGACAATTTTTTGTTAGGATCCTGAAAGAATTGTTTCCCAGTTTTGTTCCCATCACTTGATAGAACATCAATACCTAGTCCACGTGTTAGCTGCTTTACAGCTCTCTGATCTATTCCTACATATATTTCAGGCATGTTGGTTAAAGTTTCCTTTCCCAAATCTTTATTAGGCATAGCATTTTTTGTTCCAGAACCCTTCGTTATAGGATCTTGAAGCCCTGCTTTGATTTTCTTCAGTTCTTTCTTATTATAATTTCTTCCTTTTGTGCAAAAGTTCTCCAGATTTTCAGGAGTAAGAACTTCAGTTCTCCTCTGGGTCACAGCATTCAGCACTCGTGCCCAATCAGCAGACTGGTTCATAGGCACTTCTGTGTTATAATCCAGGGCTATTTCTCTCTGATTGTTAATTTTATCCAATGTCATATCAGTCCCTTGCGAAAAGGACGAATATTTCCTTGAGGCAGTAACATCATCACGCACAGCCCCTGCAGCAAGAGGATGATCATGGGGATGAGCCGCCACATTAGTCGACTCATAATTACCTACGCCTTTATGGCTGTCATCGTTAAGGGCAAGCAAAATGTATTCAATCAACTTGTTGATGTACCTGATACAAGAGAAGCATTGATTGCAGTGGATTAGATGTTCCATTTAAGGAGAAGGGAATAGAGAATGTACTCACACACACGTGTATGTCTATGTATAAAAGGATAATTTATATACTGGCGAATGTGAGACATTCTATACAAGCAGTGACAACTAAAAACAACCCAATGTTTGAAAGAGAAAAAAGAAAATGAAAAAAGCTAAAAACACCTTGATGTAAATAATATAACACTGAAGTCTGTTTACAGAGCTGAGATTTTAAGACAATCAATACTTACAAGAAACAGATTGCTACTGCTTTTTTTGGGATAAGGGGATCAGTACTACTGTAAAATATTGAGTAAATAATTCAAGAAACATACCCAGGGCTTGCAAAATTCGTAACTGGTTGCACAACCAAGCAAGTTACAAGTTCTCGAGCAATGGATCTAATCAAAGGAGATTGAGCTTCTTGTGGTCTGAGTACCACAGCTAACACTCCACCTATTAGCCGTTGAAGAACCTGTGATAAAATATAAAGCATCAAGCAAATTCAAAATATAAATCCTAAAGCAAAATGTATTTCCATCAGAACGCTCCACTCAAACCTTGTACTTGCTCTCAGGAGATATCAACGCAGGATGAAGCTCCTTAGAAGCCATAAGATGGTGTTTCAATCTTTCATCTCTCTCCTCGGAAGAAAGCATTGCCATAACTTCAACACCTATAGCAGCTTGGTTTCTTCTGAAGAGGTCCAAGTGATTCCCTATTAAATCAACCATGTCCCTGAAACATTGGACAGTCATTTAATTCTGACATTCAACTATGAAGCCATATATTATCCCCTTAAAAGTTTCTTAAAGACTCACAGATCCTTTACTGATAGCAGAAAGGGAAAACTAAAAGGCAAAAAAAAAAATTACCTTGTGAGCAAGTCAACAAGGTTTAACTCTTTAACCCTTCCCAAGATTTCACCAAGAGCATCCATGATTATAGCACGTATCTGCTCAGGAAACTCCCTGTCTGGGGTAATTTCTGAATACCACAGATCTACAACAAAATCCTTCAAAATTTTATCAATAAAATCACTCATTGCAGCCTCAACAACAGGGGAATCAATTTTCCTTTTCCATTTTGGAGGGGGAGGCATAGTAGAAAGGCGTGAATCATTTACTGACAACTGTTTCTTCTCCAAATGAGACAAATATGTTGGTGGACGGACTGATCGAACCTTCCAATGGAACTCTACTTCATTAAAAAGAATGCGAAGTGCAGAAACAAACAGAATAGATATGGGTATATTCATCCACATTGATTTACTTGTATCTGCAATGAATAAGAAAGAGTTTATAACAGAGGCACACAAATTATATGTCAAGTTTAACATCCACATTGTCAAGATGATAAAGGAAGCAAAAGTATCACTAATAATCACAAAAGCAACTTCGCCAACGAGCACTAGCTCAAATGGTACTTCCTCAAAGAATGAGGTGGAAGCTGAGGTCATAGGTTCAAAACCCATTGGGCTAGAGATAAGTTACACACATTTTTATGGGACAAGGAATTAACATTTCAACTATAACTCATTGGTGGGTGTGGGTGTGTAACTTTAACAAATAAAAAATATCACAAAAAAGAAAATTTAATGGGGCCGTGGTGCATTGCCATTCTTGTGCAAACAAGTTGCACCCTCAAACTGCATCCAAAATGGGGACCAACCCATTCCCTCATGCATCCAGTGTGCCCCAGAGACTCACGGCCCAGTGCCACGTGTCCCTGAAAGCTGTGCCCATTCTCATTACAACCACAGTGATCAGAATATAGTAGCTGCAAACCTCCATTTGAGGAAACATACAACTCTCTCTCTCTCTCTCTCTCTCTCACACACACACACACACACACACGAACAAATTGATACATCTTAAGTGGGAGAGGGGAATTCAAACCTTGGATGTCTTTGATGAAAACACAAGTAATTGTCAATTGACTTAAAGGTCATTGGCACGCACACACGACCACACACACACATACATAACAAATTAGGACCCAAGGAAACAGAAAATCCCACTGAACTAGAGATGTCATTTGAGCTAGAGCTTATTGGCAAAGCCTAAACAAGAATTTTGTTTAGCTGAAATCCCAAGTTTTTTCTTTTAATACTTGTTAAGTTACACAGGCATATGGTGGACTTTGAACCCATGATCTCACCCTCAATTTTGTGCTTACAAGGGAATAAGATGTCATTTGAGCTAGAGCTTATTGGCAAAGCCTAAACAAGCATTCGGTTTAGCTGAATTAAGTTTCGACAATTCCCAATACACTGTTTCCTTTCATATTGCACCAATATATGAATATATAAGAAGTTAAATAGAGGCGATGCTGACAGTAACGAAGAGTTTGAGGAAAAGCAAGATTAAATACAAAAAGATTCAAAATTTGTGGTCTAGTTTTGATGCAAGAACTTCTCTAGAAGCACAATTTGCAGATTTTTGGAATAGGCTATCCTTGGCTGTACCAAAGGCCCATGAGTCTTATTTTGCGTTTTGAATCCTTTTCCTATTTGGTTTGAATGCTCTTAAGAACGTTTTCTTTTTGTTATTAGTAATCCTAGTCTTTCTAGGAATGTCTTTTTATTGGGATAAGATTCATCCCATTTAAATCCTCCAAATCCCTCCAATTTTTAGTCAAGCGTGAGGCACGTGGAATTTATTTCATTTTGTGCAGTTTAAATGGGGTTTTTCTTAAGGCCATTGGATTTTTTAATCGCCAAATGTCTTACATCTATATTTAAATAGGAGAAAATGGGAGCGGATACTTTTCCTTGTATCATAGTGAGATTGACTTTAATAAAATTTCAGCACCTTATTTTAAACTTGAGGGTGTGATTGCCTTCTCCTACTTAAGTGTGATTGCTCAAGATAACCTGGGTGGCTAGGTGTAATTCCCTAGATAGTGTTTTATCTTTCTTTATTTTCATATTACATTGTTTTAACACCAAACAGCCATCAAAGATATTTACGACCCATTATTTTCATTGCCAAAACCATTAAACGTCAAACCTTATTCAAAACCCATCAAGATCTCATCAAGATATCTAATTTAGCACTGAATTCCTAAAGATCCCACATCAAAATTTTGTATAAAAAGTAAAAACCCATTCAAGCTTCTGTCTTTCCTCAAGAGGACTAGCTACTAATTCTTCATTCAAAGCACAAAATGTAAAAGAAACTTAAAATGCAATAATAATCACACAATCCCACATCAATTCTAAGCTGCTATATAAAGCAAGTAATACACACCATCTATACACAAAGCAAACCCAATTGCATGAATTACTCAATGAAACATATAATCAAACAGCTTCTGGGCATATACCAAAGAAAAATCAAAGGCTTACGGGTCATGAAGTATGAAACGGCGAAGACACGCAAAGCCCACCAAACCGTTCGAAGCTTAGCCTCCTCGATCAAATCCTGTACGGTCCTCATCGCCTTCATTTCTCTCTGAATTCACAAAAGGGAAATAAAATTTACGGACCCAAATTGAAGAACCGAGAATTCTCGCCGGTGAGAAATTACTCATACTATTTTTTTCTTTTTCTTTTTTTCTTTTTGCGTTCAAAATAAAATAGAACATAAAAGTAGTAAGAAAAAATAAAAAAGAGCGTGCATTAATTTTTTAAATAAAGGATAAAAGGTGAGGAGGAAGATATGATGCGTTTGTTTAAATTTAAAAAAGAAAAAAAGTTAGGAGATTATAAAGTACATGAGTTTTCTGTTTTAAATTGTTAACTTTTATTTTATTAATTTGTTCCCCTTAAACAAGGAGATGGTATCTTGAGATATCCAAACTTTAGAGTCTACGGCTTAAAAACCTCTTAAATAGTAGTACCAAAAAAAAAAAAGTGTGAAAGTATGAATATAGATATGTGAAAATGGGAAGATTATTCATGTAAGGCAAATAGTTGCAAGACATGTGGGGATGCAGACCCAAATATATATTGGGCCTTAGGCCTTGTCCGAGGAGGCACAGTGGTCCAAGAATAGATCAGTAGTGAGGAAGAAGTAAGATTTTGAACTTCACGAGCAAGCTATGACTATAAAGGCTGGGAGAGATAGGCCGAGGAGGAGTATCTCCTCAGCTAAACGAAGAAGGGGTCAAAAAGTGTGTTCTGTCGTCCAGGATGATGTTCCAGGAAGTTCTATTGATAATGATGTGCATTGCGAATGCATAGGACAAATGGAAGCCAAGAAATATCTAAGAAAAAGCTGCTACCACTGCATTGAATGCTCTGCAGCTAACTCTCTGGCTGCATTTATGTGGAGAGGACTCCTGAGCAGTGCTGTCTTGGTCGCCCCAACTCACAGAGGGCCTATAAGAGTGTCTGATGGGACAAGCTCTCAAGTAGTGGCTTGGATGATCGACAAGTGGAAGGCTAAGATCATTCAAAGGGAGATATATAATGTAAGAAACCCCTGAGGAAGGGGGGGATGGAGAAATGGAAGAAGAAACACTGTAGCAATCAAGAACTGAACTTGTAATCAAGCTCAAGAATCAATATATAAAAACTAATCTTCTCGGACTATGCCGAGGACAGTTTTTCTTTAGATTAAACTAGTCTATCTACATTTTCTTGTCATCTGAATTCACTTTATTTGTTGACTAGTTCATTAAAGCTCAATTTTCCAACCCACTCTCTACAAATTTATTGTATTGGGCTTTTTGAGCCTAAGTTCATTTATCATTTGGGATAGGGACTCAATTGTGGCCTTATATGACACATATGTATAAATAGTACTATTGCAGGGGCGGCTCCATGACCATCCCCAGAGGGTTTAAATGAACCCCCTGACCTGGTCCCAAAAGAAAAATTATGTATAATTTTTTAAATATTTTTTTGTTTTGATCCCTACAATAAAAATTTGAACACCTTGACCTTAAGTTTCTTGTTAATCCCAACTGAATAAGCTTGAATATGATGAGTAGTTTCATAACTACTTTACCCATTTCTAAGTCCAAGAAATATTTTACTACTTACTTCAATTCAAAGAGAGTGAATATGTGTATGGTTAAAAAACCATACACTTCAAAAGCAAAAATTTATTACTGGAGTATTATTTTTTTTAGTTTCACGCTTACTCTTAGCCCTATTCCTAAGTATGTTACTGTAGGGATGTTAGGCCTAGAAGTTCATTATATATTTGTACATTGAGCTCATGGCCTAAGCCGAGGATAAGGACTTGTCCGAGGAGGAAGAATCTCCGTCAGAGGAGACCTTGTTAGCAAATAAAAGAGTTAGTTTTGGCTACAAAGGTTCAACGAGATATTAGTTGAGGATAAATGTCTCCTCTGCAGACATTGCAAAGACATTGGACCGGGAGAAGTCCTAAGATATCTTAGGAAGAAAGCTGTCACCACCGCATTTAATGTTCTGCGACTAACTTCCTGGTTGCATTAATGTGGAGAGGACCTCTGAACAGTGTAAAATTAGCTACCCCAAGGCTTACAAGACTAGAGAGGGTGTCTGATGGGAGAAGCACTCAAGTGGTGACTTAGGTGATCAACAAATGTAGGATCCAGATGCTTTAGAAGGAACTATATAAGGAAAGAGACCTTTCATGAAGAGGGGATCAGAAATTATAGGAGAAAAACACTATAGCATTCAGGAACCAAACTTGTAACCTAATTTGAGAATAATATACATGAATAGATCACCTCGGATCATGCTGAGGACGATTTTTCTTCAATACAACCCTATTTCTTTGCATTCCCTTATCATCTGAATCTATTTTAATGTTGGTTTGATTAACTAAAGCTCAATTTTCCAACCCATTCTATACAAATTCATTGTTTTGGGCTTTTTGGGCCTAAGTCCACCCACATAGTGGGCTAGGAATTCAAATTCAGTCCTTACAATTGGCGCCGTCTGTGGGAATTACTAGTGTTTCACTGACTCCAACTTTCAACAATGGTAGGTTCAAGTCCACATCAAGCAGAGTCTATGGGGTCTCAGCGTCAAGATCACTTCTGTGATCTTGAACGGCAAAGAGACTGGGAGGGAAGTGTGTATACTACCCATACTAATAGAAGCCGTGCAAGGGGTAAAAGCCATGTCTCCTAGGAGGAGAACACAAGAAACATGCAAAAGAATATTGATCATTTGAAGAGAAGCTTGCGACATGAACGGCGAAAGCGAGCTCCATCCAATTCTGACTTCTCTTCTGATGGTGAAGAGGACGTTAGCTTTAATCGTAGATCAAGGACGCCCCCTAGCAAGTCTTTCTCACATGAAGATGACTATCATCATGAACGTAAACGGAGGAATTTGTCCTCGGTTGGTCTGGGGAATGATGCTATGAGCAAGGCACTGAATCAGATTTCTAGGTCTCCTTTCACACGTTGGATTGAGGGAGTGAGACTTCCTCGGCAAATTTTTTACAGCCCACATTCACCATGTACAATGGCAAAACAGACCTTGTGGAGCATGTCAGTCATTTTAATCAGAAAATGGCCATACACTCCAAGAATGAGCCTTTGGTGTGCAAGGTTTTTCCATCCAGTTTGGGGCTTGTGGCGATGAGGTGGTTTAATAGCCTAAAGGCAAGTTCCATAGACTCTTTTAAGGAACTCACTCAAGCGTTTGGATCTCACTTTATAACGTGTAGTATAGTTCCTCAGCCTTTGGCCTCTTTGCTGTCTTTATCCATGAGGGAAGGGGTAACCCCAAAGACATATTCGAATAGGTACTGGAAGATGTTCAACGAAATTGATGGTGACTTTGATGATGTTGTCATTAGTACTTTCAAGCTCGGCTTACCTACTAATCATGGTTTAAGGAAGTCTTTGACGGGGAAACCTGTTATCAGCATACGTCAACTCATGAATCGGATTGACAAGTACAAGAGGGTCGAGGAAGACCAACAGCAAGACAAGGGGAAGGGCAAGGTTATTCCTCAGGAAATGAGGGATTTTAGGTTGAAACATTACAACAACAACAGACCCCGAAGAGATTTTGTTGGACAATCTGAGTTTGTAACTCCTCAAGTGGTAAACACTGTGTTCAAAGATCCGGTGCAACAAGTTTTGCAGAAGGTTAGGAACGAGCCATATTTCAAATGGTGAACAAGATGAGCGGAGATCCTTTGAAATGCAACCAAAGTCTTCATTGCCAATACCATCAAGAACGGGGACATACCACCGAGGACTAACGGACATTATGGAATCATCTGGAGCAGCTGGTCAAGGAAGGGAAGTTACAGCACCTCCTGTACCGCCCCAACGGGCAGGGTGACTAGTCGAGATCCAGGACACAAGGGAATGCCTCTTCAAGGCCCCCAATAGGCACAATCAATGTTATTTTTGCTGCATCTGGGAGGACTAGATCACAACCCTCCAGGGTGATGTCTGTAACTCAGCTACTTGCGGAGAATACTAATATGGGGCCGAAGAGGGCTAAAGTGGAAATTCGATTGATGTTGAGCTTTTCGGACGAGGATAAAGCAGGAACCATCCAGCCACATGATGATGCCTTGGTAGTGACCCTTAGAATCGGAGGGTATAATGTGAGGAGGGTGATGGTAGATCAGAGCTGTTGTGCAGAGATTATGTACCTTGATTTGTACAATGGGCTGAACTTAAAGCCTGAAGACTTGACCGCCTATGATTCACTCCTAGTGAGTTTTGATGGGAAGGTTGTTATCCCAAAGGGTCAGATCAGATTGCCTGTGCAGGCAGGCTCGGAGGTGGTGGAAGTGGACTTCATAGTGGTAGATGCATACTCTCCCTACACGGCTATTGTGGCCAGGCCTTGGCTCCACACTTTAGGGGTTGTTTCTTCAACTATGCATCAAAATGTGAAATACTTGTCAAGAGATCGAATTGAGGAACTGGTAGGGGATCAGTCCATGGCTAGACAGTGCCTTGTGTTCGCAATCTTGCATCAGCCAATAGCTGAGTCCTCGGCCTCGGTGAATAAGGGTTTATAGCAATCAAAGTCCACGGAGTTAACTGTGAAGGGGCCCGCCGAGGAAGCTAAATGTGAGGATTTAGAGAAATTTTCCATAGGTGATGATTCGGAGAAGTTTTTCCAAGTTGGAGCTTAGCTACCACCTCGGGAGAAAAGGGAGTTTATGGAATTTCTTAAAAGAAATGTAGATGTATTCGCCGGGAATGCCTACGAGGCTTTGGGGGTGGATCCGAGCTTTATTTGCCATCATCTGAAGGTCAATCCATTAGTCACCCCCAAAAAGCAACCGCCTCGGCGTTCATCCAAGGAACATTCGAATGCTGTCAAGGACGAAGTCATGAAACTTAAGCAGGCAGGAACCATTAAGGAGGTTTTCTACCCTAAATGGTTGGCCAACACAGTGGTGGTGAAAAAGAAGAATGGGAAGTGGCGCGTGTGTGTAGATTTTACGGACTTAAACAAGGCCTGCCCAAAGGATCCTTTCCCTATGCCAAGGATTGACCAGTTGGTGGACGCGACTGTGGGTCATCCTCGGATGAGTTTTCTAGATGTCTTTCAAGGGTACCATCAGATACCGTTGGCCTTAGACGACCAGGAAAAGACAGCTTTTGTCACCTCTACTGGAAATTATCATTATAAGGTGATGCCTTTTGGTTTAAAGAATGTAGGGGTTACTTATCAGAGGATGATGACCAGGATGTTTAAGCCTCAGTTGGGAAAGAGCATAGAAATTTATATCGATGATATGGTGGTAAAGAGCAAGGTAGAGTCCGATCATGTTGATAACCTCGGAAACGTTTTTGGTATCTTAAGGAGGCACAAGCTTCGGCTTAATGCTTCCAAATGTTCTTTTAGTGTCAAATCAAGGAAATTCTTGGGTTATATGGTCACGCACCGGGGAATTGAAGTTTACCCTGATCAAATTAAGGCAATCAATAATCTTCAACCGCCTCAGAATCCCAAGGAAGTCCAGAGGCTTACAAGGATGACTGCTGCTTTAAACAGATTCACCTCTCAGTAAGCATACAGATGTAGGCCTTTCTTTCAGTTATTGAATAAATGGAAGGGATTTGAATGGACTAAGGAATGTGTTTGGGCGTAACAACAGTTGAAAGAGTATTTGTCTCGGCCACCCATCATGTCTCGGCCCGAGGTGGATGAGGTGTTATTTGCTTATATCGTCGTGGCCTCCCATGTAGTGAGTTTGGTGCTAATACGGGAAGATAATGGCATAAAGAGGCCAGTTTACTATGTGAGCACGTCCCTGCATGGGGTCGATGTTCGTTACTTACCACTGGAAATGGCCATTTTGGAAGTGGTGCATGCTACACGTAAGCTTCTCCATTATTTTCAATCATACACAGTGGTCGTCTTAACCCAGCTCCCACTTAAATCTCTACTACGGAGTGCGGATTACACAGGAAGAGTTGCAAAGTGGGGCACGATTTTAGGGGCTGTTGACATTAAGTACAAGCCACACACCTTTATCAAGGGTCAGGTTCTTGCCGACCTGGTTGCTGAGTTTGCTGAATCCCCAGAAGAAGAAAAGATAGAAGAGCAAAACATGGATGGAAAATCAGTTGGAATGATCTCAATACAAGAACCTGCATCTTGGAAAGTTTATGTTAACGGTGTAGCGAACCATAGGGGATCTGGTGTGGGACTAGTCTTGATATCTTCTGAGGGGATTACAATTGAGAAATCCTTAAGGTTGGGCTTTTCGGCTACAAACAATGAAGCCGAATATGAAGCACTGTTGGAAGGGATGATCATGGTGCAAAAAATGGGTGCAAAAGTAGTAGAATTGTTTTCTGATTTAAGGTTGGTTGTTGGCCAAGTCCAAAGAGAGTTAGAAGCCTGAGACCCCCGAATGCAAGAATACTTAAACCAGGTTAGACATTTACAGACTAATTTTGAATCTTTAATTTATTACAAGTCCCTAGAAGTAAAAATACACATACGGACTCTCTTGCCACGTTAGCAACATCCTCGGTACAAAGTTTGCCTCGGGTAATCCTCGAAGAAGACTTATGTAAACCTACCGAGGCGGGAAGATTAGTAGTTCATGTTCATCAAATAAGGGCGGGCCCTAACTGGATGGATTCTATTGTATTGTTCCTTAAGGAAGATGTTTTACCGGATGATAAGTTCGAGGCTGACAAAGTGCGAAGAAAAGCTCCTCGATTCTGGCTGTCCGAGGACCAGAAGTTGTATAAAAGATCTTTTTCGGGCCTGTATCTGTTGTGTGTACACCGGAAGCGGTTGAGCCAATCCTGGAAGAATTGCATGAAGAGATTTGTGGAAGCCATAAGAGGGGCAGGTCTTTATCACATAGGGCCCTTACGCAAGGCTACTGGTGGCCGAGGATGCAGAAAGAAGCACAGGACTATGCAAAAAAGTGTGACCAGTGCCAGAGGTTTGCCCCAAACATTCACCAACCTGGAGGAGTCCTTAATCCTTTGTCCATTCCTTGGCCTTTTGCACAATGGGGTTTGGATATTGTACGTCCTTTCCCTAAGGCAACTGAGAACAAGAGGTATTTGTTAGTCGGCACAGACTACTTCACCAAGTAGATTGAAGCTGAAGCACTTGCAAACATCAGGGATGTGGACACTAAACGATTCATATGGAAAAACATTGTCACTAGGTTTGGAGTCCCACATACCCTTATCTCGGACAATGGACTCCAATTTGACAGTAAGGCCTTTAGGAGATACAGCTGCGATCTGGGAATAAAGAATAGGTATTCCACCCTGACATACCCAAGAGGGAATGGACATGCTAAAACTGTCAATAAAGTCACAGTCAGTGGACTAAAAAAGAGGCTGGATGATGCAAAAGGGAAATGGGTAGAAGAGCTATCACACATCTTATGGACTTACCAGACTACACCTCGTAGGTCCACAGGAGAAACTCCATTTTCCATGACATATGGGGCCGAGACTGTTATTTCTCTAGAGACTGGATTCCCCACCCTACGAAACAGTTCTTTAACTCCGAGTAGCAACGATGGGCTATTGGAGAGGAGTTTAGATTTAATTGAAGAGCGAAGAGAAAATGCCATGGTTCAATTGGCATATTATCAACACAAGCTCAAGCAAGGGTATGAACCCAGCATGGTCTTAAGAAAGGTTGTGGAAGCTGCCAAGAACCCAGCATAGGGGAAGTTGGGACCTACTGGGAAGGGCCATATTGTATAATATCGGTAGCTGGGATAGGTGCGTATTATCTGAAAGTTCTAGAGGAAAGGGCTATACTACGTCCCTGGAATGTAAATAATCTTAGAAGATATAATTATTAATACAAGTTTTCTTCACCTTCTTTGGGTTTGTTATATTCCTCATCTTGCGTCTTTACCATCATTCTGAATAACAAATAGAACCTTAGTCATGTCTGGTTCCTCGGACCACATACCTTGGGAAAATTGATATCTTTTAATTAATTTTCTATGTGTTAAACAGAACCTTAGCTATGCCTGGTTCCACGGACCATCTGCTTTGGAAAAATTAACACATCATGACAACTTTCTGAGTATCAAACAGAACCTTGGTCATGTCTGGCTCCTCGGACCACATACCTTGGAAAAATTGATATCTTTTAATTAATTTTCTAAGTGTTAAACAAAGCCTCAGCTATGCCTGGTTCCTCGGATCATCTGCTTTGGGAAAATTAACACAGTAAGACATCATTCTAAGTATCAAATAGAACCTTGGTCATGCCTGGATCCTCGGACCACATACCTTGGGAAAATTGATATCTTTCAATTAATTTTCTAAGTGTTAAACAAAACCTTAGCTATGCTTGGTTCCTCGGACCATCTGCTTTGGAAAAATTAACACAATAAGACATCATTCTAAGTATCAAACAGAACTTGGTCATGCCTGGATCCTCGGACCATATACCTTGGGAAAATTGATATCTTTCAAATAATTTTTTAAGTGTTAAACAGAGCCTCAGCTATGCCTGGTTCCTCGGATCATCTGCTTTAAGAAGCTTAACACACTATTTAAACTATCAGAGTATTAGAGAGAAAATTGATAATGTCTAGGTCCTCGGACCACATGCCTCAGAAAGATTAATCATTTCCTTCAAATGGCTATAAATCAAGGCGAAATCTTATTTATAACAGTCTGTATGAGATAAACGTATATACTTTGACACTCGATATAATTGCTTTAGATAGCAATGATCTTCCTTATAACAAGAGTCCCAAATGGATGCTCGTGAGCATCACTTAAAGCATTCATGGGCATACCTGTATTTGTGTAAGACTTAACCACTCATTTAACCCTCATGAGCATCACTTAAACCTATATGCATATTACAACATTGGGCATGTCCGCAGAATTAAGTATATGCTTTGTCAAGGTGAATAACTTACTAAAAATTCACTTGCTTTTGCTGTTAATCATAGGGAGTAGGACAAATTTTGTTTGCTAAATTAGGTTAGTAATTGAAAGGTTATCTCATCATTACCTTTGTTAGGTGTTAGCTAAAATAAAAATGATATCAATTTCAGTGCAAAACCACAGGAAAAAAGGAAGTATCCATGACTTTCATCAAATAAAAGCCTTAAAATGAGGCAAATGAAGTACAAAAAGATAGATCAATTACAAACTAAGAAAATAAAAGAAAAGGAAGAAGGCAATCTATTTCTTCATTTTTATAACGAGTTTATCTTTTGGATCCTTGGGAAGTTGAGCATTCACTGCCGTAGTGAACACTTCAGCTTTCTCCTTATAGCCCTCTTTTGGGGGTATGGAAAGGGTTACCAATGCCACTTCCATACTTTGAGAAGCCTCTTGATCCTTAGAGGTGTCCATTGGAGCAGGAGGAGGAAGGTCAGAGCCTTGGATTGTTTCTTTATTGGCCTCTCTTGTCTTTGAGGTGTCCTCGGCCTGCCTTGTCCCTTATGAAGACTTTTTGGCTGCAAGTAGAGCTTATGGTGGGCTGCCTTGAATTTCACCCGTCTCTGAGGACACAGGGTCAGCCTTGGAGTCTGCATAGCTTCGAGGGCGCATGGTAGGGGGTAATAGACACTTTCTGCTCTCTTTAGCATGGAAGAAGCCTTAACCCCAACTTGGTTGAAGGCCTCATCCCATGTTAGGGCACAATAATTTCTACATACTTGAGGGACCTCAGCCCTCAGGGCGTCTTCGGTCTTGGCCACCCCCACCTCGTATCCGTGTTGCTATGCTACGTCCTTGGCCTTCTCTGCCTCGTCTTTGGCCTTCTCAGCTACAACCTTAGCCTTTTCAATCTCCACTAATTTCTTCTTCAGAGAGGCTATCTACTCTTTGGAAGGGGCCAATTACTCCTCGGTACTTCGAAGAAGTAACCGCTAACTCTCGGCTTGCTTCTCAGCGCTCTCTATGGCAGCCGCAGCATATCTCCTTTCTTTTTGCTCCTCAGCCAGCTGAACCTTCAGGTCTTTTAGGCTCTTATCAACTACGTGGAAGCCATCCATGGCAGCTATCCTCCTCTCTTCCTCCTCTTTCATTTTTCGATGGGAAGAGTTCACCATCTCTTCGGCCTTAAAGACTGCTTGGGTGGCCTGAGAAGAAAGAGAAGTTAAGTTAAAAAAAAAAAAAAAATTAAGTTAAAGTCGTTACCATTTCCAGGTCTCTTTTAAGCCCAAGGAAAACTTCGTAGTGCCTCAGAGACCTGAGGTCAGCCATGTCCTTGGGAAGAAGCAAGGGTTGTTCCACGACATGGGCTATGTACCCAGCCGTCCTTCTTTGGAAGTCCCGAATAGAAGCTTCATTTGTCAGGGGGACCCCGTTCAGTTCCATGGGCGGAGCCCAGGCCGAGATGGTAACTGGGTGCTCACCCCTCTTGTCAGCTTCACGAGCCGACCTCGTTTGCATGCCTTGGGGATGCTTAGATCCCCTCTGAGGATCATCTTCTTGATGGGGATGGCTTTTCCCAGCCTCCATGACCTCTTTACCCTTGTCATCCCTTTTCTTTTGTGATCGGCAGGGTCGACATAGGTTTGTTAGGCAGGTGGAGGAGTAGGAAGACAGGTCTGAGCTGGAGGCGGTGGAAGTTGAGGTTGGGTGGATTTCTTAGATGGCTTTCCCCCCGGTTGGGATTCCAGTAGTTCCAGCAGGCTCGACTTCTGTTTCCGTTAAATACCCATCCAATCGGATGAAGTAATCTCTTCTTCGGTCACAGGAAAGGGAGGTTAATTGAAGACTTCGTAGAGGTCGTCCAAATCTGAGCATACATTAGCACATGTAAAACACTTGTGATGGCCAAATCACATTGTACCTGCACATGTATCAAAAGTAGCAAAGAATATTGCGTGTTGTGTGTGAAAAACATCGCAAGATTGCATATGTGTATAGATGTTATGACGATCTGAGATATGAGTAAATAACTTTTAACTCACACACAATCATAACTGTTTGATGGGGACTATCACCTTCAAGGTACATCCTATGACTCCCACTTCTCCTAGAAAACACGCTTGCAATCATGTTTAAAGCATTTTTAATCTTTTTGCTTTTTATTTTCTTTGCATATTTTCTTTTATTTTTGCATATCATACATGGGTATATAAAAGAGAGAAAAGAAATACCCAAGATGTTAAGCATTGACATTGCACTTTTGCTATGCCGAAGCATACAGATGTCTTTGACACTGCACTTTTGCTATGTTGAAGCATACAGGTGTCTATGACACTACACTTTTGCTATGCCGAAGCATACAGGTGTCTATGACACTACACTTTTGCTATGCCGAAGCATACATGTGTCATACAATGATTGGCGGGCAACAGTGGTGAGATGGTCATTTATGCCTTTCTCTTAGGATTTTCTAGTCCTACCCGTCAAAAAAAGTGATATGAGTGTTAAGTTTTAAGAGATAACCTAATCTTACTCATCACAAACAAGAGCCACAAAGCTCACTTGCTTAGTTGTGCATAAAGATGCTCATCTAAGTTACAAGAGATACAAAGTTTAGAAAACTTTGTTTCATTGGCCATCCAAGGTACATAAGTACCAAAGTACACATAACACACACTGTTTTTGTATTTTTCAATTTTTCAAAATTTTTTTTTTAATTTTATTTTTATAAAAAAAAATTGAAAATAAACAAACAAAAACATGTTAAGCAAAGCATGAAAGAAATATGCATATGCATGAAGGCATGATAGAAGAGTGCAGATGCATGAAAACATGATTCCAAAAGCAGATAAGAAATCAAGTAAAGAGAGTCCTACTTTAGATAGAAAGAATTAAAGCAGAGGACAAACAGAAAAGACAATTAAGTCTTAGGATCCTTTATCACCCACATAGCACGAGTCTTTGGCTGTGAAGATGAAAAGGCACGGGTCCTAAAATGATTACTAAAGGACGTAGAAGAATTAGAATTCCCCTGAAATTGAGTCAAAAAGCTCAAAACTTTTAATAACTCACCAAGAATAGGTACAGAGCCTTTAAACAAAGGATGAGACCTATTTGACACTCGCTTATGGGGAAACAACTTGAAACAATTAGGGCGAGTGTGACCAGAACCACCACAATGGTGACAAACATGAGTAGTTTTAGAGCTACTTGGCTTCCTAGAAGGAGGTCTAACCTTAGAGGTTGACAACTTAGGACAATTTGGCCTAATATGACCAACAATATGACAATGATGACAAGTGGGGACAAATTCAGAATTTTTATTCAACCTAGGAGGAGTTTTAGACATAGGTTTAGAAACTTCAGTGTTAACATCAGAATTTTTACCTTTGTCTATCCTAGCAATATTAGCCTTCAACTCTTCATTATTCCTTTTAAATGGAGGAATATAAAAATCTTTTTCTTTTGAGTTAGGCTCAACAACAAGTTTGAAACTAGTTAATTTTTCAACTTCAGTTTTAGATTTAACTAGTTGCTCTTCCAAACTTTTAATTTTGTCCACTTGAGATGAAATTTGATTTTTAAAATTCTCATTCAAATTATTGGCTTCATCTAATTTTGCAATCAAATCATCTTTTTCAAGTTTGACCTTTTTAAATTTAGCTTTTAATTTTGTAGAACATTCAAGAGATTTCATGCAAAAATTATAAAGCTTGCAATAGGCATCTTGAATATCATCATTATCATTCAACATAAGATCATGCAAATCAAAACAATTAAGAGTTTCCATGACAACAGGGGTCAATGGATCAACACAGCAAAGATTAAATCCTAATCAGAGTGTGCCTGCTCTGATACCACTTGTTAGGTCACAATTCGAATGACCCCTTGTGATTAACCCTAATTAATTAAATTAGTCAAGTAATTAATTAATCAATTAATCATGCAATTTTATGGAAGCACAAACAAATCACCAATCAACTAAATACGCAGCGGAAAATAAAAGACACGGTGATTTGTTTACGAATGGGGAAAACCCTAACGGCAAAAATCCCACCGGGTGATTTTCAGGTCACCACTCCCGAAACTCCACTATTATCAAATCAAGCGGTTACAAGAAAGGAATCCCAAGTACCTTACCAACCTACAGTTGAACCCTTACCCTAATGCCCAATTGGACTTGATCTGTGGTGACAGTCTCCACCTTTGATGCACGGCTCCCAAGTACGTGACTAACCAATTTGATGCGCGGATCCCAGTACGCGGCTTACTCCTTTGCACGAATCCCAGTACGTGACTAACTCCACAGCAATTCTTTGATTGTTGTAGTTGATTTGCAACAGCTTCACATAGAAACACCAATAAGATCTTCAATGTTGGTGCAAGAGACTTTGCTTGGTCACAAAACCCAAAGGCGTACAAGAAACGCAGCAAGAACTCTTTCTTCTGTAGGAGGAGGCTAGGGTTTCAAAAAGAAAACCTTATGAAGCTCTCTAGGGTTAGGTTTTTCTTTTTCCCACCTCTTTTAAATAGGAGCTTAATGGGCTCTCCTATTCCAAATAGGTTTACACAAACCTTGGGCTTTTCCTTGTCCAATAAGGATTATACAAACCCATAAACAAATAGCCTTTTAGAATAAAACATTGCTGGCTATAATCTGAAAATCCGTAAGCTCGATCGATCGAGATATCTATCGAGCTTTAATGAATCTCAACAGATCGAGCTTCTGTCGAGGAGGTATCGAGACCTGCAAATTGCACTTTTCTTGAGCAGTTCTTGAGTAATCTTCATGTCTTCAATTTTAACATTTTGTGATGATCATCTTGAACCTACTTAGATTTACCCAAATACAAGTAAAGTGCGTTTTGTCAAAAGATATGCCAATTACATAAAAATATGTCCCCAACAGAAATTATAGGAGAAAAACACTGTAGCATTTAGGAACCAAACTTATAACCTAATTTGAGAATAATATACATGAACAGATCACCTCAAATCATGCCGAGGACAATTTTTCTTCAATACAACCCTATTTCTTTGCATTCTCTTATCATCTGAATCTATTCCAATGTTGGTTTGATAAACTAAAGCCCAATTTTACAACCAATTTTCTACGAATTCATTGTTTTGGGCTTTTTGGGCCTAAGTGCACCCACGTAGTTGGCTAGGAATTCAAATCTGGTCCTTACAGTTACTATTCTTATTTATTCTATATTTTTTTATTCAATTGATATAACTAATAAATATAATAAGTTATTATTAATTTGTTAAAAATGTATGATTAGTAATTTAATTCTATTTGTTGATGCATTCAATGTTGTTGTTTTAATGATTTTTAAACTGTTAATAACTTTTTTAGATTATTATCTATACTATATATAAAATAATTCTCTTCTTTCAACTAGACTTTTTTATAGTTCAAAAATACCCTCATTAATAAAGGGTAACTTCATTTAAAAATAAGGTCATAAATGTTAAATAACAAATTTCAATTTGAATTCAAAAAGAGAACTCCTAAAATTTTGGATTTTTCCCTTACAGTTACTGCTTATCATTTTTATTTGTTTGAAAAATAAAAATATATTTTTTTAAATCATAATAGATATAAATTATAAAAAATTACAAAAAAAAAAAAATGAAGAGCCTCTTAGACAAAGTGAAAATAATAATAATAATGAATTTGACCAGTGCAAATATACCTTAAAAGTATTTTAATATAACAAATAAATATTTAGCTTTAGTTGAAATTTACGTCATCACATAGAGTAAAAAAACTAGTGATAGTTATTATAGAAAGTGCATAAATAATCTCTAAAGTCGTAGGCTTCTAGCACCATTTTGAAGTAGATTGTAATTATCTAGAAAATGTAAAACAAAGATGATTTAATCGTAGGCATTAATCAAGGCGCTTAGTGATTAATTAGTTGGATGATAGCACATTTGGGTTTGACTTGTATTATAATGACAAATTATTAGGTATCATACAAAACTGGGAGGAGGTTTGTATTTCTGTTTAAAAAACAAAAACAAAAATAATCATACCTCGTGATAATTAAGGATAAATTTCACTATTTCTAAAAAAAAAAAAAAGGGATAAATTTCACTATGTTAAATAAATTTCACCATTTATTGATGAGATATATTTTTAAAAAATTTTATAAAAAAAAAAGTAACTAATTTATTTGATGGCTTTTTTTATATCTCATAAAATTAGTATTAAAACTTTCTTAAAATGATATATTAACAAATATCTAACCAGATCTTTATTTATTTGGAAAGAGCAATGATTGTTTGGCATCTAAATTTATCTTGGGAGCAGGATCGCTCTTTTTGAGATTGATGGGTTGTATGACTAATGACATTCAGTTATACTTGCACTAACGGTCTTGCAATACTCATGTTCTCCTCTCCCTTTTCATTCTCAAAAATAAAAAAAAATAAAAAAAAAATGAAAAAAAGAAAGAAAGAAACTTGTGATATAGAGATAGAAATAGACCACCGTTCGCCGGACTAAGGCTTTGTTTGAGAGTTCATAAGGGAATGAAATTGAATGATCATCAGGGAATGGAATGTAATAAAATGTATTTAAGTAAGGAAAATTAATGGAAATGAATGGAATGGAATTGAATTAAGTAACCTTGATTGGATATTTTAAAATTAAGGAATGAAAATTAATGGAATGTAAGTAATCTCGTTTGGGAGTCACACGGAAAGAATCGAATGGAATCATTTTATGACAATATTACTATTAGACCCTTATTTTAAAATAAAGGGTTAAATATATAGGGGTATTTTGGGAGTTTTAGTTAAAAAAAAATTATTAAATCTAATTTCATTCCCTCCAATTCCTCCCAATTTCGGGGGAAATGAAAATTTGAGGTTTTAAGGGAATAAAGAGAAATGAGTGTTCCCTCTTACCTATTTCATTCCCTCCCACTTAAACTCCCAAACAAGGGAATGAACTTTCCATTCCTTCCATTAAAACTCCTAAACAAGGGAATGAAAGAATATTCTAAAATTATTCTTTTCATTAATTTCCATTCCATTACATTCCCTACTCCCATAGAGAAAGAAAAATCATATACTATATAATAAAAGTTAGGTTTAGAAGTCGTGGTTGCGCCAAGTGGCTGCACTAAATTGCAGAAATTTTTTTAGAATTTAAAAAAAATAAATATAATTTTTTCTGTACTTATCTTCTTCTCCTATAATTTCTAAATTGATAAAAATCTTAATTTGATTACAATCCAAACTCTTCATCTAATCCTTATATTATTATAATTTATAACTTGATAAAAAATTTTAATTTGATTACAACTCAAACTCTTTATCTAATCCATTTTTTATTTAAATTATATTACTACGTGTAAAAAAAAAAAACACAGTACACGTAAAAAAAAACAAAAAAAAAAAAACAAAAGATTTAGAGCTTAGAGAAATATATGACTACACAACAGAGAAATATAAGTAAAAGATTGGTTACCCTCAAAAGAATAATCCATGGCAGTGTTCGTGAAAATAGCCATAGCAAATAGTGGAGCCGTATCAACCACATTTAATTTCAAGAATTGAGTCAAAAAAAAAAAAATCTCAATCATACATCAATGCATACAATTGCTCAAAGGGTTTCCAAAATACCATATTTGATTATACGGGCAACATAAGGAGAATTCCTATCAATTTATGCATCATCTTCCAATGTTACTCTACTTTTCTTGCAATATTCACCAGTTATTTTAACAGTAATTTGAAGTTTCAAAAACACAATATGAAAAATTTTCTTTGTGTTTAGAATATAAAGGTACAAAATTGTGCTACAAAAACTAACCTTTTTGAAAACCAAAAAAATAAAAAACTGAATTGTTGGTGTACCAAAGACAAAGGAAAAGAAGGAAGGAGTTGAGTAGAAGATTGTTCCTATTTCCATCTTAAGCTATTTGTTGATGGAGCAATCACTTAAAGAGGGCAATATCAACAAACATAATTAAGATAATTAGAGCTGAAAGGTAAATTTTCTAACCCATCCTCTCCCTAAGTAGGAGTTTGAGATAATATAATGCCAAAAGAATGCACTAAATCAACAATGGCATGATGATCCTAGAAGTCAATAAATTAATAGCAATATTTTCAATGAGAAGCATATAACTTTCAAAGTTCCCACCACTCCACAACACATAATATGAATGATCAAATTCAAGACTCTTCTTGCACAATACTGAAAAAACGTGAGAAAAGAATAGTATAGAAATACTGACCACAATCTTCATTAATAAATTTTCTAGCTCTTTCAATTAAAAATTACCTTAGTTTGAGGTTGGCACACCAAACATCAAATACCAAAAGCTTTAAGGAAACTGGACAGAAGAGATTAAGAGAGATCTTGATACTGCAGGGTAGAGAGGCTTTGATGAGAAGGGAGTGAACGGAATAAGTCGGTTATATTGTTTAGGTTTAGGGTTTTATTTTCACTAGTAGCGTGTTCTAACTATAATAACTGAGGATAATATCTTATTATATTGGTGAAGATAAGTGTGCAATAAATCAAATACGTGAGGATGTGATTCACTACTCCACTTATAATAGATTACACAAACAATACCGATCTCTCTAAAGAAAAGTTCAATATACAAACAAAATCCTCAATCACAATTATCTTCACCAAAATTTATTTTTATATATAAATCAAATACGCATGAGAATGAAATATAAAATTAGAATTTTTGTTTTTTATCAAATACGTTTGAATTTGAGTTTAAGTTGAACTTGTTACAGAGATAGAGTTTCACTACTTAAATTTGCACTAAAAAAAATAATTTTATTTAAAAATAATAATAATAATGTGACAAGCCTTGGAGAGTTCAATAAAAAGTCAAAAAGTTCGGTTATACATATACTAGTTAAAGGCCCGTGCGTTGCACGGTTTTATGTTAAACTTTATAGAATATATATAATTATTATACCAAATAAGTTATTATTAAACAAAAGGAATAAATTGCATTAGTACATCAAACATGCCAATTGTGCTATTGTAACATGCCAATTGTGCTATAATATCATTTGTAGTTACATATATCAAACTATTTGTATATGAATTTTATATCTAATGAATCTACAATATAAGTGATTTGCAGTATTGTTAACAATAATATTAATGATTAAAATCTTTAGACAAAGTAACATAAAATTGGCCACTTTTAAAAGATAGAACTATTCGAGAAATAAGACCTTTGTTCTAATTTTTTCCATGCAATGCACAGTTTTATACATAAACTTAGTGTAAATGAAAAAAATAAATAAAAAATTGCGAAGTTCTACATCTAGATTACAAACCTGACCGCAGCAGCACAAAAGAAATATGGCTATAGAATTGATACAGAATTGTCTTCACTTGTTATGGAAACAAAACACAACAAATTTGTTATGAAAACAAAAGACAACAAATACATAAAACGTATTTAAATAATATCAACAAACTGTACAATAGAAAAAGGAAAAAAATACCCCAACCGTATATATATCCCTACTTTTATATTAGATAATTTTAAGCTGTGAAGAAATTGATAACTTGATATGAACAAAAATAAAATGGAGTTTACCCAATCAAGAAGTTTAGGTTTAATTACATATTAGTTTTTTTTTTAAAATAATTTACCCCAAAAAAATAGTTAATGTTATTAGCTAGATTGTTATTAGATATATATATATATATATATACACGTATTTTACGTTAACTTTAACGTGAAGAAATATTTTTTTTATTATAGATATACTCTTACTTTAGATATGAAGCACTTTTTTTTTTTTTTTTTTTGAAATAAACTACTTAATGATAAGAATGAATTAGAGTCATGATAGTATACCCTCATTTTTATATTAGATAATTTTAAGTTGTGAAAAAATTGATAATTTGATATGAACAAAAAGAAAAAGGAGCTTACCTAATTAAAAAGTTTAGGTATATTTTATCCCAAAAAAATAGTTAAGGTTATTACCTAGATTGTTATTAGATTTTTTTAATTTTTTAATTTTTTTTGTTTACGTTTAAGTAAATACAAAAAAAGAAGAAGAAGTTTTTTTTTTTCTCCCTTAGATAAACTACTTAATGATAGTTATGTGAAGCAAGTGATAGATTTTTTTTTTTTTTTGAGATAAACGACATAATGATAAAAATGAATTAGAGTCCTGCTAGTATATTCCTTTTTTTTTTTTTTTTGGAGAATGAAGTATACTATTCCTTTTTAATTCTTTAAAACTCTAAAAATTTAATAAAATTTTTGCAATTTAGTGATGTCATGTGGCGCAACCACGACATCTCAGCCTAACTTTTATTATATATAATATAATATAATATGATAGGATATGATATATATATATATATATATATTTATATATATAGATGATGTGTAGTTGCAAACTGAAGAAATTTTTTATTAATGTAATTAAAATTAAATAATAAAAATAAAGTAATCTTTTACTTTGGGTTATATAATGAATACATTTTGTGTCTGACTAAGGATTTTATATAATAATAATAATAATAAATCAAATATAAGTCTATTAATGGAAGATGATAAATAACCATATAACTCTTTTTCTTTTCTTTGCTTAATGAATGCATATTGTGTAAGACTAAGGTTTTTATATAATAATAAAAAAATCAAATATAAGTCTAGTAATGTAAGATGATAGATAACTACATAACTCTTTTTCTTTTCTTTTCTTTTTTCTGAGGAAAAAAAAAGTATTCAACGAGTTTGCATTATATATATTAGGCTTTAAAGCTTAAGTACTCACCATTGCATATATAAATGGAAAAACCTTGAATTCAATAATTATAATCAATCCAAAAATAATAATTGAAAGCATATTTAGGTGGTAACCATAATTCAATAGTCAAGAACAATCCAAATTACTAAACTTAAAAAAAAAAAAAAAAAAAAAAAATGAAAGTGGAGAAACTCACATGATAATTTAATTTTTTTCTTTGAAAGATGGGGATGAGACACCAAAACTTGGGTGAGTTTCACCCTACAAAAGAAAAAAGAGGGTTTATATATACACACAAACTTCAATATTTTTTTTAATAAAAAAACTAGAAGTTAAAACGTTGGCAGTAAGTTTGCATTGATAATTGAAAATAACTTTTAAGATATGATGAGAATTGGGAAGTAAAACATGTTATAATAATTTATAAAAAAAAAAAAAAAACCTATTCAATTTTGATGAGTCCTTGGAAATCAGTGGGCTGAAAGGTCTTCGGGTGTTGAAGATCTTGAAGGGTGAGTCCTGAAAAACCAAAGAAGATCAGAGAAGACCGGTGGAGGCCGGTCTTGAATTCTCCGATGGTAAAGTTAGCGGATTGAAGTAGAAAATAAAGCACTTCAAAGACTTCACCAATCTTTTTTAGAATCTCCCAAAAAAGTCCATACCTCTGCGTAGAAGGGTCTTTATATAGTGTTAGCTTGACGGTTATTTCTCCTATCGTCGTAGAGTTTGGAGAATTCAGAGGTAACTTCCATAACTGTCATGGAAGTTACCTCATCGGGACTTGTGTTCAACAGTGAACAGATGGCTTGATTCGCAACGACGTGACTCTGGGCTTTTGGAAGTGTCATAACTCTTGGTGAACCTTGTTCGTCCATCATTAAGGACGGACGAGGTTCGCTGCTAGTACGTCTACCACAAGAAAGTTCACCTCCTTAGTAACTTGCTGCAGGTATGCCTCCACTGTCACTGGTAATGAAATACTACCTACAGGTTGTACCTTCATTCCACCAAAACCTACCGGGGGGAGCTCGCTTGTCGGAGCCGATCTCGTCCTATCCTCATCTGCTGAAAAGCTGGATAATACAAAATATCAGCCGAGCTTCCGTTATCTATCAACACCCTTCTAGTCTTGTAGTCAGCAATAAGGAAGGTGATGACAATAGCGTCGTCATGAGGGTGATGAATTCTCCCTGCATTTTCGTCCGTGAAGGTGATCGCTTGCTTGTCCATGGTCTTCTCGCTCGGTGATCGTCCAGAGAGTTGAACGTTCTGCACTGCTTTCAAGTATGCTTTCTTTGATTTGGACAACTGTCCTGTAGAACTTCCCCCTAGGATGATTCTTATTTCTCCGAGCGGTGGTCGTGATGATTCCTCTACTTTCCCTTTCAATTTCTCGTCCTTGTGGTCTCGTCCAAGGAAATTTCTCAGCTTCCCTTGCCTGATAAGATTCTCAATCTGCTGCTCCAAATCAAAGCATTCATCCGTATCATGTCCATGATCTCTATGAAAGTGATAATATTTATTCCTATTGCGCTTGTTGGGATCTCCCTTCATCTTCTCTGGCCACTTCAAAGAAGACTCGTCCTTGATTTGCATAAGGACTTGCTCAAGTGGCACGTTCAAAGGAGTGTACTGTTGATTCAGCGCTGAAGGACCTGCTTTCTTCTCTCGATCCTTCTTATCTTCCGTTCGTCCCTTCTTAGGACGAGGTCCTTGTTCTGACTGACGCATTGGGTTGGCTTTGACTTTCTCAACTCTCTTCCTCTTCTTGGCTATGATAGCATCCTCCGCATTCATAAAGTTCTGGGCTGAATGAACTAGTTCAGCCATGGTTTGAGGCGCCTGTTCATATAACTTGTGGATAAACAAATCAGAATGAACTCCATTATAAAATGCCGCCAGAAGGAGTTTATCATCCATCTCAGCCACTGCCAAGGCATCCCTGTTGAACTGCGTGATGAAGGACCGCAAAACTTTCATTCTCCCCTTGCTCTATGGTTAGCAAGCTAGACGAAGAGAATTTGTGCCTCTGCCCTCTAATAAAATTGTTAACGAACAACTTGCTTAACTCTTTGAAGGATATCACTGTGTTAGGAGGAATTTTGCTGAACCACACTCGTGCTGGTCCTTTGAGGGTAGTAGGAAAAGCTCTGCACATTATTTCATCTGGAACTCCTTGAAGGTGCATAGTAGTTTTGAAGGTGGCAATATGATCAAATGGATCTCACGTCCCGTCATACGAATCTAAAGGAGGCATCTTGAACTTAGGTGGGAAAGGGTGAGCATTGATGGAAGCCACAAAGGGGGAATCAGTCTTGTGAACTAAGTCCTCTACAGGGTTCGTCTTCCTCATATTCTCCCTTATCTCATCCATAACCCTTCTCATTTGATTCATTTTCCTTTCCAAATGAGGTACCCTTCGTGAAGCGATACCCCTTGACTGGTTTTTAGGTTCAACATTCCTTTCCTCTTCTTGACTTTGGGCCCGATCTTCGGTGTTCCATTCATGACGTTGCTTCCTTAACTCAAGTTGTTTGACCAACTCTTGGTTCTGGCGAGTTAACTCCGCTATAGCAGCGGCCATGGATTGCATGTGTTGGAATGAAGATGGTTGCATGGTGGGTGCTGATTGACGATCGCGATGAGGGTTACTGGAAGCGTCCCTGCTTTGTTGAGGGCCTGGACTAGTAGCCCTAGATCTTGTCCGAACCATTTCAACCCTTTATTGGAAAAAGAAATTACAGAATTTACTAAGTTCAAAAGACAACAAATTTCTTACTCTTTCTCACAGACGGCGCCAACTGATGAGTCATTGGAAATCAGTGGGCTGAAAGGTCTTCGAGTGTTGAAGATCTTGAAGGGTGAGTCCTGAAAAACCAAAGAAGATCAGAGAAGACCGGTGGAGGCCGGTCTTGAATCCTCCGATGGTAAAGTTAGCGGATTGAAGTAGAAAAGAAAGCATTTCAAAGACTTCACCAATCTTTTTTAGAATCTCCCAAAAAAGTCCATACCTCTGCGTAGAAGGGTCTTTATATAGTGTTAGCTTGACGGTTATTTCTCCTATCGTCGTAGAGTTTAGAGGATTCAGAGATAACTTCCATAACTGTCATGGAAGTTACCTCATCGGGACTTGTGTTCAACAGTGAACAGATGGCTTGATTCGCAACAACGTGACTCTGGGCTTTTGGAAGTGTCATAACTCTTGGTGAACCTTGTTCGTCCATCATTAAGGACGGACGAGGTTCGCTGCTAGTACGTCCTCTATTGGACGAGTGAATGAAGGACGAGTATAAGAGGACGGTAAGAGAGGGACGAGCGTAACAGCCATTCATTCTCCACTTTGTACGTTGTTATGGACGGCCATATGGACGAGAAATCATCTTGGCGTTTTTCTTACACCATCAAATTTGAATAAAAAAAAAGTCATAGTATACAAATACATACCTTTGTAGGTGCTGTAGATAGAAGAATGGAAGACTAAACCAAAAAACCATACAATAGGTTGGAGAATAATAAAAAAACACCTAATAACCGTGAATATATATACACTCCACCTAAAAGGAAACCAAGTAAAAATCAAACACCCTAAACTTCTTGGAGTCTACGTTAATATAGAGTTTTTAAGAAACCAAATTGCAAAAAAATTTGGATAACAACAAAAATAAATATTACACTCAATATATATCACCATATGCTACATACCATTATGTGTGATATTCAAACTCCTTAATTCACGTGGTTTCAAAAAAAAAAAAAAAAAAAAAAAACTCATTAATTTATGTGGGACTCTAATTCTATCCTTTAAACTTTTTTTTTTATTTTTTTTTATGGGATGTTTAAAATTTTTATAAGAAAAAAAAAACCTAATCTTACCAAATTGTTTTTTTCCCTTAAGAGAAGTCTATATTTATCCAAAGAAGAGATTGATATATATTATTAAATTATTAAGTTTTTGTGTTCATCAAAATCTTTCCTTATTTTTAGCACTATGTGTCCAATATTGTTAGGTTTACTTGAGTGTCCAATATCCACTTAGAAATTATAGGAGAAGAAAAATTATATATATTTTTTATTAAAATCTAAAAATCTAAGAAAATTTTTGCAATTCGGTGAAGCCACTTGGCGCAACCACGGCGTCTAAGCCCAACTTTTATTATATATAACTAGTTAAAGGCCCGTGCGTTGCACGGTTTTATGTTAAAACTTGTAGAATATATATAATTATTATAACCAAATAAGTAATTATTATAACGAAACGAATAAATTGAATTGGTATAACAATTATCTTCTAACATACCAATTGTGCTATAATATCATTTATAATTACATGTATCAAACTATTGGCATATGAATTTTATATCTAATGAATCTACAATATAAGTAATTTGTAGTATTGTTAATAATAATATTAATTATTAAAATCTTTAGACAAAGTAACATAAAATTGGCCACTTTTTAAAGATGGAACTATTTGAGGAATAGAATCTATGTTCTAATTTTTTTTTTTTTTTTTTTTTTTTTAAATTGCAAAGTTCTACATCTAGATTACAAACCTTTCTTAGGATGCTTGAAATATTTTTTGACAAACCTGAAAAAAAAAAATCAAGAAGAAAATTAAACAGAGTTAAAAAAACAAAGTACCATATAGATTTCAAAATTGTATGTAAATTTAATAGTCTATGATTAGAATTTGCTACAACAACTTACATATATATTGGACAACAAAATAATTAAATTGGATCAAACCATTTACATATGAATTAGATCAAACATAAGGCAATTAGCCCTCAAAAAAAGAAAAACATGAGGAAATTAGCTTAAACAAAAGGCAACAAATACATAAAACATATTTATTTGATTATAATAAAAAATTAGAGTAAAAAATACATACCTACATGATTGTAGGTAGAAAAATGGAAGCCTAAATAAAATAAAGAAAAAAAAAACTGTACAATAAGTTAGAGAATGAAAAACTACACTAATTAACAGTGTATATATATACATACTCCACCTAGAAAAGGAGTCCAAGTAGAAATCAAATACTCTACACTCCTTGAAGTTACCTAATCAAGAAGTTTAAGTTAATTATATATTAGTTTTTTTTTTTTAAATACTTTATCCCAAAAAAGTAGTTATCGTTATTAGCTAGATTGTTATTAGATTTTTTTTTTTTTTTTTGGTTTATGTTAAAGTTAATACCACCCAAAAAAAAAAAAAAAAAACCCTTATAGGGAGCAGTATGTTTTTTTTTAGAGATACACTTACTTTATGATAACAATGAATTAGAGTCCTGATTTTTTTGAATTTGAGATATGAATGAATTAGAGTTCTGATTAATATAATATTAATCTGCAGTTTTTTATTAATTTTTTTCTTTTAGAGATACACTTACTTTATGATAACAATGAATTAGAGATAAGAATGTATTAGAGTCCTGATTTTTTGAATTTGGGATATGAATGAATTAGAGTTTTGATTAATCTAATATTAATCTGCAGTTTTTTATTTAAATTTTTTTTTAGAGATACACTTACTTTATGATAACAATGAATTAGAGATAAGAATGTATTAGAGTCTTGATTAATCTAATAATAATTTACCTACAATCTTACATGAAGTAGTTTTTATTTGTATTTTACGCTTACTATATAATATTTTTTTGATTAATCTAATATTAATCTATACCTACAATCTTACATGAAGCAGACGTGATAGTCACTAACCCGTGCGATGCACCTGATAGTTAATAAAAGTTTAAAACAGTACGAAGTATTCTAATAAGTTTTAAAATAGTATGAAGTATTCTTAATCCTCTACCTCTTTCTCTATTTTTCTTTATCATCGATGCATAATAATCCTATTGGTTCAAATAGTCCACCAAAAGAACTTCTACGTTTTTTTGTTTTTTGGGCAAAAGATTAGAAAAAAGAACTCCTACGTTAAACCTATTAAAAAGTTGAACAAAGAAGAACTCCTACATTTTTGTTTTTGTTTTTGTTTTTGTTTTTGTTTTTGTTTTAAGCAAATGATTAGAAAAAAAGAACTCTTAAGTTGAACCTATTAAAAAAAAAAAAAACCAAATAATAAGTGTAGCATGAGGTTTTATTTTATTTTATTTATTTGAGAAACAAACACACACATGTATATAAGAAATCATAGAAATACAAAACTCTTCTATTTGGAATTCCAAGAATCTTTTGTACTAATAGGACTTTTTTTAAAAAAATAAAAAAAGAGACTTACAGGCGTGATATTATTTATTTATTTATTTATATATTTTTTTTATGGAAACAGCAGTTCTAATTAATTTCAAATAGGCCTAACAATTAAAATGTTAATACAATAATTAATAATGCGACCGACAGAGGAAATCCTAAAAATGCAAAACTCTTCAATTTGAAATTCGTGCAAGCATGCCAAGGATCTTTGATCCTAATCAGACTTAATCTTTTTATAATTAAAAAATAAAAACGAATTGGTGATGTGGAAATTTGTGAGATCTTAAAAGTTTTTTTTTTTTTTTTTTGAGAAACAAACACATATACACACAAGGTCAAACAATAAGAATAAGAATATCAAGATACTTTGGTGGCATGCATCTATTACCTCTACCTGCGAATTATTGGTCCAACCTGAAATTAAATCATAACCCCTAACCTCAATAGATCATAAACCATATATATTTGCTACTTCATATTTGAATCTAAATAAAAATTTACAATAAATCTACGTTACAAACCAAACCAAAGCAGTTATTCAATACCGTGAAGCATCTAAAACAACAAATTAAACGAAGAGAAAAGAATACCACAGGTAAGATATGGTTGGAGCCATGCTGGATGATCTTTCTTGAGCTTTTGAGTGTGTTAGCAACAACCACACCAATTTTAGCGTGTCTAATTCTCTATGCAGTGGCCAAGAAGCAAATTTTTTTTTTTTTTTTTTTTTTAAGAGATTAACTACTTAATGATAAAAATGAATTAGAGTCCTCGTAGTATACTATTCCTTTTTAGTTCTTTAAAAATTTAAAAATTTAATAAAATTTCTGCAATTTGATAAAGCCACGTGGTGTAGCCACGGCGTCTAAGCCCAACTTTTATTATATATAATATGATATGATATAATATGATATGATATATATATTTGGGATATTTTTGAAGAAAATTACAAAATTTATCTTCAAAAAAAGAAAATAAAATTACAAATATATATTTAGAAAAAAGAAAACCTTCAAATATATAAGGTTGAAATATGAAAAAAAAAAGATACGTGTAAAAAATGAAGGAAAAAGAAAGAAAGAAGCTTTTAACACAAAACAAACACTAACGTTGCTTTCATAAAAAAAATAAAAAAATAAAAGACTAACGCTGATTTAATTCAAACTAAAAATAAAAATAATAAATAACTCTATTAAAAAAAAACCATAAATTGTCTAAAGTTGATAACAACAAATGAAATTTTTGTGTTTATCCAAAATATTGATAAAGCAGTAAAGTAAAATTGATAAGAACAATTAAATAGTTGTTACCATCTAGAAGATTGCTCTAATTTGGTGCAGTCAATTTTTACATTTTGTTCCTTTTTTAAAAAGGTTAAGTGTAACAATGTTACTATTTCTCTAATAATTCGTAAGTTCATTAGAAATCTAACTTCTCAAAAATCTTAATTCTTAATTAAGGGGCTACTTCCCATAAAATAAATATATAAATAAAAAGAGGTGGCTACACTTCCGTTTATTAAATTAATTTTTCTTATTATTAATATAATTATCTATACTTTCAAAGAAACTATAAAATCTATT
Source organism: Quercus ilex subsp. ballota (assembly GCA_032727855.1). NCBI lineage: Eukaryota > Viridiplantae > Streptophyta > Magnoliopsida > Fagales > Fagaceae > Quercus > Quercus ilex. The sequence continues at coordinate 54,512 of JAVFWQ010000039.1, forward strand.
TGTTTTTCTTCACACACGTCTCTCTCCCTCACACAAACTCTATTTGTTTCTCTATAAAAGAAATCCCCCACACAGATATCTATCAAATCGACCATTGGTGTAAATTTTCGCTATTCATACAAACCGATCAAAGAGCTTATGTTTTTGGTGTAAATTTTTGTTATTTATACTAAGCTTGCAGTACTACTAGTGTAATAAATAGTTTGTGTTTAAGGGTTTCGATCAAGGACGACTATTTATGGGTTTAGATCAAGGACTTCCAGCGCTGAAAAATTTGAAGAAATCATCTGTTCATGATCAAATTCCAGAACCCAAATCCCCGAAAACAATGTGAGTAATCCTTCATTCTTCATTTTTTTTTTTTTTTTTGTGCTATGTGATATTATTATAAATTATGCTCTCTTATGCTAAAGACAAGAACAAATTAAAGTCAAAGGAATGACTTTACTTTGATTCATAAATAAATAAACAAACTTATAATTTGTAATGTAGTTTAGCCTAAGACATTAGTATTGCCAATTTAAATTCTAAATCAGTCTTTATATTATTTTTATTTGTTTTTATTTGTGGGTGTGATGGGCTTAGGGTTTGAAAGTTGGGGTTTTAGAGTTATGATTTAGGTTTTAGGTTTTGTTGTTTGCTATCTCTTGAAAAGGGAGAATTGACTATCAAAATATGGTTGGATACGAGAAAAAAATTATAACCTGTCAAGAAGAAAGAAAAGAGAAAAAGTTGTATATATATATATATATATATATATAGACTTTTATACAAACTCAATACATGGGTGTGTGTCCACACACCCTAAGAATTTTAACGGTGCAGCTCATATCTTAGTCAAATGGTACCTAAAGAATAATGAATTTGGATCTATGCTCATGCCCCTCCTAAATGGAGTTTATTATCAGGGTCGAGGCAAGTCGTCCTTCTTCTTTGTAGTTTTTTCATTTTGTTTTAATAAATTTTTCTTTTCCATTAAAAAAAAAAGTTGTGCAAGGAATACTTGATGAAATGCACATCATGCTTTTTTTTTTTAATTTTATTTTAATTTTGGTTCCAAAATAGTTTTATCCTTTTGGTACATATACCAAAAAAAGACGATTGTGTTGAACAAAAATTAGAGTTTCAAAGGCTCATGTCCTTGCTAAATTGAGTCTATTATCAGGGTCGAGGCAAGTCGTCCTTCTTCCTTGTAGTTTTTCCGTTTTGTTTTAATAAATTTTTCTTTTCCATTAAAAAAAAAAAGTTGTGCAAGGAATACTTGATGAAATGCATATCATGCTTTTTTTTTTTGTTCCAAAATAGTTTTATCCTTTTGGTACATATACCAAAAAAAGAAGATTGTGTTGAACAAAAATGAGAGTTTCAAAAGCTTATGTCCCTCTTAAATTAAGTCTATTATCAGGATCGAGGCAAGTCGTCCTTTTTCCTTGAAGTTTTTCCGTTTTGTTTCAATAAAATTTTCTTTTCCA